>CM056054.1:155785879-156283064 GCA_029574335.1 Rana kukunoris | reverse complement strand
TCTCTGAGCATGCACCGTTTATTTCTTACGTCGTTAAAGTAAGCGTACACATGATCATTTTTCACGAATTAGAGCCTACACACGGTCGTTTTTAATGACCAATTTAAAAAAATGGCATTTTTCCATCATTCCCATCATGAAAAACGGTCATGTGTATGCGGCATTAGTTTTTTAATCTAAAACTGTATCTAAATTTTAGGGCTGATACTGATTACAATGTTTCTGTTTTAATCAATGAATTAACTACTTTTGATTAATTATAACGCACATACATTTTTTTTGATTTATGTTCTAAATTTTTAATGCCCATTTTTCACGACGAGAGCCTACACACGGTCGTTTTTAATGACCAATTTAAAAAAATGGCATTTTTCCCCCATCATGAAAAACGGTCATGTGTATGCGGCATTAGTTTTAATCTAAAACTGTATCTAAATTTTAGGGCTGATACTGATTACAATGTTTCTTTTTAATTAATGAATTGACTACTTTTGATTAATTATAATGCACATCCATTTTTCGGATCACCACCATATATAGTCCCCACTGTTATATCCACAGACATCTTCCACACTGTAATATCCACAGACATCTCCCCCACTTAATATCCCACAATCACCCCACTATAACATCCACAGACATCTCCCCCACTGTAATATCCACAGACATCTCCCCCACTGTAATATCCACAGACATCTCCCCCACTGTAATATCCACAGACATCACCCCCGTTGTAATATCCACAAACATCACCCCTGCTGTAATATCCACAGACATCTCCCCACTGTAATATCCATAGACATCACCCCCCACTGTAATATCCACAGACATCTCCCCACTGTAATATCCACAGACATCACCCCCCATTGTAATATCCACAGACATCTCCCCCACTGTAATATCCACAGACATCTCCCCCACTTAATATCCACAATCACCCCACTATAACATCCACAGACATCTCCCCCACTGTAATAACCACAGACATCACCCCCACTGTAATATCCACAGACATCTCCCCACTGTAATATCCACAATCACCCCACTGTAATATCCATAGACATCACCCCCACTGTAATATCCACAGACATCTCCCCACTGTAAAATCCACACACATCACCCCCACTGTAATATCCACAATGTCCTCACTGTAATATCCACAGACATCTCCCCACTGCAATATCCACAGACATCTCCCCACTGTAATATCCACAGACATCTCTCCACTGTACATATCCACTGTAATATCCACAGACATCACTGTAATATCCACAATCTCCCCCACTGTAATATCCACAGACATCTCCTCCACTGTAATATCCACAGACATCTCCCCACTGTAATATGGTCCACATCTCCCCCACTGTGTAGGAAGATTAGTGCTTGCTTAGACTTACCAGAAAAGCCAGCCGAACATGAGCAGTTGAGGCCGGGGTCGGGTGGACAAAGATGGCCGATACTCCGGGGAGCTAGGCCAAAGCTGGGGCCTTTCCTATGGCCAAGGCAGCAGGGGAGCTCTGAGGTTCACGTGCCGATCTGCACATGGTGACCCGTTCAGGTCACGGATCATTTACGATCCATTGCACCATTAGTACGATCAAAATAATTTTGATCAATTAAAAAATTAACGATTAATCTAGGAATTCATCTTTAATTTCCACAGCCCTACAAAATTTCCATCCAAATTTGCAGGTGTTTTTACAGGAATTTGTCGGAATTGAATGCACCAACCATCCTCTGTTGATCACTGTCGACTGTCTGTTGATCTGCATGTCACTTTTATTATCAAGGCAATGGAGCAGACAAATTGCTTACTGTACCAGAGAATATTATGTTTACCTTAAAATAAAAATTTAAAAAATCAAATAAAAGCCCCCTGACAAACTTATTAAATATTATTTGTGAATGCATTTTAGTTTAGAGAATTTTTTTCTTCTTTTTTTGGGAGAAGGGTGATGATGATGATGCTAGCTGTCTCTTTTACAGGAGACAATATTTCTATTATGCATCGGTGCTGAATCACAAGGTAGAGACAGCTGCATCCACCTCTGCTAACGTTTAGACCAGTCTTAAAGGATCACTAAAGGATTATTTTTTTTTTAGCTAAATAGCTTCCTTTACCTTACTGCAGTACTGGTTTCATGTCCTCATTGTTCGTTTTTTGCTTTGAAGTTGCTCTAATCCTGCTCTGTTCTCCACACTTCCTGCTTGTTTGTTTCCTTATAACCACAGTGCTGGGAGCTTTCTCACGGTGGTCTAAGCTGTCATTACTGTGGTGTCTAAAACTTCCCAGAACCAATCAGATTCATTTTAAAAACAAAACACTGCACTGGATTTGTTTGTTTTTGTCTGTGTGTCTATTTCTACTTCACAGAAACATGAAGCCAGTTCAAAAGTGAAACTAACCTGCAGGCATATTATATGATTGATTTTTATCTATTTTTAATCATTTTTAAAAGGAATCAGTTAACTTTTATGTCTCTATACCCTGTAAACAGTCATTTCAGCAAAACAATTTTTTTCCTTTAGTCACCCTTTAAGTGGGGTACACTATATAAGAAAATCAGGTGGAAATTTTTCGTCCTAGAAACGATTGTACGATTTTCGTATAGTGTGTACACAACTTTCCACAGCTGATTCCGATTCAGCTAAAGAAAACAAAACCAGAGGGAAAAACAACAAAAATTGTCCATTAACAGCACATATTAGCAATGCTGACAGCAGCTCAAGCGATGCAGCAATATGTTTAAGTCCTAGTCCACGTCATGAAATAATATAATATATTAAAAAAAGTTTAATATGAAAATTGAAAACAAACCTGTAGTTAGGGCAAAATGAGATTCTGCTGTACTAAGACTTGGTGGATAAGATGATCACCAATTGTGAAATATAATAGGTCTGGCCAAATTTCCCTAATGGAATAAATTGTGAAGCTCAATTATTTTCAATTTAGACAGAATATTGAAATATTGAAGTGAGAGTCCCCACAGTTCTTTTTTTCAGAGAACAATTTAATAAAAGGACAATGTGGTCTCCTGTGAGTTTCCTCCCATGACTAGATCTATGTGTTGTCAAGTTACTAATTTAAAGTGTGTAATGGATGGTGTAACAGCTCTGGAATAATTGGACTGACCAATCCAAAGGCCTACACAGATGCTTTTTTTTTTGGTCCTTGTTCAACATTATGCAGAAGGATTAGAAGTATATACAAGCATTTATATTATGGGCAATATCATAATTCATTTTTGTTTGGATATAGTATGGATAGGTTCTAACTAATTGTGTCCCTTTCTGTTTGTTCTGATGACCATTGTCACCGGAACTGAAAGTGGGAGAACATTTTTGCTTGTCACTGGAACAGGAATAGAGGAAAAGTCTTCAAATAGGGACACTTGCTCCAGTAACAACTGTCTCTCTCTCTTTCTTTCTGTTGTGTCTTGGTACAGGATAGGAAAAACAATGCCACCCTCCCCCTCCCCCCAATATATATATATATATATATATATATATATATATATATATATATATATATATATTTAAACAATCTCTTATTATAAAAAAAAAATGTAAAAATATTTTTTTTACTTTAGGTAAAATAAAGGGCCTATTCACAAAACTGGGCTGAATTACTGGAGAAGTTGGGAAAACACACATGCATGGATATGTTACATTATCATGCATTAAACTTATACTAAAGTCTTAATTTTATTTAAAAATACCTGCATTGATTTTGAACAGAGTAGTCTAGATCCTCTTCTCTGGGTCCCTCACCAGTGCTCCTGGCCCCTCCCTCCAGCCACTTGCTGTGGGGGCACTCAAGCTGAACCACTGCTCTGTGTGGTCATTTAGACATGGAGCCATGGCTCGGCCCAGGGGGACTTCTCTCCACAGAGTACCAGCTTTGATTGGATAAATTGATAGCAGCACAGCCATTGACTCCTGCTGCTGTCAATCAAATCCAATGATGCTGACGCCGGGGGGGGGGGGCGAGGCCGAGTCATACACTCAGCGTCTATGGACACCAAGGGTATGACTCAAGAGCGTGCCCGCAAGGTAACCCCCTCGGGAGAGAGATTCCCAGGGAGGTGTTATTTAATGCAGGGAGGAGCCGTGAGAGCCACCGTTGGACCCCAGAATAAGAGAATCGGGGCCACTCTGTGCAAAACGAGCTGCACAGTCGAGGTAAGTATGAAATGTGTTATTTAAAAAAAAAAACACAAACCTTTAGTGTCACTTTAAGGTACACTGTATTAATGCAGCCCATTAATTCTCAATGGACCCTTTTATATTCTAGCGTAGCTTACCCCAACACAATATGATGCTCTGCAAGACAAGGGCAGAGCCCACTATTGAAACGATGTGAGGCAGGAACAAAAATTGTCTCTGGACAGCCGAACTCTGAACAAATTTTAGCCTTTATTAAAAGACAGCACTACAAGTCACAGCAAAAAAAGAAAATAAAAAATGGCCACTGACGTGTTTCGCACTGAAACTAGTGCTAAGTCATACTGTAGCTAAAAATACAACAAATTATATAAATATATACATGACCTTAGTGACTTAAGACCCAAGAAAACAGATGGTGTCAACTTCATCTTCATATGACCACACTCTTTACTGTACGCCTACTTCATTATACTATATATATTTACTCCTTACTTAATTTTTTTATTCACAGATGTATACTATTATACCACTTTTAGTATACTTCATTTATAGTTATGCACATTTAACTAATTTAATTACTCTAAAACAAACAAAATAAAATAAATACAAATATATACATAGGACTTTTATATAAAGCATATATGTCACTTATTTCTATTTTAATTTTATTTCCATTTTACAGTATATATTTACCAGGGCTCACCTTATTATTACCTATTTAATTCACACACGCACCACACATCTGTTGTACATTCGTGTTACACATTACGCTAATGTTTGGATCACTCATGATACACATACATAACCTTTATCCATTTTTACCAATACAATTAATTACATTTTTTTTTTCATTTCACTGTACGCTTTATACATGTGCGGGAAATTTTATTATTTCATTTTTATTAATTTTGTGTTCTCGTGCTGTAACCCATACACATATTTTTTTCACTGGTATGCAGGGATCACAAACATCTACATTAATGTTATAATGGGTGTTTCTGTCTTTTTGTTTTGTTTTGTTGTTTCTACATTCATATAACCTTCACTATTTATATTACGTTTTTATAAAATTGTTCATATAATTCTTGTATGCACACGAAAGTATATGTGTATAAATCACCAAACACACTTTTCTTTTTTTATTAGAGGGTTTTTTCACAAGACACTCCTACCCACTCATTGGTCTGTTAACTGATTAGATAATTAGACACCATGGCCCAGATTCAGATACAATTACATTGGCGCAGAGTATCAGAGATACACTACGCCGCCGTATTTTACCAGGCTCTACGCCGAATTCTGGTAGATTTTGTCCCTTACGGTACTGCGGCGTAGTGTATTTCTCGCCGCGTAATCGAAATACGCGATTAGGGGGCGTGAAGCATTGAAATTAGGCCCGTCCCCGCGGCGATCGAACTGCGCGCATGCTTCGTTCAGAAATTTCCCGCCGTGCATTGCGCGAAATAAACGTCGTTACGTCATTTTTTGTTTGAGTAGCGTCGTTTACGGACATTCCTATTCCCGACGACTTACGTAAAAAATAAAAAAAGACGTCGGAAAACGTTGAAATTCGACGCGGGAACGACGGCCATACTTAACATGGGCTGTCTAATATTAGACCAGAAAAAAGCTGGTATAACTTTACGCAGCAAAAAGATGACTAAAGATGCCGTAAGAGATTGCGATTGACGTTCGTAACTTCGTGGATCGTCGGCAAAAGCTCATTTGCATACCCGACACGGAAAACGACAGGAACTCCACCCAGCGGCCGCAAATTTATTGCAGCGTAGATCTGAAGGCGTAACGAACACGTAAGCCAGTCGGATTGAAGCCTGCAGCCGTATTTTCATGGTTTGAGGTTTCAGAGTAGTGAAAAAACGTGCGTAATTTGAAAGTACTCCAGTCTAACGCGAGTTAGACAGGAGTAAGGGCTCTGTAAATCTGGCCACATCTGTTTTCTTGGGTCTTCAGTCACTAAGGTTATGTATACATTTGATATCATTTGTTGTATTTTTTAGCTATGACTAAGCACTAGTTTCAGTGCGAAACACGTTAGTGCCAGGTTTTATTTTATTTTTTTGCTGTAACTTGTAGTGCTGTCATTCTTTTAATAAAGGCTAACATTTGTTCAGAGTGCGGCTGTCCAGAGACAATTTTTTGTTCCTGCCTTGTTGAGTGCATTGCCTGCACCTGAGTTACCGGTATCTGCAACGGTGGATCTTCATCTGGGTTTCCACCTGGAGCGGCAACTCCATCTCCCATTGAAATGATGTGCTAAGGTGTCATTCAAAATAAATGGCACAATGATTTGCAGGTTACTGGGTGCTAAAATGCACACTTTATGAATATATGAATGGGACCTTGGATGTTGTAAACTAATATATGTCAAATGCTGCTGCCCACATTTTAAAAAGAGTGCTAGGTTGTTTTCTGAATCACATAATTCTGGACCATTAAATCAGTAATAGATGTTACTTATTATGTAAAAGAGCTAAGGTGCATTATATATGTAATAATTCCCATATCTACTGTATATGGAAATTAAGGCATTTTAAAATATATTTACCTAAATGTACTGTCTATTTGTTGCCGATTTAACTTAAAGAGGAGTTCCACCCAAATTTGGAACTTCCTCTTATCCCACTCCTTACCCCCATACATGCCACATTTGGCATGTAATTTTTTTGGGGGGGAGTGGGGGCTTCAGTAGGAGTGGGACTTCCTGTCCCACTTCCTGCTTCCGCCGAGGGGCTGGTTAGGCGATTAAGCCTTAATCGCCTACACCAGCCCCTCCCTGTAGGCGATCACATGGGACACTGACAGGTCCCATGCGATCGCCTCTCCAATCAGAGGCGAGCCGTGCGCGCATGCGCAGTGCGGCTCGCGCATGGCGCAGTGGGTGCCCGGCCGTGAAGCCGAAGGCTGTCACGGCTAGGTGCCCACAGTCAGGATGGAGACGCCGGCCGGGGAGGGGGGGGAGAGGAGCGGAGCCCCCGTCGGCGCGTCGCTGGAACGCAGGAGCAGGTAAGTGAGTGTTTATTAAAAGCCAGCAGCTACACTTTTTGTAGCTGCTGACTTTTAATAAACACATTTTTGGGCTGGAACACCCCTTTAACCACTTGCCCATGGTGTCATAGTCAAAATACGTCATGACTTTAAAGATGGATATCTCGGTAACGGCAGCAGCTGCTGCCACAACCGAGATATCCATCTTTTCCATGGGCAGTGCTGTACACGATAATGGCGGTCCCAGCGGCGGATTCGCCGCAAGATCGCCGTTATCGGTGGCGGGAGAGGGCCCCCCCCCCCCCCCCCCGCTCTCCCGCGCCCTCCGCCTCGCCGCTTACCGGAGCCGTCGGTAACGGCGGAGGCGATCGGGTCCTCTTGCTGGCTGTGTTGGGATACGAGTGAGGGAAAAATCGCCCCCACCCGTCCCCCACAGCTCTGCTGGGCGGAAGTGACGTCAAAACGTCACTTCCGCCCAGCGTCTTAAAGAAACATTTTTTTTTTCTGAAATTTGAAAAATGACATTTTTTTTTTTTTTTTCTTTTTTTTGATTTAAGCCTAAATATGAGATCTGAGGTCTTTTTGACCCCAGATCTCATATTTAAGAGGACCTGTCATGCTTTTTTCTATTACAAGGGATGTTTACATTCCTTGTAATAGGAATAAAAGTGATAATTTTTTTTTTTTAATTTATTTCGATGTATAAAATTATAAACTAATTAAAAATAAATAAGAAAACAAAAAAAAAAAAAATGTAAAACGCCCCGTCCCGACGAGCTCGCGCGCAGAAGCGAACGCATACGCGAGTAGCGCCCGCATATGAAAACGGTGTTCAAACCACACAAGTGAGATATCGCCGCGATCGTTAGAGCGAGAGCAATAATTCTAGCCCTAGACCTCCTCTGTATCTCAAAAAATGCAACCTGTAGAATTTTTTAAACGTTGCCTATCGAGATTTTTAAGGGTAAAAGTTTGACGCCATGCCACGAGCGGGCGCAATTTTTAAGTGTGACATGTTGGGTATCATTTTACTCGGCGTAACATTATCTATCACAATATATAAAAAAATTGGGCCAAATTTATTGTTGTCTTATTTTTTTATTCAAAAAAGTGTTTTTTTTTCAAAAAAAGTGCGCTTGTAAGACCGCTGCGCAAATACGGTGTGACAAAAAGTATTGCAATGACTGCCATTTTATTCTCTAGGGTGTTAGAAAAAAAAAAAATATATAATGTTTGGGGGGTTTAAGTAATTTTCTAGCAAAAAAAACAGTTTTAGTCTCGTAAACACCGAATCTGAAAAACAAACCCGGTGGGCAAGTGGTTAAAGGAAGTGTATAAAAGGTATTTGGTAATATTCTGCTGTGGGATTACTGGCAACAAATATCTAGCTGTAGGAAATTATCTTATCTTAAAACTGTCTTTCGCTCACAAATACCTTCAAATGTAATGCATTTTTGAGACATTATTATACTTATCATTGAACCCATGTCATGGATGATGTTAAAAGCTCCTTTATTTTTTTACCCTGTTATTTATGTTTGCTGGCCCTTTAAGGCCATTGAATAGCTTTTCATGATGAATTATATGTGTTTAGTCGTCATTATAAATTTGCACTTTTAATGATATTATCATATCCTGATTCAGTGACCCCTAATCTATCTGCATGAAGCCAGACACCTATTGTGATCTAAAAGACTTCCCAAAGGATAGGCTGTCATGAGTTTTTATATTAATTTTCTTAGGCACTCTGTAAAAAAATGATTCCAGAGTGGGTCAGTAGGTTATTCCTTTCCAATGTGTGATCTTTCTGCTGGCTGCTGCTGAAGGCAGATATAGCTGAGGTTTAATATCTGTGGCCGCTTGACATCCTTTTGTCACCTCGTTCAATATTCTCTCTACATGAGGAATTCATGAAGGACCTGGAAGAGAGAGAGCTTGGGTTAGGCTCAGGATATTGCTGCCTGGAAGGGTTTGCTTCAAATTGTTGTGAATCCCCAGCTGGGTCAAGAGCAGAAAAGGATGAGAATATACAGGGCAGCAGTGTAGAAGATGGGTAGTGACGAGGGAGTCTATATTTTAGAATTGCAGAAAACAACTGAAGCAAAGAAAAAAGAAAGGAAGATTTTAAAAGAAACCTTAAAGTGACTCTGTCAGCATACAGAAACCTAAAGATGCCCTGTCATAATATAAAAAAATTCAGGTAAAAAAAAAAAAAAAAACATTTTAAATGCTTATTTATTTTTCTATGAAAAAAGTTTCTCATTTAATATACACTATATTACCAAAAGTATTGGGACACCTGCCTTTACGCACACATTCATTTTGATGACATCCCAGTGTTATGGCCTGTACACACGATCCAATTATCGTATGAAAAATGTCATCTGAGGAAGAATCGTAAGATAATCAGATCGTTAGTACAGAGCTTTCCAGAGCCGATGATGACAGTTCATCCGATAATATTTTATCGGACATGCACAAAAATTTTCCTCGTACAATACCAGATGGTACGATTTTTCATTTAGTCAGTATAGTTTTCATCCGAAAATACAATACAAATACATTACAACACGTGACATCACTTCACTTTTTTTTTCTGTCGTACAAGAATTTTCATGACTTAACCTATTTAATTTCTATGTGCGACTATTAAGCGGAAAAAGCCATAATATTCGGATCATGTGTACGGGGCATTAGTCTGTAGGGTTCAATATTGAGTTGATCCTCCCTTTACAGCTATAACAGCTTCAACTCTTCTGGGAAGGTAGGGGACGAGCAAAGAGGGATACTATAATACCGTCATTCTCAACCAGAATTCCTACAGAGGCTGCTTGGAGCTCTTTGAGTTAAGCGGAAAAAGCCATAATATTCGGATCATGTGTACGGGGCATTAGTCTGTAGGGTTCAATATTGAGTTGATCCTCCCTTTACAGCTATAACAGCTTCAACTCTTCTGGGAAGGTAGGGGATGAGCAAAGAGGGATACTATAATACCGTCATTCTCAACCAGAATTCCTACAGAGGCTGCTTGGAGCTCTTTGAGTTGTGGGTGATTAACCTGTCTAATGGTACTTGCATAGTTCCAGGGCCAGCACAACTTGGAAAGACTGACAGCAGGACCTAGATATCTTTTTAACTGTCTCTTAGAATAGTATTCTTATCACCACAGTAAGGGTTACGATCTTCTTACCTACCACCATTGTAAGAGACATTTTCCTCATTGACCTTTAATGAATTGGTTTTGTAAGGTTTCCCAGAGACTTGAACATAATGTTATGGGTTCCTTTGGGTAAAAAATTATATTACTGAGTGTAACTTAAGTGGCAGCAAAAAGTCTTCTGGGGCTGCTGACATCACATCCATGATGGGTTCCTTTAATACTCATCTTTCCAACAGTGTGTGAAATGTGTACTCTTGTAGGGTTTTGGGCACTATTGTTATCTAACATTTACAGGTATGTTGCATAGTCTGTCAATGATGGGTGTTGGGGTTCCTCCCCCTGATCCATAATTCACCGCTGAGTCCTGCAGTGACATAGGTGGTGGTGGGAGAAACCATGGCAGGCACCAATTAGATATTGTGTTTTATTTTCCAGTTTGGGTTCGGGAAGTTGATTGGTTGCACATATGTTTTTACCAATATTCATAAATGAGCCACTATTAACCTTTCTTTAATGTTCTTTAACTGATCTTAACCGCAGGGCTTATACTGCTAACATGTTGTGAACTGGTGGTATCCTAGTATAAAGCAGTTGTTCCTAGTGTGTGTACTTGCAGGAGCAAATTAGTTGTCTACTAATGCATCTTGTCACTTATAGCTGATCAGCTAAAAGAGAACATTTAGCAATTTTGCCTCCTTGCAGAAAGGATGTTAGCTAAATTATGTCTGTATTCAAGATTTGGCGAGTCCATCCCGAAGCAGGAATCGTTTGACTCCAGTTAACATAAAAGTATTTCAAAAAGACTAAATATGATACAGTCCCTTTAGCTGTCTGTATGCCACCAAAGCTTGTAACCAGTTCAAGGATGCAATAATCAGAATTTGCAAAGAGTGCTACCAATTTTCAGAAAAGATCATATTGTACAGAGATATTTTCCATCATATTTGAAATCCTTTGAAATCCTAGAACCGAAGTCTGTCTTTTTAAGGAGAATTCAGCCCCTACAGCAGTGATGGCGAACCTTGGCACCCCAGATGTTTTGGAACTACATTTCCCATGATGCTCAACTACACTGCAGAGTGCATGAGCATCATGGGAAATGTAGTTCAAAAACATCTAGGGTGCCACGGTTCGCCATCACTGCCCTACAGTGTGTACACCACGTCTGTCTGTTGCCACATTAAGAAGATAGTCGTGGCTCCTGGCAGCACAATAGAGCAGATTTCTCATTGCCATTCAATCTTGGTGAGATGTCAGTCCATTTATGAGCACCCTAATATAATACTAGTGACATATATAACAATAAATGCCTCATACTTCCATTTCTGTCTCCTTCCTTTAGATTGTCTGCCTCGTTTCAATGTTTTACACTTCGTGTCCACATTGCTAAGACTGTTCTTTCTTTGTGATAGTCACTCCAGGGTACCACACATAAAATTGACAGACTGCAAAGCTATGCGTGTCCAGATCTGTCAGGGCAAAAGGCCCCTGGGACTGGAGAGGACCTAATGTTCGAAGAACAGCACAGGCCTTGGGGTTCAGCATCGGAAGACTCAAGTAATGAACAACGCAGAGCTTGTGTGTCAGCCCCGCTGATAAATGTAGCTCGCTATTTATCTTACCATTTTTTTTTTTCCGGTCATGCATCACTTTAGTTTGTTTGTTTTAGAACTAAAACCATCTGTTGTTTTTCTGTTTTAGTTTATGTCAAATCAGTCTCAAATCGAGCAATGATTTCCTTTTACCATTATCATCAATGTCCCCGGAGCTCAGGTATTTATTGCTTACTAGAGTTGACAGGAAGCTGTCAAAATCCCATAAGATGCCAGTTTAGAATGGGCATGTTAATGAACATATTTACACTAGAGGGAAACTCCAAATTCTGGCTTTTGTTAGTGATGTCAGTTTCTAAGGACCCCAAAGAAAACACTGCCAAATCTGCCACAGGACAGAAAAATATTTAATTTTTACATTTATAATGGACTTTGTATGCTGCTGCTTCTAAGTTCATATTTTTTAAAGTATGGATAACTTGGGGTTATATTCTGCAACTCCTCTTTTATTTTTGTTCTGTACTCCTTTTGGCATTGTCTTAGGTTTAAAGATGAACTTCACCCTACCTGTCAAAAATGAAATTTGATATCCTTAAAGGGGTTGTAAAGGAAAACATTTTTTTCCCTAAAAAGCTTCCTTTACCTTAGTGCAGTCCTCCTTCACTTACCTCATCCTTCGATTTTGTTTTTAAATGTCCTTATTTCTTCTGAGAAATCCTCACTTCCTGTTCTTCTGTCTGTAACTACACACAGTAATGCGACACTTTCTCCCTGGTGTGGAGAAAGCTTCTTAAGGGGAGAGGGGGCGAGCAGGAGAGTCAGGACGCTATCTACTTTGCAGATAGAGAAAGGAGCTGTGTGTTAGTGGGCGTCCTGACACTCCTGCTCGCCCCCTCTCCCCTCAAGAGGCTTTCTCCACACCAGGGAGAAAGTGTTTCATTACAGTGTTTAGTTACAGACAGAAGAACAGGAAGTGAGGATTTCTCAGAAGAAATAAGGACATTTAAAAGAAAAATCGAAGGATGAGGTAAGTGAAGGAAGACTGTACTGAGGTAAAGGAAGCTATTTAGGGAGGAAAAATTTACCTTTACAACCCCTTTAACACTTGTCCTTGTATAAAAAAAATAAAAAATGTTTACACTCAAGACATGGGGGGTCTTTGCCAGGGGCCTCTTGTGTCTTTTCCAGGTCTATGTGACCTGGCAGAGCCCTGTGGTGTATCTGCACACTACATTATTCCTGGGATTTGTGTTGTCAACATTCCAGGAGGGAAATTGATCTCACACATGTACAGAATCAATGTAGGGGCTCTGGAGAGACCTGAAGCATGTTTGCATATGCACAGGGTTTGAATATGCTGAGGATATGAAGTTATATTTTTTTTTTCATGCAATTTTTTGTGAATATTTGGATTTAGCAAGGAAGTGGTTAAACCCCTGTAAATATATACAGTGCAGAAAATAAGTATTTGAACACCCTGCTATTTTGCAAGTTCTCCCACTTGGAAATCATGGAGGGGTCTGAAATTGTCATCGTAGGTGCATGTCCACTGTAAGAGACATAATCAATCAATCAATCAATCGATTTTTGTAACTATTTATTTGTATGATACAGCTGCAAAGAAGTATTTGAACACCTGTCTATCAGCTAGAATTCTGACCCTCAAAGACCTGTTAGTCTGCCTTTAAAATGTCCACCTCCACTCCATTTATTATCCTAAATTAGAGGTCATTAGCTGCATAAAGACACCTGTCCACCCCATACAATCAGCAAGAATCCAACTACTACCATGGCCAAGACCAAAGAGCTGCCCAAAGACACTAGAGACAAAATTGTACACCTCCACAAGGCTGGAAAGGGCTACGGGGAAATTGCCAAGCAGCTTGGTGAAAAAAGGTCCGCTGTTGGAGCAATCATTAGAAAATGGAAGAAGCTAAACATGACTGTCAATCTTTCTCGGACTGGGGCTCCATGCAAAATCTCACCTCGTGGGGTCTCAATGATCCTAAGAAAGGTGAGAAATTAGCCCAGGACTACACGGGAGGAGCTGGTCAATGACCTGAAAAGAGCTGGGACCACCGTTTCCAAGGTTACTGTTGGTAATACACTAAGACGTCATGGTTTGAAATCATGCATGGCACGGAAGGTTCCCCTGCTTAAACCAGCACATGTCAAGGCCCGTCTTAAGTTTGCCAATGACCATTTGGATGATCCAGAGGAGTCATGGGAGAAAGTCATGTGGTCAGATGAGACCAAAATAGAACTTTTTTGTCATAATTCCACTAACCGTGTTTGGAGGAAGAAGAATGATGAGTACCAACCCAAGAACACCATCCCTACTGTGAAGCATGGGGGTGGTAGCATCATGCTTTGGGGGTGTTTTTCTGCACATGGGACAGGGCGACTGCACTGTATTAAGGAGAGGATGACCGGGGCCATGTATTGCGAGATTTTGGGCAACAACCTCCTTCCCTCAGTTAGAGCTTTGAAGATGGGTCGAGGCTGGGTCTTCCAACATGACAGTGACCCGAAGCACACAGCCAGGATAACCAAGGAGTGGCTCTGTAAGAAGCATATCAAGGTTCTGGCGTGGCCTAGCCAGTCTCCAGACCTAAACCCAATAGAGAATCTTTGGAGGGAGCTCAAACTCTGTGTTTCTCAGCGACAGCCCAGAAACCTGACTGATCTAGAGAAGATCTGTGTGGAGGAGTGGGCCAAAATCCCTCCTCCAGTGTGTGCAAACCTGGTGAAAAACTACAAGAAACGATTGACCTCTGTAATTGCAAACAAAGGCTACTGTACCAAATATTAACATTGATTTTCTCAGGTGTTCAAATACTTATTTGCAGCTGTATCATAAGTATCATACAAATAAATAGTTAAAAAAATCATACATTGTTATTTCTGGAATTTTTTTTTTTGATTATGTCTCTCACAGTGGACATGCACCTACGATAACAATTTCAGACCCCTCCATGATTTCTAAGTGGGAGAACTTGCAAAATAGCAGGGTGTTCAAATACTTATTTTCTGCACTGTATATATATATATATATATATATATATATATATATATATATTGACACTGAAACAGGGGGTACAGGGACATTTTCCCCTGTTCCTCTCTCGGAAGAGAAGCCAAACATGTCTCAAAAGAGATTTCTCATTATTTTGTAAAAACTTTCACTTTCTATTGTGTGTTTGGGACAGGAAGTGAGTAGAAATCCCCCCAAAAGAACATTATATATACAGCAAGAAGAGACCTGAGAAGAGTCTTACCTATTATGTACTGTTTAAAAAAAAAAACATAAAAAATTTGGATTTACTCAGATTTTACACCTTTTCCAACACATTTACGCTAGTATATCATCAAGTTTGTAGATAAGTGATTTTTCAATGGGCCAAGTTCCAATATTTATAATTACATAGCAAATCCAAAAATAAGAAAAAGAACTGTTGGACTTTTATGATACCATAACAAAGGTAGTTTATAAAATCTTGTTTATTTAAAATACATTAAAAGCAATAAAAAAGTAATGGTATTCAATATGTTTGAGTATTCAGTGATTAAACAACCTCTAAACAAGCCTCTAACTCCTTTGCTATGATACGTCTGACATTTATTGCTTTTTTTTTTTTTTAGATCAACTTTGTAAATAGTAAGCTATTGCCTGTCTTTGAACTATCTACTGTGCCTAAAATGTAGGTCCGGCTTTGCTGGCAGCTTTGTTGTCACGTGATCCTGTGTGATGATTAACAGTCAGATGAAAACTGTACTGAAAAACTTGTCTATAATCAGTAGTATACAGATTTCAGCTTGATTGCAGATAATGTGTCAGTCAGGATAGGTCAAGGGCACTGCTTCTATGGCGTGCAGCAAGTGATTGCCCTCAGATAGCACAGTCTAGAAGGCCCTAGAATAGATAGAATGTGCCCTGCTAACTCCAGACGTAACTCCTGCCCATCTTCTGATTTTCCTTAATTGCTGAAGTCATTGAATTGAGGAATATATCATGTTTTGCCTCTTACTGCATAAGGATGAAAAAAAGCTATCCAGTAGTTTAAGCTGATTTTTTTGGGATGAAAGGTATCGGTGAAGGTGAGGAGGAAATCTCTGTATGTGCAAAGAACATGTTTACTTTAAAGAGGAAGTACAGTAAACCCTGATGGGTGTTACTTCCTCTTTGTTTCCCTGCAAAGGTAAAGCATAATGGACTACTATGCATCGCATAGTAGCCAATTATGTGACACTTACCTGCAGAAGAAGCCGCGATGTCCCTGTCTTCCTCCTTCCTCGCGAGTGGCGAGCATCCATTCTTCACCCCTCTTCCTTCCGGGGCTGGGAACTCTGGCAATGTGACTGGCCGGAGTCTCGCGATGTCACTCCCGCACAAGACCTGTGATAGAAACGGCACAGCGGGCCCTTTCTAAATCTGGTGCATGCTCAGAAGAAATTGCCCTACGCCGATTTGCAAATATCTCCTAGACTGTGCAGGTCTGGGAGATATTTCAAGCACCTACAGGTAAGCCTTATGGCCCATACACACGATCCGAATATCGGCCGATGGATCGTACAACTTTTTTCGCTTAATAATCGCAAGTAAAATAAAATAGGTTATTAAACTCTCTAAATTCTCGTACGACAGAAAAAAAAGATCGTAAGTGATGTCACGTGTTGTAATGTATTTGTATTGTATTGTCGGACGACGGCTGTACTGACTAAACGAAAATCGTACGATCTGACATCGTACGAGAAAAATTTTCGCGCATGTCCAATCGAAAAATATCGGATGAACGGTCGTGATCGTCTCTCGAAAGTAGTGTACACACAATCCAAAAATCGTACGATCCATCATCGGACGATCGTTTTCATCCGATATTCGGATCGTGTGTATGGGCCATAAGTCTAAGCTTACCTGGAGGTTAAAGTGGTTGTAAGGGTTTACAACCACTTTAAAGCTATTGTCCTAGTATAAACAAAAAAGCAAGTGCCTCAAATTTGTTGTTGGGTCTGTTGATGCAATCTGTGGCTTTTTTCATGTGCAATTGATCAAGAAATGCTTTTAACTAACTGTTGTAGTGAGAGCATGTTGAGGAGACTGGTCACCTGGTCTTGCTGGGTAAACCCCCCAGCTCTGAAAGCACATCTGTGACATGATCCCATGCTTGAAGCCCAACGATCAGGATGCCAGGAAAATAAGTCAACTAATCTTCAGAAAATTATTTCTATGGAAAGACGGGAGGTAAATAAAAAAAAAGGGTATGGGCATCGTTTATTCAAAAAAAAAAATGGACTTGCCCAAAGATGGTCTTAAGCCCTGTACACATGATCGGTCCATCCGATGAGAGCGGTCTGAAGGACCGTTTTCATCAGTTAACCGATGAAGCTGACTGATGGTTAAAAAAAACGATTGTGTCAGAACGCGCTGACGTAAAACACAACGACGTGGAGAAAAAAAAAATAAGTTCAATGCTTCCAAGCATGCGTCGACTTGATTCTGAGCATGCATGGATTTGCATGCATGGATGGAGCGTGCCTACAAACGATTGTTTTTTTGCTATCGGTTAGGTATCCATCGGTTAAATTTAAAACAAGTTTGCTTTTTTTTAATCGATGGATAAATAACCGATGGTGCTCACGCGCGATTGGTTTGGACCGATGAAAACGGTCCATCAGACCATTCTCATCGGTTTAACCAATCGTGTGTACGCGGCCTTAAGGCTAAAGCTATGTCTACATAATAATACATAATAATAATAATACATAATACAAATATATTGGTGTCAATTTTGAGGGTAGAAAAACAATTTTCTAGTATCCTGCACTGGTAAACAATTATTTGATGTTTTTATGCCAGCAATTAGGACTTTATTCTACAGATCCAAACATATAAAATGTATTTATCTAGTTCTATGTGTATTTACTTAAACCTGCTGTTGCATTCTTTGTAAAATATAGTTTCTCCTAAATTGCTTGTTTCCAAGTACATTCCCAGCCTTACTTTTTTTGCGTTGGCTCTCTTAATCTCCCAGTACATTCTGTCTCTGTTGCTTGCTCCAATGCTAATTAATTGGCATCTAAAGACCACTTTCTGTGTTTCAGGGAAAGTGCTGTGTTGTGTTACATCATTTCATGACTTGGCTCATCCTTTATGTAAAGAAAACCATATGTGTTTCCCCAGAGCAGTGCTGCATTAAATAAGGTTACTGTACCTTATTCATAGAAAACAGGAGGAACACAATATGTAGAAAGAGATAAACAATATGTAACAATATAATACACATCTTCAAAGCATCTGCTGTGCTTTGGAGAAATAATAGATGATTATAGTTAGACTGTAAATTCAATTTAATGGATGAATTAAAGTCATTTTGTTTTGTGCTTTCATTTTTCTGACACGATGAAACACGTACATATACGGATGATGTTCAACTCATGTCAAGTAGGGCCCATACACACAAGTGTTAAATAGTTGCATGCAAAAATGTCTTGCTTGATGAAAACATGTTGCAAGTAGATTTGAAAGTATTTGTATGCCAATACCCCCTATCTGTATTTAGTTTAAACATGATGTCCAACCTGACAAACATGGAAGGTCAATGAAGCAGATGAATGCTGTATAATTGAAAATGGTGGGATGAAAATGGCTTGGTGTTTAAGGTTACCCTGTTGCTAGCTGTCAGAAGGCACAGAAGAATAACCCTAAAAAAAAGAGAATGAATACTTACATTTCCCTAGGGCATCAAAAGAAATTCATGCATTATGGTCACTTCCATGTGTGCTGGATAGCTTTTCTCCTACTGTGCGCTTGGATGCCGATCACTACAGGATATTCTCCAGGTCTGTATTTAGGTTCCATCAGTCTAAGGTTGGTATGAAGGTAAGAACCTATAATTATGGGCCTAAAGTAGGTAAAAAGTGGACTACATGTGTTAGGATGTCACCACACTTGTGTTCCATTAAGATCTGGGAGTCCCTCTTGAGTGATGACAGATGGGATTTGTAGTCTTCTATTTACAGATCCCTATGAATGGATGATGTAGCTCTGCAGGTGGAGTCATGAACAGTGACACCAAATTCAAAACTAAAAGGGGGTGCAGGGAAAAGAATCCTGCAATTAAGTTAGGAGGGAGGCAGTTTGAGCCCGGGATCACACATACGTCAATTGGATGTGGATTTCCCTGCATCCAATAGGACAGGTAAGTGTGACCGCCTCTCAATGTAGCCAGTTTGCACATGTCCGGGCGGCCGCGGTCAGGATTGAAAAACGGGTCCGGTGCATCTTTGGGTCCAGTTCAGGTGCGAATTCAGGCTGAAATACAGACCTGAATCTCTCCTGAACTGGTGTACAGAAATGCACCAGACCACAGGCACGAAGCCACAGGCATGTGTGAACCCAGCCCAGCCTGAATGTGGGAGGCTGTGGAACACCCCAAATATACATGAAAAATGGTCAAAAAGATTAACTATTCTTTTTGTGCCGTTACTAAAGCTTTAGTTTAACTCTTTTGTGTTTTCCTGGCAGCAGAGTTTGTTCTGTCACCTCTTCTGCTTTTTTTTTCTCCCTCCCTAATCGTCGTACCCCCTGCACAGTCTGTTTCATTCCTGTTGCTTTATTTCCTTTTCAGCAACAATAAATCCTAAAGCTCTCAGCTGATTGGTCTGTAATGGCTCCGATTGTAGGCACAGTAGTGAGAATAGAGAGCAACTTAGCATGTGCAGAACAGGTGGATTTTACACAGTATAGGCATTTAATTTTAATATTTTACATAGCTATACCTGCAAAAGAGGCTAGCCTAAAATGTTTTATCATGACTTAACGTGATACTAAAGTCTTGTATGCTTGTAAGCCTGAATCCTCCTCTTCTCGGGTCCCTCGTTGCTGCTCTTGGCCCCTCCCTTCTGTCGAGTGCCCCCACAGCTAGCAGCTTGCTATGGGGGCACCTAAGCTGAGCCGCAGCTCTGTGTGTCCATTCAGACATGGAGCAGCGGTTCAGCCCTGCCCCCTCTCTCTCCTCATTGGCTAACTAACTCTGATTGACAGCAATGGGAGCCAATGGTGCCGACTGCTGTGTCTCAGCAAGTCAGGAAAGAGAATCCCGGACGGCTGAGGCACTCGTGCACATCGCTGGATCGAGATGGGGCTTGGGTACTGTAAAGCCTGGTACACTCAATTGGATTTTGTACGGACAAAGCATAGGACACCGAAGGGTGTTGGACATGAACTTATCTTGCAATCAAATGCTAAAGAATTGTTGGCCAACAAACAGGAAAAACAATGTGGGTTTTCAGCTCTTTAGCGCCACCCTTTGGGCAACTTCTGCTAATGTTGTGTTAGGCCGCATACACACGATCAGTCCATCCGATGAGAACGGTCTGATGGACTGTTTTCATCGGTTAACCGATGAAGCTGACTGATGGTCCGTCGCGTCCACACACCATCGGTTCAAAAAACGATCGTGTCAGAATGCAGTGAAGTAAAACACAACAACATGCTGAAAAAAATGAAGTTCAATGCTTCCAAGCATGCGTCGACTTGATACTGAGCATGCATGGATTTTTAACCGATGGTTCGTGCCTACTAACGATCGGTTTTGACCTATCGGTTAGGAATCCATCAGTTAAATTGAAAGCAAGTTGGCTTTTTTTTAACCGATGGTTAAATAACCGATGGCGCCCACACAAGATCAGTTTTGACCGATGAAAACGGTCCATCAGACCATTCTCATTGGTTTAACCGATCGCGTGTACGCGGCCTTACAGTTAGCATTGCTTCTGAGCATGCATGTTTGTACTTTGGATTTTTTTTCTGAAGAACTTCTGTACACACCATCGGATAATGCGACAACACACATTTAAAACATCAGGTTTTAAAGCATGCTATCTAACATTTGTTGGTGGAAAATCTGACAATTGTCCGTTGGAGCATACAAACAGATTTTCCGATACAATTCCAATTGGAAGATCCAAACATGTGTATGAGGCTTAAGTATTAGGGGGTGTGCTGCACACAGAAGTTTATTTTTATTTTTTTATCTTACTGCCTTTACAACTACTTTAAATTTCTGACTAAAGTTCCACTTTAAATTCTCATTTTACAGAATTATAGAATGCAACATAAAGTTCCACTGTTTATTGTAGTTCATTCAAATTAATTCCATTTGAAGACAGTCATCTGAGTTTGTGTTTGTGTTTAAATATTGTGATCTTATTTAAATGTATTTTTAGAACATGTTCCATAGAGAGATTAACTGTCAGCAACGATAGAACACATGTATTTGACAGTTATCTTATACAGGCAATAATCTTAGCTTCAAATTAAAACTTGAGCATTGTAAGCGATAATGTACCACCGTTCCGGTTTAAGAAATGATACTGGGTGTCACCTTGGCACATATTATTATTTTCTGGCTAAGTTGTATAATTACAAAGACGTTTCGGAGATACCCAGGATGACACATAATGCTTCCTGGCAGTGTATCAGACCCTATGAAAGGCTTTCTGATTGGTGTTATTTAATCTGTACATACGAGAGGAAGGAGCTAGTTGACTATAGTAAACCATAAACCTGGGCTCTGTGCAGAAACAGAGGGTGGGGAGGGGCTGTTAGAAGAGGTGGGGTATGGGTGAACGCTTGTCAGCTGCCTGATATGGGATCTGACACTTTGATATGTATTCAATGCCACCTCCTGCTTCTAAATATTTATTCTTGCGGCTGTGCTCCGTCTAATGCAATCAGACCTTATCCGAGGAGCTGCCACATCCTCTCACATCTGTTGCTTTCCTGCAGCGCACTGAGCTGCCACCCTATTGGCTGGTGCTGGAGTTAACCCTTCCGCACCCTTCCAATGCCTCTGCGAGAGAAATGTTCCAAATGACATTTTTTTTCTGCGTTTCTGTCAGTCAAGAATAATCTGATTTACCACAATAGAGAGATTGATATATTGAGCATACCAGTAAGGTCTTATCCCCTATAAAATTAAAGATTTCTGTGTTTCTAATCTCTGTGTTTCCTGGCAGAATAATATACCCTCCTCGGGGCATATTATTTTGCTGTGATTATTAGGTTAGGTTTATCATATTTATTATTCTGTTCTTTCCTTGAATGCTAGGGATATCCGGTTGGCAGACTCTGGTGTGAATTTGGCTTACAAAAGATTTCTGAAGTCATTGAAAGTCAACGGTTTGTAGAGAATGCTTTTGTTTTGTAGATGGCATTATTCTGCGGTTAAATGTTTGACATGCCGCTGTATGGAGCTCGTAGTGTGCACAGATCGCAGTTTCCAGTGGAAAATAACATTTCTTTGTTTTTACTTAGGGCATAATTTACTAAGCCAAATTCAATTGAAATTCAGTGGAAATATATATTTCTTTGTTACTATTTTAGTCAATTTTTGTTCACGTCTGCTTATTTTTACAGCTGAAATCTAGGGATTTTTTTCAGCACCAGGGACAGTACTTAAATGAATGATGAGTGTTTTGTATGCTAGTGCAGTGGTCATCATCCCTGTCCTCAGGGCCCACTTAAGCCTCGTACACACGGTCTGACTTTTTGCCAACAAACTTCAAAATGAGCAAGTTTTCAAAAAAAATCCGACCGTGTGTACGCTACATTGGACCAACTTTTTCGGTTTTCATCGGACAAAAGTTCGCTCTGCAAACGGACAACTTTTCGGCAACTTACAAGTACAAAGTACAAAGGTGCATGCTCAGAACCAATGTTAAAATCAACCAAGAATAGCAGAAGTTGAGCAAAGGGTGGCAGTAAAGAGCAGAAAAGTCAGACCGTGTGTACGAGGCTTAACAGGCCAGGTTTTATGTATTACCTTGTGGAGATGCCGACTAGAATACTGAATGAATGAATGGAAACTTATATAGCGCGGCACATGCAAACTAAATCACCTCTGGGCGCTTGTTGTTCCTGTCTCCTTTGATATCAAAAGAGATGAGTCTTGATCTTTCTCCTGAACGCTAAGTGATTCTCCTCCAACCGAATTCTGGTTGGTAAAGCGTTCCATAGTCTGGGACCTTGGATCGCGAATCTTCTTTCTCCTTTGGACCTGTAGTTGGCTTTCGGAATCTGGAGCAGGTTTTGATTGGTGGATCGCAGAACGCGATTGGGATTATGAGCTTTTATTTTTTCGCATAGATAATTGGGAGCATTCCCATGGATACATCTATGCGTTAGACAGAGTGCTTTAAAAGTGATTCTGTCTTTTACTGGCAGCCAGTGAAGGGCTCTCAGTGAAGGTGAGATTGATTCCCAGGGTTTTTTCCCCGTCACAGGTCTGGCGGCCGTGTTTTGAACGACCTGCAGACGAGCGATTTGGTACTTGGGGAGTCCGAGGTAAAGGGCATTTGCATAGTCCAGTCTGGAGTTAACAATTGCTCCCACCACGACCGCTATGTCTTCTTTCGGGATGAAAGGAGTAAGTCTGCGTAGTAGGCGCAGCAGATGGTGAGATCCGCTGACTACTGACCCTATTTGTGCGTTCATTGTCATATAGGAGTCAAATGTGAATACTGCAATCACTGAGCAGCAAATTATATCACCCGTGATGTATTTCAGTTATTTTGCAAACCTGGCCTGTTAGTGGACCCTGAGGTCAGGGTTGAGGACAGGGTTGATGACCACTGTGCTAGTGGATGCTGTGTTACTTGAAATCTTCATTCCTTTGCTGCGGGATATCACCCCAGCTGTGATCATCTGGTGGTGTTAATACAAGCGGCTTCACCTGTCATCAGCCAACTAGTCCCAAACTTTACGCCTTCCTCTTCTATTCATAGAAGCTGTACTAGCTCTTTCCACAATGAGCAGATCGGGCGGATGGCAGAGCAGACACAGACACAGCCCACTCTACTCTATAGAGCCCACTGTACTTTTAGCGGATGGGATTGAAGGTACTGTAGGCCTTTGTAAACGTGAACTGAATAATAAAATGTGCTTTGTGTCTCCGATGCTTATAAGCAACACAAAGAGCTGCACTTTAGCTCTTTTGTTACCTTAAAAACATTTTAGACCAGGTCAGGTATGCTTTCATTGTAATACTTTCAATAAATTATCAAATATGCAGCATATAATCTGGGAACATGTACATCATAAATTAAATTGCACATTAGAAAACCCCCCCCCCCCCTTCCGCTTTACAACTACAGTAAACTAAAATTGAGTTGGCAACTACTCTTCAGTGTACTGCAATTTGCACATTATCATTGTTCTTTGTGCTGCCTCATTGAATAAGCCCATTAATCTGCCCATAATTAAGATATATTTCTAAATGTAAACACTTAGATGGTATAGAAAGCAGTGTGAATGAATGGCTTTTGCTTTAAAGCCTATCAAATAAAGTTTCCTGAATCTAACATTTAACTGACATTTAAATGTGTTTTTATTGTTTGCGGGGAAAGTTTGTTTATGCTAGTCACACAGGGCTGCTTTCTATAATAGCACACTTCTCCCTTAGGACTCCATGCAATACATGAGAAACGTAGTTGTCCTTAATAGAGGTACTGTACCTCTTCATAGGAAACAGGAGGAACGCAATATGTAGAAAGCGATAAACAAGACACAAGAATGTAATAGTCACCTTCAAAGCGTCTGCTGTGCTTCGGAGAAGAAAAAATTATAAAATTAAACTGTACAGACCAAGTCTAGGAATAAAATTATTACCCTTTTTCGACTTTCATGTATAGTTTCCGCCAAATAAAAAACAGACCTGTACATGGACATTATTTTTTACACACAAGCCCATACACACATAGGGCCAGATTCAGGTAGCTTTACACCGGCGTATCTCCAGATACGCCGTCGTAAGTACATATGTGCGCCGTTGTACTTTTACGCCGATTCGCGAAGCTAGATACGCCGTAAAACAAGGCTTCAGCCGCCCGACGTAACTTGCCTACGCCGGCGTATCTTGGGCGCATAGTTACACTGGATGCATTTGGGGTTCCCATGTTAAATATGCAAATGAGTAAGATACGCCGATTCACGAACGTAGATGCGCCAGGCGGAAAAGATACACGGTTTGCATAAGGGTTACGTCCGGCGTAAAGTTATTCCACCATATAGGTGGCGCAACCCATTCAAAGGTATGGACGTCGGAACAGCCAGCGTCTTTTACGTCGTTTACGTAGTACTACGTTCACGTCGTAGGTATTGAGCCGAAGTATCTTAGGGAGTATATGCAACGTGACTCTGAGCATGCGCGCGCATGCGCCGTTTAATCGGCCATTCATGTGCATGGGGTCACGCTTAATTTAAATAGATGACGCTCACCTCCTTCCTACTTTGAATTAGGCGGGCTTACGCCGACCAATTTACAATACGCCGCTGCAACTTATGGAGCAAGTGCTTTGTGAAGACTGCACTTGCCTCTCTAAGTTAGGTCGGCGTAGCGTATATTTAATACGCTACGCCCGCCTAAAGATGCGCAAAGCTACCTGAATCTGGGCCATACAGTCTATAAACCTTGATAAGAGAAAATATGTGAAATACATTTATTTGGGCTTGTTATGCCAATATAACCCTTAGGCTCCTCTCACACGGGTGGCCAGAGGGCAGTAAAAAACGTTTGATATGTTTTTTTACTTCTCCCCAACTGCCCACCTACAAGCGGATATGGTGCATAAACATAGGTGATAAAAACTAATGCTGGTGTGAAAAGAGCCTTATTCAGTCTGAATTAACACAACCATACTTAAAGCCAGTGTAGCCAACCACCAGTATTTTTATTGGCAGCCAGTAAAAAATGGGTACTTTTCTACTGCCAGTAAATGCCAGTGACAGAAAAAAGTTTGCCAGTAAAAAATATGGGTGAGACGCTTAGCATGCACAGTTCCAGTCCAGAGCAAATATGGGAAATAGGAAAAGGGGTGGACAGCCGCACTCAAAGGAAACTTCAAATAAAGTTGTCTTTATTGATAAAAAATTGGCATGCAAAACAAACACATCCACAGGAAAGGACAGCCGACGTGTTTCACACTATGTCAGTGCTTAGTCATGGTACTAGCAAGCTGAGACCATTGGAGTGCCTGCTACAGTGGGTTCAAGTGGCGCCGGTGGGGGGTTCTGGCAGAAGCAGTGCCTGAGCGTGTCATGTGATGTCATGGTGAAAAGTTGAACGGCCAAAGCCGTGTGTCTCTGAGCCACTTACTATATCGAAAATAAAACAAATATGTATTTAGCCTTAAACTCAACCTTAAATCACATTGCTAATTGCATTTTAAAACTGTAATGTTGTAACTTTTGGAAATTCCAGTAAAAACTTGGTTGTGCCAGTAAATTATAGGTCTTGTGTCAGTAAATTTCAATCTGGTAGGTTAGAAACACTGCTTAAAGCAGAACTTAATTCATTTTTAATATTCAAAGCAAACTCATCCATCCATCCATCCATCCATCCATACATGTCTCCATGTCTTATTGTGCTGAGAAATTACTTTGAAAACACCCAACATCATCTCTGTCCATGGCCATCTTAAACTGGTATTAAAGCTTCAATTTTCTTCTTTTTTTTTTTGTTAAATAACAAAAATGTTATACTTACCTGCTCGGTGAAGAGGTTTTAGAACACCTCTGATCCTCTTCTTTTCTGATCCCTCGCAGGTTCTTCTGGCTCCTCCCCCTTGAGCAGTGCCCTGAGAGAAAGCCGCTTGCCCTGGGGGCACTGCTACATGCTCACTGCCAAACAACTGCTTTATGCACCCATAAGACACATGCCCCTTATCTCTCCTCATTGGTTCACAGGCTGTGATTGACAGTAGTGGGAGCCATTGGGTTCCCAATGCTGCCTCATCCAATGAGGAGGGAGAGTCCTGGGACAGCCAAGGCTATTGTGAACATCGCTGGATTGGAGGGACCTCAGGTAAGGTTCAAAGTCCCCGGCTGGTGATCCTGCCTCCTTTTGAGTGCTCCCAGAGCAAGCAGTTTGCTCTAGGGGCACCCAAGTAGGCGAGCTCCTGAGCCACTGCTCTGTGTGTCTATTCAGACATGGAGCCACGGTTCGACACTGCCCCCTCTCTCTTTATTGGCTGTCTTGCTGGGATTTACAGCAGCGGGAGCCAATGACCGATGCTCTCATGCACATCACTAGATCGAGTGGGAGCTCACAAAAGTATTAGTGGGGCCTCGGGGGAGTGCTGCACACACAAGGGGCCAGATTCACAGAGCCCTTATTCCTGTCTAACTGGTGTTAGACTGGAGTAATTTCAAATTACGTGCGTTTTTTAGCTAGTCGAAAACCTCAAACCATGAATAGACAGCTGCGGGCTTCAATTCGACTGGATTACGTGTTCGTACGCCTTCAGATCTACGCTGCAATAAAATTGCGGCCACTGGGTGGACTTCCCGTCGTTTTCCGCGTCGGGGTATGCAAATGAGCTTTTGCCGGCGATCCCCGAAATTACGATCTTCATTCGCAATCTCTTACGGCACCTTTAGTCATCTTTTTTTTGCGTAACACTATACCAGCTTTTTGCTGCTCTAATATTAGACAGCCCATGTTAAGTATGGCCGTCGTTCCCGCGTCGAATTTCTACGTTTTCCGACGTCTTTTATTATTTTTAACGTAAGTCGTCCGGGAATAGGAATGTTCGTAAACGACGCTACTCAAACAACGAATAACGTAACAACGTGATTTTGCGCAATGCACGGCGGGAAATTTCTGAACGGAGCATGCGCAGTTCGATCGCCGCTTCACGCCCCCTAATCGCGTATTTCGATTACGCGGCGAGAAATAGACTACGCCGCCGTAGCGTACAGGCAAAAATCTACCAGAATTCGGTGTAGAGCCTGGTAAAATACGGCAGCGTAGAGTATTTCGATTACGCAGCGCAATATTAAGTGTATCTGAATCTGGCCCAAGGTTTTTACCTTATGTGCACAAAGATAAAAAACCTTCAGCCTTGATAACCAGTTTAACCACTTAAGACCCAGACCAATATGCTGCCAAATGACCCAAGGGGTTTTTGCGATTCGACACTGCGTCGCTTTAACAGACAATTGCCCAGTCGTGCGACGTGGCTCCCAAACAAAATTTGCGTCCTTTTCTTCCCACAAATAGAGCTTTCTTTTGGTGGTATTTGATCGCCTCTGCGATTTTTATTTTTTGCGCTATATACAAAAATAGAGCGACATTTTTGAAAAAAAATCAATATTTTTTACTTTTTGTTATAAGAAAAATCAATAAACTAAATTTTAGTCAAACATTTAGGCCAAAATTTATTTAGCCACATGTCTTTAGTAAAAAAAAATCGCAATAATAAAAAAAAAATTAGCTACCTAGCGGGAACAGCGACACTAATACAGCGATCAGAAAAATGATCGCTTAGTGATGCTGGCAATAGGGAGTGAAAGGGTTAACTAGGGCGGTGATGAAGGGGTTAAAACTTTATTAGGGGGGGTACGGGGGCAACCCTGAACCTAACACTAACTGACTGTCACACTGCCTGTCACACTGACACTAAATACAGTAATCATACATGTATGTTTTCTGCATTCAGTGACACTGTGACAGGGGGGAGGGGAGGGGGCGATCGGGGGGGGGGGTTAAATGTTCCTATATGTAGTGTGTGTCAGTGTAGTGTTAGTGCAGACTTACTTGTGTTGTGATCTCTCCTCAGCGGTGGTTGAAAAAACCACTGAGGGAGAGATCACATCGCTTCCTCCTTCCTGTGTTTACACAGGAGGAGGAAGTGACAGGGCGGGGGGGCGCGCGCATTGGCTGAGAGCGATCCGGCGGACAGAAACGAATAGCCGCCCCCTCATCCCGGATCGCTCGTACAGCCGCGCGGACCGCCGGATGTACCAGGGGGGGTTCCGATCGGACCCCCGACCCACCTCAAGGCACCAACGTATATATACGTTGATGTGCCTGTTGGTGCCATTGCGCCGATGTAAATGTACATGCGGCGGTCCTTAAGTGGTTAAGTAAGGGCAGATAATTTATGTAGCATTTATTTCCTTGAATCCATCTGCCCTTATACCAGGCACACAGGCAGGAAGGTGTGCTTAGTTGAGATAACCCCTCCTCCCCTCTCTGGAGGTATGGCATAATTTTGACCTAGGCCTGGAAACCAATGTAAAATAATAAAAATAAAGTAAATATAATATACTTTCCTATCTATTTCCTATCTATTTACTAATGCTAGCAGCATAGGGATTCAAAATCATCTAAGTTGATTGAGAGAGTAAAGTTCTGCTTTATATTCCTTTATGTTTACCTGGTGATCCTGCCAGTATTACACTTCCTAACCTAGGGTGACAACGTCCATTTACCATACTATATGGAGAAGCAAAGGACAGATCTACACCAACCTCCATAGATAACAGACAAAATTGATTCTGTCATCCTCAGAGATAGCTAGGAACAATGCTAAATGAAAAAGTGCTGCATGAGCACAGAGCACAGGAAGTTATTAGCTGACAAGATTTCTGAAAGGATCCAAGGGTAGATTTTTTTTGCATTTCAAACAGATATAACAAAGGTATATTTAACAGACACAAAGGGACCAAATAAGAGAAGTCCATTGCTATGGGCTACATACCCTTTAAACTCCTCCCTACTCCCTTCTGAAAACGAAAACGTCATACACACCATCAGATTTTCTGTGGACAAAGCCTCAGACCTTTATCCAGGGCATTGGCCAGGAATTTGTATTGCTTACAAAAGGCAAAGAATTGTCGGCACGAAACGACATGGATTTTCAGCTCTTAAACGCCACACTTTGGGCAACTTCTGCTAATGGTGAGATTTGCTTTTTTTTTTTTATTCAATAGAAAGATTTTTATTGAATTTTACAAATTACAGTATAAAAGAAAGGAATAACATAAAGATACCAATAGTAGTAAAGATATTGACAAGGATATTGGTAACAATGCTACAAATAGAAATAGGAGAAGAAAACATTGAGGAAAGATCATATATCAATCTTAGCCGACAATAGAGGAGGGAGCATTATCCAAAGCGTGCATGCATCTTATCCAATAATACATCCTATCTGGTTATACATCTGTTAGTCCAGATTTCCCATCGTCTGTCGAATGAGCTACCTTTTAGTGCATTGGTCGCTAGTATTCGTTCAAACGTGTAGTTTTGCTGAATTTTTCTATTAAGATCTGTGATGTTAAGTGTGGTAGCGTGTTTCCAATTTTGAAGCACCAGGGACCTAGCTGCTAATAGAATGTGTGATACTACTTGTCTCATGTCGTGTGGTATGATTTTCATCCCTATGTGGAGTATAGCTAGCATTGGGTTGGGGGGAACGAGTATTCCCGTGGTGGACGATATAAGTTTAAAGGTTTGATTCCAGAAACTGGTTAGACTGGGGCATTCCCAAAGCATATGTAGAAGATGGCCTTTATGCCCACAGTTCCTCCAGCAAAGAGGCGAGGCAGAAGGAAACATGAGTGCAAGTCTACAGGGGGTGTATTGCCAACGGTTGAAAATCTTGATCATCAATTCCCAATGCCCAGTGCAGTGGGTGGCAGATTGTATGGAGCAGAATGCAAGTTTCCACTGAGCTTCAGTGAACGTGGAGCCCAAATCCCCTTCCCATTTTGTGTGTTTCTGCGATTTGTGAAAAACTGTTTTAAACTGTAACGTATTATAATAGAGACCTATTCCTTTATTGTGCGACTGGGCACCTGTCAAGTGTTGCCATATTGTAGTCGGTAGACAAATTACCGGGGGAGGGTGTTTCCACAAAAAGTGGATCACTCTTGCACAAGTAAAGAATAGGTGTGACGGTAGGCTATACTCTTGCATTAAGCGGTCTACTGTCTTAGGTCTTGTACTTTCCAATAAGTCATGAACTGTATGTATTCCATGTGAACTGAGAGTTTTTAGTGACAACATTGGTATATAAGCTTCAATCCAACTAAGAGGAAATTTGTAGTCTATGGTTCTACAATCAGGGAGTTGTTGGTTCAGGAGGAGTCTCCAAGCCTGTAATGAGGTGGCGATTGTCGGGGGTGTGTTGGCCATGTCCCATGGTATCCATGAGTCACCCAAAAGAACCGACATTAAATCTTGTGTAGAAGCTAAGGATTCCTCTATATCTACCCACATTGGTGTGTCAGTGGGGGAAAACCATGACTTGAGCTGGTCAAGCCTGGTCGCCCATAGGTAGTCTCGTATATCCACCAATCCTGCCCCTCCAACGCTCTTGTGGGGGAGTAAGGAGTTGCGCGAGCATCTGGCCTTTTTTGCACCCCACAGGAATTGCCATTGGATATTGGAGAGTGTTCTGACGTGTTGTGGGGCAATGGCGATAGGGATTGTTCTGAATATATACAAGATTTGTGGCAGTATAAGCATCTTGAAAGCTGCTAGTCTACCCATCCATGATAATACTTTTTTAGATAGATTGTTAGTTTGTGTGGCAATATTATGCAGGAGGGGTCTCATGTTGGTGTCGGCTATAGATTTAGTGCTGTTGGTCAGTTTAATGCCTAAATAGGTAAAATGTTTGTCATCCCATACATAAGGAAGTGATGTTTGCAGTCGGGTGCGGCTCAAGGCTGGCATGCCCAAACTAAGGATGAAGGATTTTGCAAAGTTGACCTTGTAATATGAGATTTTACCAAAGGCTGTCAGCGTGTCATGGACTTCAGGAAGTGATGTGAGTGGATTTGTTAGTATCAATATCACATCGTCTGCGAATAAATTTATGACATGGGGAGTGGAACCAATTCGAAACCCAGTTATGTTGTTGTTTGTCCTAATGGCTTCCGCCAGGGGTTCAATCATGGGATTGAAAATGGTTGGGGAAAGTGGGTATCCCTGACGTGTGCCATTCGTTATTGGAAAGGGAACTGACAACATATTGGATGTGTACACTCTTGCTGATGGACAGGAGTACAAAGCCAGTATCGCGTCCTTGATAGTACCTTCAAACCCGAATTTAGATGTAATTCCAGTGCACCCTGTCGAACGCCTTCTCTGCGTCTATGGAGAGCAGCAGAGAAGACGTTCGGGTGGCTTCCGCATGGTGTATTATATGAATGACCCTCCTGGTTGCGTCTAAAGTCTGTGAGCATTGCTTTTGAGCATGTGTGTTTGTACTTTGGAGTTTTGTCTGATGGACAATTGTCCTACAATCTGACAACAATTGTCCGATGGGGCATACAAACAGTCGGATTTTCCGACAACAGCCTGTCATCACACAATTCCCATCGGATAATCCGATTGTGCGTATGAGGCTTAATAGACTGACTGGAGACTGCGCTGTCCCCTGTTAACTCTTTCCAGCGAAGTCCAGAAATTCAGAAGCCAGCTGCACTGAAAGTTGTAACCTCCAACTGCTGGTGTTATAACTTTTTATTATGGAAAATGTTTATTTTATTGTCCTCAGTATGGTAAGATAAAGAATACATAACAAGGGGAGTATTGATGAGCTGCAATATATTACATTTTTGTTTTGAGGTTTATTTACGCTTTCATTTTATACATTTTTATGTGCTAAAATCTGAAAGATTTGGCTTCTCTAATAGCACAGGGATAGCGGATTATTATTTGCTGGGTGTATGATCACCCTGCAGGAATGTGACTCTCCCATCATGCAAAACCTCCCCTGTTATCACTGTGGATACACTTACTGATGCAGATAAATGAGCTGCATGCAGATACAATGTAATTACAAGCACGCAGCGCACAGTTTCCCGCCCAGAGTGAGTGCCGCTGTTAGTTTGTTACTGTTCCAGCCAGCTGAGACCTAAGAGCCTCTGTCACAGCAAGTCACAATATCAGCCTGCCAGACATACACACAACTCCCAACTTGTTCCAGTGGTGACACCAGGGTGTATGCAAACGGCTCGTCCCAGCTGAACACACTTCATGAAGATCTGTGAAACGCTAATTGATTCCCTAGTCGAGGAACGTTCACAGACACTAAAAGGCATTCATCTATAACAATATAGGACGTGATTTAGGGAAAGAGTCATTTTTTCCTACATATCAAAGTGACCCATGTGTACTTCAATATCAATGTTTTAAATGAATCTCTAGTAGATTAGTTATCTGAACTATGCCAGCTTGCAGCTTAAAGTGATAATAAAGGCATTTTTTTTTAAATAACAAATATGTCATACTTACCTGGTCTGTGCAGTGGTTTTAGGCAGAGCAGCTCCGATCCTCCTCTTCTCAGGTCCCCCACCAGCGCTCCTCCTGCCAAGTAGGCGTGTTCCAGAGCCACTGCTCTGTGTGTCAATTCAGACAGGGAATTCTCCGTATTCCCATCGCACATGTTTCCTGATAAGCTCTCAAAAGTTTGGGTGCTGCAGCAACAACCAGCTGGAAACTGGTTCAGAAAGTCACAAAGGATATATTTGTCAGTACACCATGGATCAATGAAGTGGCATCCAATGGATTGTTTATTGCATGGTCACATCACAAAACAATGCAGCATTTCTGAGTGATGCAGGACCTCTTCATCAGGCATGTGATCATGACATTCAGACAGGGAGCCACAGCTCGACTCCGCTCTTTCTCTCTCTATTTATTGACTGTGATTGACAGCAGCGAGAGTGAATCGCTAGTGCTCTCATGCAGATCACTAAATCGAGGGGAAGCTCAGTAAAGTATTAGGGGGTTGGGGGAACTGCTTCACACAGAAGGTTTTTTACCTTCATGCATAGAAGGCATTAAGGCAGGGGTGGTCAACTAGCGGCCCGGGGGCCACATGTGGCCCACGGAGCCCTCAGATGTGCCCCGCGACCTCCTGCTCTGGAATGATAGGTTGGCAAATCTAGATCGCAGGTTGCTGACCTGCCATACCACAGCATCAGTGTTGTGAATGAAGCTGGTGGTAGAGGAAGAAAGCTGCTGTGGAGCAGAGCCCCATAAGCTGATGCTTTCTGTACAGCACCAGCTTTTGCCTCATGCGGAGTCTATGGCAAAGTTCAGCTAACCTGCAGGATAGACACAGGAGCACTACGCTGAACCCGTAGTGTGGGTAAACCGCAGCACATCAGTGTGAAAGCAGTCTTAGGCCCTTTTTACACGATCAGCCCGACCAAATGGGACCCTCAATTCACCTCTATAGAGCGACAGATGTCAGTTTACGCCTGCCTTCCTCCAATCCGAAAAACAGAAGGGAATTCATCCCCTTCCATCTTGGTGGATCGGAGGGCCTATAGAGTAGCCACGACCCTTCATCTGCCCACTCCACTCATTGTGGCCCGCGACTGGTTACCAAGTTGCTAAAGTGGCCCTCGCTCTTTAAAAGGTTGGGCACCCCTGCATTAAGGTAAAAAACCTTCAGCCCATAGAACCAATTTAGGTATTGGGGGGGAGGGGGGAAGGAAGTTGCAGCCCAATCTCATTTTGCTGTTCTGTAGCATTGTGGTAACACCCAATAGGGTGGGCCCTTGGCCCAAGGTTCCCAGCCAGGGAGAGACCACATACAGACCTTAATTGTATTAATTATCTTGTATATTGTATATAGATTGAATACTGACAGTTCTTGAAGGCACTGATATAAGGCAATGCAACAGTTTGCACTGGCACAGTGTTTCCAGGCTTGGCCTTTATTACCAGAGGATGGCTTCCACTGAAGGGGTGGCGGTTTGCAGTGCCCTGGCATGGCACAGTAATGCTGCCAGGAAGACATTACTATTCCTTGTGACGGGGATGTTTCCTTCCTGCAGGTGTTGTCCCTGTCCTGACCTAGCTCGCCAGGAACCTCTCCCTGCATTAATCACTTTCATAGCCCTGACCTACCACTCACTCAAGATGTGCCAAAATGACGGGTGAACCATATTACATAAGATCCCACACCAAGATGGCCACCAGAGATCTCAGGAGATTAAACCGTCCAGGCAGACAGCTGGCTTCTCTAAGACACTGACAGAGTCCAAATGGGCTTCAAACTCACTCAAACTCCATCTGTAATATTGGTACAGTGCGACCTACAGTAGGTTATGAGTTACCATGCACTGAATGAAGGCAGCCCATTCAAATTGAGGAGGCACCCAATGGACCATAATGGAAAAAAAAAAATTTAGACGTGCAGAACAGACGTCCAAAACAGCATACCACATCCCAGACTAATGTGTTACTGTGCATTGTGGTGCGATGGGGTGCCTTTTTACATGAATGGAACACCCAATGTTCCAACATTGCATTGACTTGAGTCATAGTTGGTTTTAATGTGTCTCAGAGCCCATTCACTGTTGTGCTGTAGTAACATGTGTGTTACAGTGGTGCCAGTTATTCTGAAGCTCACCCCAATGCCTACTGCCAATGGATGTACTTTTCAGTGAGGAAATTCACTAATATTTGGATGCAATGCAAAAAAATGCTACATGCACCTTTTTGGTTTATTAGGCAGCCTGTTCCAATGAATGGGCTGTCTTAACACTATGCATGTTAAAGGATCACTAAAGGATTTTTTTTTTTTTAATATAACCTTACTGCAGTACTGGTTTCATGTCCTCATTGTTAGTTTTTTGCTTTGAAGTTGCTGTAATCCTGCTCTCATCTCCACACTTCCTGCTTGTCTGTTTCCTTATAACCACAGTACTGGGAGCTTTCTCACGGTGGTCTAAGCTGTCATTACTGTGTGTCTAAAACTTCCCAGAACCAATCAGATTCATTTTAAAAACAAAACACTGCCCTGGATTTGTTTGTTTTTGCTCTGTGTGTGTCTCTCTTCTTCACAGAAACATGAAGCCAGTTTAAAAGTGAAACTAACCTGCAGGCACATTATATGATTGATTTGTATCTATTTTTAATCATTTTTAAAAGGAATCAGTTAACTTTTATGTCTCTATACCCTGTAAACAGTAATTTCAGCAAAAAAAAAATTGTTTTCCTTTAGTGACCCTTTAAGACACATTAACAGGTCATTAGGCTGGGTTCGCATGGTGCATTTTGCATGTGCCATGTACAATGTGTTTGGCAATCCTATTCAAGTACAATTTTTTAGAACGCAGGATACTGTGTTACCTACATTGTGGTGATGCAACTAATGTCTGTCAAAAATGTGTACTGCATTGCACCAACGCACATAACGCCTGCATTGACTTAATTTGTTCATCTAAAATTCTTCTTCTAAAAGGCAACGTTTTAAAATGTGCCAGTGACCCTTTAATTACCATCGGATCCTGTTCTGCCACATCTGCCATGTGTTAAGCTGGCCATACATGAATTGAAATTCTGCTGGTCCAGTAGGGACTGGACAAATTTTGATCCATGAATGAACACCCTGGTTATACACAAGCTGATCAATGGATCGAATTGTGTGCAACCAGCCTGCTGGGTTTTTCCTGAATGATTAGTGCTGCTGGCTATAAGCCGATAATACTAATCATTGTGTTCTACCAGCAGGGAAGGCTCTTCGCACTCCCCACCGGTAGAACTAAATAGCACTGCGGGAGGGATTCCCTCATCAACACTAAATGTTTTAATGGGGGAATCAAGCAATTTTCTTTCCTTCCACCCGTAGTGAAAGGAAAGAAAATTGCATAATTTATGGCCTGCTTTATGGTTAAACACACTCTGCACCATCCAGTGCGCCACCCCATAGCTACTGGGAATGCGTAAGTTGTAATGTCTTTTATCAGTACTGTTAGCTTTCATAGCAAGCAATTCTGACAGCTGATATCAACATTGAAGCAGGTTTAATAGCACCTGCACAATCACTTCAAAAAATAATCTCAGTCTGACATGACGGAAGTAGAATGAGATAAAACTGGATGAGAAATTATGCGTTCTGCTCATTTTTATGTCAAGGTCATGTGTTTTACCAGTCTTGTGTTATTAGATGATTAATAGAAGATGACGATAATTATTTATTATTCTATATTATTCTATATTGCTGTGCAGATAAGGACTAACTAAGCAGATATGAATCCCAGAAATGATGGAGGGCAATTTCCTTTATGCTTAGCCAGTTTACCCAATTAGAAGCTAGCATTACACAATATGATTTTTAAAATGTTTAATCAAATAAAGTGTTCTGTGACAGACAGATACTAAACAGAGTGGATACTTCAAAATACTACACAGGTAAATGGGAAAAACACATGAAATACTATTATGGAGTTGTTTTTTACTGTTTCTAAACTATGTAACACAATATTTATTTAGAAATCACTGGCATAGGATATATACCATATAGGTCGCCCTTGGTTTACCAACATACTGTATATTATTTCTCTTTTACCCAGGTCATGGTATGCTATATATATTAGTATAATTCAATTAGACCTGTTCTGTAATGCTGAAGATGTTTCTTAGTTTAAAGTGGTGTTCCAATTATTTGTTTGCTTATTAAAAGTCTCTACAGTTTTTGTAGCTGCTGACTTTTAATAAATAGCCACTCACCTGTCCCACGATCCAGCGGTGTACTCACCGCAGCTGTGTCCTCCCTCGGCGGCGCCAGCACCTCTAATATAGGCACCCGGCTGTGACAGCTTGCATCTTCACAGCCGGGTGCTGACTGAGCATTTGAACTAGTAGCGCTCTGTGACTGGCCCTGAAGTCCTGTCATGTGTCTCAGAGGACTTCGGGAAGGATAACTTTCACTAACATTAAGAATGGAAGTGGGAGCAGGTACCTGTCAAAATCAGGTACCTGCTTTTTTAGCACTGATCAATGTATTAGTGTCACTGGTCCCCAAAAAGTGGCAGAATGTCCACCGCAATATCACTGTCCCACTATAAGTCTCTGATCGCCTCCATTACTAGTAAATAAATATATAAAAATATCCCATAGTCTGTAGACACTATGGCCCGCATTCACAAAGCACTTGCGCCGACGTATCTCCAGATACGCCGCATAAGTGCAAATATGCCCCGTCCTATCTGTGCGCCAGACCCACAAACTAAGATACACCTAAAAACAGACTTCATCCCACCGACGTAACTTGCCTACTCTGGCGTAGAGTGGGCACATATTTACACTGGACGCATGTGGCGCTCCCATTGATTTTCTATTCAAATATGCAAATGAGGGAGATACGGTGATTCACAAACATACTTTCGCCCGGCGCATGATATACGTGGTTTGCGCAAATTTTACGTCCGGCATAAAAATATTCCCCATAAATGAGGCGCAATCCATGCAAAGGTATGGACCAGGGAACATAAGCCTACGTATTGTATGTTGGACGTCTGTGAATATGGGCTGACGTGGGTCTGGCTGGGCGTAGGTTACATTAACAGCGTACACAGTGATCCGGCGTATCTTAGGCAGTTGTTCCGATGTGGTTGTGTGCATGCGCACGGGGTTACGTCCACGTCTCGACGCATGCGCAGTTCGTTTTAAGTACTTGTCTGGCGCCCGGCCCATCATTTGCATGGGGTCACGCTTAATTAGCATGAAACACATCCACTTCCACCAACGCCGGCTTACGCCTATGAAATATAGGCAACGCTGGTGCAACGTTGGGAGCATTTGCTTTGTGAATTCCATGCTTGCCAGTCTGCGCTGCATCGGCGTAGCGTAAAAGAGATACGCAATGGCGGCATAAATATGCGCCGATGTCTGTGAATCTGGGCCTATAACTTTTGTGCAAACCAATCAATATATACTTATTGGGATTTTTTTTTTTACCAAAAATATGTAGAAGAATGTTTCTATTTTTTCTATTGGATAGATTTTATAGCAGAAAGTAAAAAAAAAATGTTATTTTTTTTCAAAATTGTCGGTCTTTTTTTGTTTATAGCACAAAAAAAAAAAAACACAGAGGTGATCAAATACCACCAAAAGAAAGTTCTATTTATAGAAAAAAAAAGGCATTTTATTTGGATACAGCTTTGCATGACTGAGCAAATGTCAGTTAAAAATAATGCAGTGTCGTATATCAAAAAATGTCCTGGTCTTAAACGGGGGTAAATCTTCTAGAAGTGGTTAAAGAGACCTACAGCTTGCTGCTTCAAATACCAAATTCTAGCTGTAGCGTATGCTAAACAATAACGACACAAGGGTTAGAGTTTGTACAAAAGGGTGTCATCATTAGGTTGTGCCTAGGACTCCATAATGTATAAATACCGATCCGATTTCAATGAGCTGGTTTTGGCACTTGGGATTGTTTGAAAACAATAGAAGGGAATGCCCTTTGATACATAGCACTGTGGCTAAAAAAAGGCTCTGCTAGAGACCCTAAAATGCTAAGAACACCCAGACGTTCACCCATACAGTATATAGAATGTAAAAGGGAGAGAGATCACTGAGGAAGTCTCATTAATGGATTTGCATGAGCCGGGAGCTCAGTGATCCATCACTGCCATCTTTCATTATGTGTTCTGAGACTGCCGCCTGCCACGGTCACCGCTTCTCTCCCCATTCACTCCGGTCGTTTAATTGTCCCTTTAGAGTCATTTACCAGGAACCCGACAGGACAGCAAGATTTAATGCTCCTTATTTTTTATTCCACCTCTTTTCTTCCCTCTGCTTCTTCCCTATTTTTTTATTTGTAACAGTTTGATGCGCTGATCTCTCCTTCCTTGTCTCTTTCTGCTGAGCTGGCAATGGAAGATAATTGAGTTTCATTTTTATTTATACTTACAACCTTGGGTTTATTATCGTCCGCAGTTAAAAGGCCTGGCAGTGCAGCCGGAGAAAGAATAGCCTGGCCATTGAAGTGGGTTATGCTGGTTTCAACCTGAAACCCACTGAACTCCGCCACTTGCTGATCTCAGCTTCAGACTAGATTGCATACTCCCGTGGGCACTTGTTTATTTTTCAAAGCCTTTACCATACTGTATTAAATCTACATTTTTCATGGTAAGCTGTTTCTGTTAGAATTTCTTTCTAGTTTGACTATTTTCATTATTGCTGCCGGTTTGCAATACGATTTTACCAAATATATATCCTTGCTTTTAAAAGGAGGAGTAATTGGTTGTGGTCTCTGTATTTACAGTGTATTATTTTGCAAAAATAAAGTATTAAAAAAAAAGAGGTGTAATGTTTAACAGAAAGAGCTAACTGTCTAGTCACCCCCCTTTATATCAGTTGTCCTTCCTATTTTCCCCATGCACATTACAGGCATACCCCACTTTTAAGTACACAATGGGACCAGAGCATGTATGTAAAACGAAAATGTACTTAAAGTGAAACAATACCTTTTTTCACTTCTAGGGTGTAGTGGGGAGTCAGGAGCTGTAATGGGGTTGTCAGGAGCTGTAGTGGGGGTGTCAGGAGCACACTGGAACAGGACAGGGTATGCTCTCGGAGCTTTAGCTCCTTCTACTGCGGCTGCAAATTGTCTGTACAGTACTTGTAAGGCACTTTACATACACTCGCAGGTATGTCCTTACTCGCGAGTGTATGTAAAGTGAGTGTACTTAAAGTGGGGTATGCCTGTATTGGGTTTGCACCATAGCTATGGATCTAAGCACAAACATCTTTTTGTTACATTAAATGTTTGACTACCTTCTTCATATTTAAAATGTATTAGACATTTTGTGGATTTCTGAGTTCAGTTGATATATTAACTGTGGTTTAAAATAATTATGAGAGGAAAAAAAAAAACTAGAGCAAGAGGCACAGTATAATAAATCATAAGGTCCAATCAGAAGGCATATTTTATAAACTAGACTGCTTTAAAATGATGAATGGTGAAATCTAACTGGTTGTTGTGACTTGCTGTACTTTGTGTATGTTCTTGTATGTATGACTTGAGTATGTTGAGTATGACTTGAGTATGTTCACTATGCTTTGCCATTAGTTTATATAGGCCCATATAATTATTAGTGTGAAAGATAATTTAAAATACTGTATATACTCGAGTCACTCGGCTTATACTCGAGTCACCTTTTTGCGCCTGATCTCCTGCTCTTTGGGGACCCGGTACCGGCAGGCTGTGGGCACCCTTTCCGTAGACTCCCATGTTAAATGGTAATTTCTCCAGTGAATTTGGGGACCCAGTACCGGCCGGTCATAGGTCCCCTGGACGCGGAACTTGGCACACATGTAGCTGCATTTCTCCTCTACAAGTGTGAAAAGTTTGTCGTCTGGGGGACCTACGGCTGGGGAGCACAGATTTTTCAAAGCCGGGCACACCTTCTATAGACTTCCCTGTTAAACGTCAGTCTTGTCATGGACACAGTGAGGCATGAACACAGTGAGGCATGGGCACATTGAGGCATGGGCACATTGAGACATGGGCACAGTTAGGCATGGGCACAGTGAGGCATGGGCACAGTGAGGCATGGACACAGTGAGGCATGGACACAGTGAGGCATGCACATGGACACAGTGAGGCAAAATGAGGCATGCACATGGACACCCTAGGCTTATACGCGAGTCAATACGTTTTCCCATTTTTTTGTGGTAAAATTAGGTGCCAGGGCTTATATTGGGGTCGGCTTATACTCGCGTACAGTATATACGGTATTAGATAGATTATCTTTGTTCACACATGCTATAAAAAAAAATAACACGTATAGGGCCATTTTTACCAATTTGGTAAACATTTTACAAACTTTAAAATATATCTAAACCCAAAAACATAAATGTAATATAGTACAGCCTAGTAGTACTTAGATATGGTGGCTGCATTCATTTCCCTTTTGTGTATTTTCTTCCTTATTTTCACCCGGTAATCCTGCCAGAAACACTTTTACTGTCCTAAAGTGACAATGCTCACTTATCGTAATGTATCTATAGAGGGACAGGGTTGTCAACCTAGGTTGTTCTGATTTTGAGAACAAACAGCACACAGATGATAGTTTGGACAGCTGATACCATTGCTTGCGATTTAGGTTCAGTGAACAGGAAGTTACAAGCACACCAGATTGTTATCAGGATCAACATTTGTTCTATACAGGCATACCCCACTTTTAAATACACAATGGGGTTTATTTACTAAAGCTGGAGAGTGCAAAATCAGGATCACTTCTGCATAGAAACCAATGAGCTTCCAGATTGTATTTCCAGCTATAGTAAATAAACCCCGTTGTGTAAATAAAAGTGGGGTATGCCTGTACTTATAAAAAATAGAATTAGCATGCAAAAAATAAATTGCAAGGATTGGCAAGTCGTATTGTATTTGGCTTATGGGTTAAGATATGGCCAGGGTTGTTGTTCAGTGCTAGAGTACTTCATGTAACCTGCTCTATTGTAAACTGGCTTATGGGAAAGGCATACATGAAATAATAATAACAATGACAATAATGATTATAAAAAAGGCTTTTATCCTTTCATAAGCGCCTGTAGATGGTCATGAAAGAGACAGCTGTCTTTACTACTGCTGGATGTCAGACAAGCCTAAATTTAAATTATTGTTATATAATTATATTTATATTTTTTATTGATGTTTAAAAAATCTGAAATTGTTTCTTGAAAATGTTGAACATTAGACAGCATGAAATTATAGGAAAACTTTTGGCAGGATTTCTTGAAACCATAAGAAAACAAGCAGTATTTATCTTACACTTACACTTTCATTTTTTATTTATTTTTGTGCATATATTGTATGTTGTATGAGGTTATAGTTTTTCTATTGTAGTGAGGTCTCGGACCTCCAGAAGCCTAATGGGTCAGGGACAGCTGACATCCTTCTGTGTAGAGTGGGTTACAAGGCATGGTGGGTGTAATACAAGTTGAAGTGCTGGGCACCACTCTTGAAAAGGAACTGCGGGAGAGGGGGTAAGGGCCGACTCCAAGACTTCTATAGGTAGACAGACAGCTATACAGTGGAAGGCCTCCAGCCTGACACCACTTCTATATAGGTAGGACCGCTGTGTCCTATAGCAAAAAATCTTGCAACAATCACTAACGTTAATTGTACTTAGCTATAGGTAACACAGAAAAGTTCTCCTTGCACACTACAGTCGCTCACTGTAGGTCTTCACTCACTGAGCTCCCAGTCTCTTATCAGACTTTCAGACCCAATCGCCACTGGATCCCCTGAGCTCTTCCACTTTGATTACTCAGTATCTTATTCAATCGCTTCCCTGCTGGGTCCCTGGCTTGGCACTTACAGATACTCTTTAGGCATCACCCCTACTGACCCGCTAGGTCCCTGCCTTGGCACTCACTGATGCTCCTCAAGCATCACCTCTGCTGTCCCACTAGGTCCCTGGCTTGACACTTGCTGAAGTTTTCCCACTTCTTCACCGTCCATGGTTGGTGAGAAGTCTGCTCTGGTAGTGGCTCTAGCTTACTCACAGTGGTCTCCGGTAACAAGGTGGATGGTCCCTTAGCGGCAACAGTTTCCCCTCTACCTCTGACCTCAACTGGTTCCCCATCCGGAAGAACCGTTACTCTCGGTTGGACTCCAATACTGCAACCCTTCACTGCTTCTCCTGCTTCTGAATAGGCCTCAGACAGCCTAGCAGCCCGGATAGGCCCCAGGCTTCTGGCCTAGCAGCCTGGGGCAGATTAACACACATCCACCCAGACAGCCATCCAGGTGGCACTGAGCCTGATCACCTGACTCCACGCAAATAAATAGGCTCTCCCAGCAAGCTAAGGGGCTAAAGAAACCCCTGCCAATTGGCTAAGACACCCCATCCTTTCATAACCTGAGCTTGCTAAGCCCTTGTCTATCAAATGTCACCACCATAACGCCTCCTAGCGACAGTGGATCTACTAACAATTAACCAGCGCCTGGCAAACTAAATTTGCTTAGCAACCCTGCCTAAACACCAGGGTGCTACACTATCTTAACAAGAATATTATTGAAAACTCATCATTGTGTATGACTAGTTGTGTATGACCACATTTATCTTTTGCTGCATTTTTTATGAACTCATGTATTACAACACTTCAGAGAGCAACTGTAAGGTACAAACTGTAATAACCCCTAGCCACCAATCAGATTTCATGTTATATCAGTTTAGAGTATTCATAGCAATGAAAGATGGCTTGTAATTGGTTGCTGTGTTTAAGGGCAAGTACACACCATGACTGTTGATCTACGCACATTTGCATAAGTCAATGTAGGCTCAATGCAAAGGGCAGATAGAAAAGAGTGCTATTCATACCATAATGTTTTGTGGTGGGTTGTAGTGCACTGCCTAAGAATATAGACATGCTGCATTTTTGCATAGCACACTGTACCTTCCTTCATGTAACCACAGTTGGGCATAGAGTTGAGTGAAGCATCATTTTATGACTTAAATAAATTTAAAAAGAGAAAAAGTAAACTGGACAATATATTGTAACTAGGGATGAGCCGAACACCCCCGGGTTCGGTTCACACCAGAACGTTCGAACAGACCGCGGGTTCGCACGAATATTTCGAACCCTATTGAAGTCTATGGGACCCGAACGTTCGAATTCAAAAACGGTAATTTTAAAGACCAAAATTCAATTAAATGTTGGAAAACGTCGTTCAGAACCCAGGTCTTGCCCCAGGGAACATGTATCAATGGAAACATTTTTTTTTTAAAACGGGCGTTTTTTGCGGAGCAGCCATTTTAATGATGCTTAAAGTGAAAAAAATAAATAAAAATTCCTTTAAATATCACACCTGCTGAGTGTCTATAGTAGTGGCACGTGTTTAGAAATGTCCCTGCACAACATGAAAGGACCAAAAAAAAAAGTAATTAATGCTACTTGCGCAAGTTCTGTGTGGCAACATTATGTCGAATATTTTAGCGGTGGTGGGGGGCCATTATTGTTGTGTGAAAGAACATTTTTAGAAAAAAGGGCACCCCTCAAACATACTGTAATTGGAGCGCAACAAGGAGCCACGTGCAAAGTATTGCATCAAAAATTGTTATTAGGCGCCCCTGTTAAACAGGGGCAGAAAAATTGTGCATTGGGCACAACACAACACTTGCAACCCCTCCCAATAACTCCAATTGGAGCGCAACAAGGAGCCACGTGCAAATTATTGCATCAAAAATTGTTATTAGGCGCCCCTGTTAAACAGGGGCTGGAAAATTGTGCCTTGGGCACAACACAACACTTGCAACCCCTCCCAATAACTCCAATTGGAGCGCAACAAGGAGCCACGTACAAATTATTGCATCAAAAATTGTTATTAGGTGCCCCTGTTAAACAGGGGCTGAAAAATTGGGCCTTGGGCACAACACAACACTTGCAACCCCTCCCAATAACTCCAATTGGAGCGCAACAAGGAGCCACGTACAAAGTATTGCAACAAAAATTATCTGTGCTCAGGTGGTATATAGGAGCACACGTACAGTGGCACTATCTGTGCTCAGGTGGTATATAGCAGCACAGGTACAGTGGCACTATCTGTGCTCAGGTGGTATATAGCAGCACAGGTACAGTGGCACTATCTGTGCTCAGGTGGTATATAGGAGCACACGTACAGTGGCACTATCTGTGCTCAGGTGGTATATAGGAGCACACGTACAGTGGCACTATCTGTGCTCAGGTGGTATATAGGAGCACACGTACAGTGGCACTATCTGTGCTCAGGTGGTATATAGCAGCACACGTACAGTGGCACTAACTGCGCTCAGGTGGTATATACCAGCACATGTACAGTGGCACTATCTGTGCTCAGGTGGTATATAGGAGCACACGTACAGTGGCACTATCTGTGCTCAGGTGGTATATAGGAGCACACGTACAGTGGCACTATCTGTGCTCAGGTGGTATATACCAGCACACGTACAGTGGCACTATCTGTGCTCAGGTGGTATATACCAGCACACGTACAGTGGCACTATCTGTGCTCAGGTGGTATATACCAGCACACGTACAGTGGCACTATCTGTGCTCAGGTGGTATATACCAGCACACGTGCGGTGACCCCAAATGCGCTCAGGTGGTATGTAACAGCACACGTGCGGTGACCCCAAATGCGCTCAGGTGGTATTAAACAGCACATGCACAGTCAGAGCGACTACGTTTCTGTGCAATTCAATAGCCCACTTGCATTAACAGCAACTGCCTTTCTGTGCAAATAAATAGCACACGTGCAGTAACAGTTAATGCGTCTATGTGCAATTAACTAACACGTGTACACTAACACGTTAGAGCATCAAGCACAATCTCCTGCCTGACAGATACTAATAGCAGAACTAGCTAAGCTATACAGTTTATAAATATATTGACAACTCCTAGGGATGTCAATATATTCTCTACAAACTGTACATTTAACTATACTAACTAGTAGCCTCCCTGATCTATCTATCTATCTATCTATCTATCTATCTATCTATCTATCTGAAAAGACACTGTGGGCCAGATTCACATACACTTAATATTGCGCTGCGTAATCGAAATACTCTACGCTGCCGTATTTTACCAGGCTCTACACCGAATTCTGGTAGATTTTTGCTTGTACGCTATGCCGGCGTAGTCTATTTCTCGCCGCGTAATCGAAATACGCGATTAGGGGGCGTGAAGCATTTAATTTAAGCGCGTCCCCGCGGCGATCGAACTGCGCATGCTCCGTTCAGAAATTTCCCACCGTGCATTGCGCGAAATCACGTTGTTACGTCATTCGTTGTTTGAGTAGCGTCGTTTACGAACATTCCTATTCCCGGACGACTTACGTAAAAAATAATAAAAGACGTCGGAAAACGTAGAAATTCAACGCGGGAACGACGGCCATACTTAACATGGGCTGTCTAATATTAGAGCAGCAAAAAGCTGGTATAGTGTTACGCAAAAAAAAGATGACTAAAGGTGCCGTAAGAGATTGCGAATGACGATCGTAATTTCGGGGATCGCCGGCAAAAGCTCATTTGCATACCCCGACGCGGAAAACGACGGGAAGTCCACCAAGTGGCCGCAATTTTATTGCAGCGTAGATCCGAAGGCGTACGAACACGTAATCCAGTCGAATTGAAGCCCGCAGCCGTCTTTTCATGGTTTGAGGTTTTCGACTAGCTAAAAAACTTGCATAATTTGAAATTACTCCAGTCTAACACCAATTAGACAGGAGTAAGGGCTCTGTGAATCTGGCCCTGTGTCTCTATCTATCTATCTATCTATCTATCTCTCTCTCTCTCTCTCTCTCTGTCTGTCTGACTTCTCTCAAAGCAAGCCAGAACACATTACACGAGGCCGCCCGGGAGGCGGCCTTTTATAGTGTGGGGCGTGTGCTAAAGCCCTGAGCCCTAATTGGCCAAAGCACCCAGGCTTTGGCCAATTAGGTCTCTTCGTTTTTTGGGCGCTGTGATTGGCCAAGCATGCGGGGTCATGGTGCATGCTTGGCCAATCATCAGCGCGCAACGCCGCAGTGAATTATGGGCCGTTGCGCGTCATGCGAATTTTGGCGCGAACGACCCGATTTGTTCGTTTTCGACGAACGATCGAACGGTCGATGTTCGATGTGAACATGTGTTCGCATCGAACGCGAAGCTCATCCCTAATTGTAACAATGCATTGCAACCAAAATGGAGTTGATTTACTAAAACTGGAGCGTGCAAAACCTGGTGCAGCTCTGTAAAGAAACCAATCAGCTTCTAACTTCAGCTTGTTCAGCTTTGACAAAAAAAAACTGCAAGATGATTAGTTTCTATGCAGAGCTGCACAAAATTCTGCACTTTCCAGTTTTGTGTTTCTTCTCTGGGCCCTGATGCAGCGATTAAAACAAACAAACAAAAAAATGGTTTACTAAATCAATCCCAATGCTTTTAGCATGGGGGATGGTACAGTATGAGATGTTATTTATTAAAGTAGTTGTAAACCTCCCCGTGTAAGTTGTACCTATTGGTAAGCCTAGAATAAGGCTTACCTATAGGTACTGTAAATATCTCCTAAATGTGTGCCGTTTAGGAGGTATTTACTGTATACAGCATCGATGATGCGATTGGCGCATTGCGCTCTGACGGAATGGTCGCCTGTGCCGTGTCTTCAGGAGTGGTGGCTCCCGAACGCATGCGCAGGAGTGATGTCACGCAACTGGAGTCCTCAGCCCTGGAAGGAAGACAGGTGAAGATGGATGTGGCCTGCTGCAGGGGCGATGCAGGCTTCGTTTTCAGGTAAGTGTCACATTATATGCTAGTTTGCGATGCACACTAGCACATTATGCCTTTACTTTGCTGGGAAGAAGAAAGGAAGAAAAACCCACCAGGGTTTACTTCCTCTTTAAGTAAGCCTGTTGTTTGATTTTATAAGATATGAGTAGTAAAAATCAGCTTTAAAACACATTTATAAATGTACTTATTTGCCAGTTGTGGAGTTGTCGCTTTCAGCTGTGCTGGACAATGACACAAAAAATACACAGGCTCGCAGCGACAGCAGTGCCAAATGCCAGAGCAAATCTTTTTTATTAACTGACTTGAACTTTAAAATTATGTTATGACCAAAAATCAATAAAGAGAAACTGATTTAAGCTCATCCGAGTGTGAAAGGGTTTATTACTGGCGTGCATCATTGTAATGATGTGCTCTTAAAAATTTGTTTTCATGATATATTACATCTATTATCACTAAAAGGATAAAATCGCAAAGCAACAGAAGGGATTAATAAATCCATTTACAGAGCGCCACTAAGGCCAAAAGCAGAAGGATAGGTTACTGTAGTTTTGGGGCTATGTTTGAGGTTTTTCCCAATTTTTTTTTTAGAGGGCAAAAAGTACAATATATAGATATATCTATATATGTAGTATATGTAGTATATACAGTATATATACAGTCCAGTATGTGGCATGATTATGTGCCCCTTCTAGTAACTCTAAGGCAGCGTACACACGATCGAACATGTCCGCTGAAACTGGTCCGCAGACCAGTTTCAGTGGACATGTTCGATCGTGTGTACGGCCTATCGGACAGTTTTCCAGCGGACAAAAGTTTCTAAACATGCTTAGAAACCTGTCCGCTGGAAACCTGTCCGTCGGACAGGTTCGATGGTTAGTACGCCCAACCATCGGACCAAAATCCTGCGCATGCGTCTAATTGATTCGATGCATGCTTGGAAGCATTGAACTTCCTTTTTTCAGCACGTTGTTGTGTTCTACGTCACCGCGTTCTGGTCCGAGGGGATTTTGGTCCGATGGTGTGTACACACATCAGACCACTTCAGACATGTCCGATGAAAACAGTCCGTCGACCTGTTTCATCGGACATGTCTGATCGTGTGTACGCGGCCTCAGGCTGATGGACCGTTTCCATCGGACCAAATCGATCGTGTGTGGGCGCCATCGGTTATTTATCCATCGGTTAAAAACAAGCCAACTAGTTTTAAATCTAACAAATGGATACCTAACCGATAGAAAAAAATGATCGTTAGTAGGCATGACCATCGGTTAAAAATCCACGCATGCTCACAATCAAGTCGACACATGCTTGGAAGCATTGAACTTCATTTTTTCAGCACGTCGTTGTGTTTTACGTCACCGCGTTCTGACACGAACGTTTTTTTAATCGATGGTGTGTAGGCACGACTGACCATCAGTCAGCTTCATCGGTTAACCGATGAAAACTGTCCATCAGAACGTTCTCATCGGAAGGACCTATCGTGTGTACGCGGCATAAGGCTCCATGCACACTGGAAGCTAAAAAAAGCTATAAAAACAGCAGTAGCTTTGCAGGGAGCCTTTCAACGTTTTTTTAGCATTTTTGCACTAGCGTTTATTAGTGTTTTTCAGTGTAGCTTTATTTTTATTTTTTAATGGATAAAAAACTTGAAAAAACGCTGGTGAGCAACGTTTTTGAGCGTTTTTTATCATTTAATAGCGATTTTCGGCATTTTGCGGTTTTTAGCGTTTTTCCCGCCGAAAAACGTCACTTTGAATGCAAATTTCTGCAGTTTATGGGCTTTTTTTTTAAAAAAAAGCCAAACGCCGATAAACAGCAGTTTATCAACTTCAGTGTGCATGGAGTCTAATACATAATAATACATAAATACTTAAAATAAGGGAAAAATTGTGGGTGCACGATATACGCCGATACCCACTTCCAGCGCTCAGTTTGAACTGAGCCGCCGACATATACCGAGTGCAGTACACTCGGGTACATTCAGTCAGGCTCGGCTTCGCTCGTGCTCACGCATAAACGTTACAGAGTGTGAGCACGAGTGAAGCTGAGCCTGGCCGAATGTACCCGAGTGTACTGCACTCGGTATATGTTGGCGGAGGCGTTCAAACTGAGCGCGGGAAGCGGGGATTTGACTCGAGACAGCGCTGGAGAAGCCGGGAGGACACCGAAGACAGACGCCGGACTGGACAAGGCTGCCGATGGACGCCGCGCAAGACACCCAAACTGTAAGTACTAAAAGTACTAAAATGTTTTTTTATAGGTCCACATTAGGGGTGCGCGCAATACTCCGATAAATACGGTAATACAAATAGGTATTTGTACTCTGTAAAGCAGTGCATCATTTATCTTTGCTATATACACAGGAAAGTTCCAGGTGAGATATTTCTAGATGTTTCAAGCATCACTTGTGTCAATTTGTCATTTTCGTGTACACATTAGGCTTAAAATTGTATAGCCATTTTCAATAAACAAAAAATAAAGGCAAAGGGACATATATTTAAAAAGAACTGTAAATTAGTTTTGTGTCTTGTATAAATAGTTTTTTCGCCAGCAAAATGCTTCTCCCAATTTTTGGAACTTGTGGTTATATTTTATATAAAAATAAAATACAGAATGCACAATTAATAGATGTATTTCTTAATGCAGAAAAAAATGACACGGTCCACAAAGGAATTCAAACTGAATACATTTATTAAAGACAGAATTATCTTTGTTCACACTGTGAACTCTTGGTAATCCATTCATTACAATTGCATAAAACCTATGAGTTACATCCAGCGTCTGCATCGCCTCCCATTTAGGTATAATATATTCTTTGAGGAATGGGCTCAATTTGATATGGTGACAAAGGAGCATCTCCAGACCTGTGTAGCTGTCCCTTTGTGTTGGCATTGTTCTACTTCCCGCAGTCCTGTGCATGTCACTGGAAGGCTTGTTATTAAATTCTTGCGCTGTCCCTGTTTCCTGCGGGAAAACGTCAGACCAGAGGAGACCTGAAAGGTCTGTGATCGTTCGAGCATTTAGGCATGAATCATTGTTACCTTGGCAACTTTTCCATCTGCCCTTCCTGGAAATCCTATGCATAGAATGTTCCACCTGAAAGAAGAACATGTAGTACCCCTGATACTTGTCCAACCATGCTAGCGGGCGCCAGCATTTAAAAACTGGTGGGGGAAAAAAAATCATTATGTCAGGTCCAACTACAAATTATATTTCTGGAAAGGATTTAATCATGCTTAGCCGAAGAAAAAAAAAAGAAAAAAATAACTAAAATTAGATTAATAATTAGGCATTTTTGTTCAAGACAAAAAAATCAGCTATTACCTAATTAGCAAAACAAAAAACGCCATTAAAACTCTACATGGTTTTATTTTTAAGAGCCAGAAATTTGAAGCGACCTAATCCCAGTTAAATATCACGCTTTATATAATTTTGGTGGAAAGAATTAAGTAACCCAGAGCAACCAATTGGAAACCAGTTGTCATTAGAATTATGCTACTTAATGGGTTGCCAGGGACCCAGAATTTCTTTTTATTTGCATTATGTTGAAGGGAAATAGGGGCTCCTTTATGGTCACGCCACTGCTGTAACAAAACACATTTTGAAAGCAAAGGAAAGTGCTTTTCTGGCTTCAGGACTCCGTGAGTGCAGCGTGCAATAAAAGGAATGAGTGTTAAAAGTAAAATAAAAGCCTGGAGAAGAGCCTGGTAATGTGGCCCTAACAAAGTCACATGGCCAAGTCCTCTCTAATCACTGCTCCTTTGAGCAGTGAGAAGTCTGTGGGGTTTCTCCAGTTCTCATTTGCTGCCAGATTTTTTTGAATGTGCACCCATAGAGAAATTCAGGGTGACAAGGGGGGTTAATTACAAAAGTCAAATCCACTTTGCACTACAAGTGCAAACTACGAGTGCAAAGTGCACTTGAAATTGCACTGAAAGTGCACTTGGACGTGCAGTCGCTGTAAATCTGAGGGGTAGATCTGAAATGATGGAAAGCTCTGCTTATTTTATTATCCAATCATGTGCAAGCTAAAATGCTGTTTTTTATTTTCCTTGCATGTCCCCCTCAGATCTACAGCGACTGCACTTCTAAGTGCACTTTCAGTGCAATTTCCAGTTCACTTTGCACTTGTAGTTTGCGCTTGTAGTGCAAAGTGGATTTGCCTTTAGTAAAAAAAAAACAATGTCGTTGTAAAACCCACACACCACTTTATACTCACCTTTTCAGTGCCCCCCTCCTTTTTTCTTCTTCTAACGCAACAACCTTTAAAACTCCCAATGTCAGAACTCAGAGGTTGCAGTAATGTCCCCTCTCTGTTATGTGACACTATGCAGGTTTAGCAATTGGCTGCTATGCCTGAACACTGTATTATGGGAGGAGGTCACATATTTCATACATCTTAAAGCTACAGGTATTTTACAGTAGTGGTCATAGAAAATGGAGCAGAGGGGCATGGACATGCACAGACATGGACAAGGTGACAGTGTCTAATCAGTCATAATTCCTCAGTTGCAGGACTCTTAATAGTGAGATCCTTATGCACCATACACACGATCAGTTTTCCAGTTGGAAAAAAAGTTGGATGGTTTTTTCCGATGGAATTCATATCAAGCCTGCCTTGCATGCACACGGTCACACAAAAGTTCAGGGAACTTTTGACTGCCAAGAACGCGGTGACATAAAAGACTACGACGAGCCAAGAAATTGAAGTTCAATGCTTCTGAGCATGTGTCAAATTGTTTCCGAGCATGCGTAGGAATTTTGCGTGTTGGGATTTGTACACACGAAATCCTGTTCTCTATCTTTTTCCAGCAGTTTTTTCGTTCGAAATAGTCTGATAGAGGATACACACGATCGGGATACCTGACCAAAAGCTCTCATCAGACTTTTTCCAACAGGAAAACCGATCGTGTGTACGGGCATAGCATTGTTTTTGAAGTGAAGATACTTGGGTGCCAAGCTCAGCTCTGTAATAATGTACAGATTGCCCTGTATTTTTTACAGGGTGTTATTAGAATGGACTAGGTGGTGAACTTGACATCACCATCCCACCTCTCCAACTTGTCCAATCATGAAGCAACTTTTATCTATTAAAAAATACAAGGTGATTTGTATATAGTGTCAGTGCCTAGTGAACGACTTCTGAGGAAGAGGAGATCAACACTCATAACACATTAGCCGTTTAGATCGTCTTCTCAGATTTGGGACTTGCCTAGGTGACCAGGCTGCTTCAAGTATATTGTGGACTTTGACGATGTTGGTTGTGAGTACAGTATGCATTAATGCATTTGTCTTTTTTACATAATAAAAGCTATCACAAAGGTAATGCGCCGGGTTGGTGCACCTTTTTTTCCCCCCAGTGAATGATCCCGCTGTGGTCACTATGCATAACGGAAGCATAGGACCCACCTGCTTGCAATAAATACCGTAGTAGAGATGCCTAAAATTTTATTGTCACCTTCCACAGCAGGCCCTCAGGTATGAGATATGCATGTCTACCTTGAGCCAAGTTGAATCAATGTAACTACAGTATGCAATAAAGATGGTAATTAAAACATCCTAGACCCACAGCATCACTTCAGACCTTTACCTTGTCTATGGACTGAAGGGGTGCCAGCTCAAAAAAATAAAAAAATAAAATTGTCTTCTTCACTCATTATTGAAAGACATGTATTGAACATACAGTACTTAAAGCAACTGCAACCACAGTGTCTCCATCCAAAGACCACTGTCTCCTTGATGCAATTCACCTAAAGATGGCTTGATCATGTCATTTTTGATGAAATGCATCAAGGAGATGGTGGTCTTTTGGTTGGAGACATCATTGTTGCAGCTACTTTGTGGACGTCCAAATAGAAGCAAGGTTTGTCTTTGCTTTCAGCAGCACTGTGCTGCCTATAATATTACTAACAATCTTACACTTTCGCTCGTATTGAAAATGAAATCGTCTAGATAAATATTATTGTGCATCAGTGAGACAAAATATCCCAATTACAGCTTTGTTGTCCTTTGGAGAATGTTTTCTCTTGCAGGGGTCTCTAAGTGAGTTTCCTGAACAGTCCGTCACATGCAGTTCTGTTTTTTTATTGAGCATAAACGCATTGTTGATTGTTCATAGATCCATATAGATAAATTGTGTTTTTTATACATAACTTCATTTTTAATGTCATCGGGTGTGGCCAGTTATCTCTGGTAAAGTCACCAGACTGATGAGAGGAGCTCCCACAACATGTGGTTTGAACCATTTACTATATTAAGACTGTCAATGTAACTTCTTAGATTGGTTCTGAAGAAGAGGGGATCTTTCCTCGAAACACGTTAGCCACCTGGAAGGTCATCCAGCTTGCTGGGCACAGTCTCGTTGACCTGGTTGCTTTGTGTTCACTATGGACCTTGATTTGCTTTTATCAGTGATTTGTTTGTGAATATACTTCTTTTTAATTATTATTAAAAATACCACTTGGATAATGCACAAGGCTGGTGCGCCCTCTCGTCTTTGTTTTACATACAGTTCTGTGTCACAGCTCCGACCATAGTATTTAATCTATAGTAAAGAATTTAAAGGGAACCCATTCTTAAAATCTAGTGTTTGGCTGTCTAACAGAGATTCAGTAGCACAGTCTGACAAAGCAATCACTATTATACTGTGCCTTTAACATGTAATAACTGATTACAGAGCTCTTTGTGTGACAATTCCTAGGCATCTTCTAGTTTTACTTGTGCATTCATAGCTGTACCCTAAATGAATTGGAGGAACAATTAGTTTCCTGTATTTACCTCTCATTATCCTCAGAAACAATGGAACACTGAGTACTGTATTCTGGTATGCAAATCTCTATTATACTCTAGAAACATAACTACCTAGTTTTGAGGCACTGTCCCTCAATCGGACTGTCCCTCTGTCCCTTGTTCCTCCTCATTTGTACTTCATTTTGGTCTGATCTATATAGTTGTATATAAAATACACTACTTAGCTATCAAAAAGTGTTTTACAGTGCCAAACCTCTTTATGCAATTTCTAAATTGCTGCATTCATGAATTCCAAAAGCCAATTTGAAGGAATAGTAGTGGTAAAAAAACACTTGTGGGTTTAACCAATATTTTTTTTTGTATACTTCTCCTTTAAGGGGCCGTGGCAAGGGGTGCGTCCTATGCCTACATACTTTTGCTAATAGGTGTCCCTTATTCCCATCTCAGAAAGTTGAAGGTTGGCATGTCACATGCAGCAATATTTTATTGGTTATTCAATGTAATGGACTGCCTAATAAGAGCCAGTAGAAGGGTGGGCCAATTCTTAACTTTTGCAAAAAAAAAAAATGCAAACTTTTATATTTGATTTTTTCAAGTTGTTTCTGAGTATAAAGCCTCGTACACACGACTAGTTTTCCTGTCAAGAAAACTGCTGGGAGAGCTTTTTGCTGTGAAAACCGTGCCTGTATATGCTCCCTCACCGAAAAACTGCCGGGAATCCCGGCGGAAAAATAAAGAACCTGTGCTTTTTTTTCCCGCCAGATTTACTTCACTTGCCAATGGAAAACACTGCGAGGCAGTGCCGAGGGTGCATAATCCCTGTACACACGGCCGGAATTCCCGGCCAAAGCTCTCCCTGCAGTTTTCCCGTCGGGATTCCCGGCAGACTTTATACTGCCGGGAATCCCGGCCGTGTGTATAGAGCTTATTGAAAAAGTATGTGCATGAAGCAAAGTGTTGCTATATCTTTTTTTCAAGTTTACTTACTTTTGTTTTAGTGTAAGATTTTATTTAAACATATCAGGAGCATAGAATGAACAGCATGAAACGTCTAGAATAATAGAAAGGTTGGATAAAAAAAATCGATACTGTACTATCCAAATAAAGGCAGTTGGGATGCTGAGGGATTTTTATTTTTTTATTTTTTTAGAAGTGCTATTTTGAGTCACGCCCTTTTTTCTGTTCCCATATAAATTGGCCTTCAAATGCCCCCATTGTGGTCAAAATAGGCATGAGAAGAGCTGGGTCCAGCATTCCTCCCCATAATTAAATTCATTCTGAGATGCATGTGAGCTGTCTCAGAGGACGCCATTTTAATTTCCTACCTTCATGTAGCAATTAGATTTATGCAATTACAGCCCAAACAAAGAGCCCATTATTGCAATGTGAATAGGTTGGCAGGATTAAGTAACAGCCAGTGAATTGTACAATGCTAATCAACAAGCACACTCACAATTGTCAAGATGCTTTAACATCAAGTGGGTTGTTGTCAGGTGAGAGAAAAATGAGCTCATATTTATCATTAACCCTTTGTAGCAGGTATTTAAAAGACCTTGCATTCGCAGTAAAATTACCATTTATCTTTTATAATAGCAATCTGTTTGTGAAATTGATTTATTCCTACAATAGATTTGTTTCTAAATGTAACCATGATATTAGCTGTCCTCAGTGCATACCAGTGGCATGGCTATGTTTTTATCAGTTTCAGGCCATGGCTATATGGAGCTTAAAGGGTAGTTCCACTTTTGCAGTTATATATGTTAAATATTAGGCCTCATGCACACTGGACGTTTTACTGTTTTTGGCTTCAGACGTTTTTTTTTTGCAGTCAATAAACTCCCCAGCTTGCACACATAGGGCCAGATTCTCATACATTTTTGCTGGCGTAGCGTAAGCCATTTACACTACGCCGCCGCAACTTAACAGAGCAAGTGCCGTATTCTCCATGCACTTGCTCCGTAGTTTGCGGATGCATAGAGTAAATGGCCCAGCGGAAGGCCGCGTAATTCAAAGGGGGCGGCTTGTATTTAAATTAAGCGCGCCCCCGCGTCGATCGAACTACGCATGCGCCGGCCGGGCAAAAAGCCCAGTGCGCATGCTCCAGCTCACGTCGGCAAGCGTCACTTACGCAATGCCCTATTCGCGAACGACTTAGTAAAACGACGTAACCGACGGAAAAAAGCCGCCGCTGACCCGACGCCATACTTAACATGGCATCCGACGGCACCCGGCGGCATCCGACGGTACTGCGTAAGGTTACTCCACATCTTTGCAGGGGTAACCTTACGCGGATGAAACCGACGTAAGCGGGACGACGAGGCGGCGTTAAAGCGTTCGGGAATCGGCGTATTAGTCTCATTTGCATAGGCAAATGAGAAAAAAACATAAAGGCAACCTAGTGGCCGGAGTTGTCATTACATCTACGATCCGCAAGTGTAATACAATTACACTTGTCAGATCTTCACTCGCATAGATACCCGGGGAAAAAAACGGCGATACGACGGGGTATCTGAGATACCCCGTCGTAGCGCCTCTGAGAATCTGGCCCAATGGCTTTAATCAGCAGTATTTGGCAGGTGCGTTTTCTAGCTGGAACCCCCCCCCCCCCCCAGAACAAGTGGGTTTTTAGAGGAAAAAAGCTTAAAAACACAGAAAAACACAGCTATTGTTTGTTTATCAGCATTTCGAGCCATAGTATGGGAGTATAGTTTTGCAAAAAAAAAACACTACAGTTAAAAACACCTAAAAAACGCTACTACAAAAAATGCAGAAAAACTCACTCTACAGCTACAGCTTTCTACAGCTAACGTTACTGGATTTTTTAATAATGTCCAGTGTTCATGAGGCCTTACTCCACAGCCCCCTTCTAAACATTTCAAGGCAGGGGGAGCATGTAAAGCCCCATACACACGGGCCGAACGTTGGGCAGCATCGGCCGGTTTAATAGAACTTTGGCCGACATTTGGCCCGTGTGTACTGTAGCCGGTCCGACAGAAGCTGGAAAAATGGCCAGCTTCTGTTGTAGGGGCATGACCAAAAAAGGTCTGCCGATCGGTTTCCTATCAGCGCTCTCAGCCAATGGCTGACCAGAGTGTTCTGGTGGGGGGGGCATCCCCCTGTCAGAACACAGTAGAACAGCAGGGGGAAGATCGCTGTACTAACAACAGATTGTTAGTACAACAGCTCCGACCTGAGTTGTCAGTTTGTTTGTTTTTCATAAAAAATAAATGAAAAATAGCAGTGTGTACTAGGCTTGAGGATTTAAAGGCACTGAAAAATATATATATTTTTTTCCAATTATGTTGTGTTAATGTGAACATTTAACAAATATAAAGTAGGTGTTATCTCAATTTGGCTTCAAGAAAGGAAATACATTTTAAAGCACTATATTTCTAAATGCAAGTACAAAAAATAATTTTTACCAGTCCTCAGATCTAGTGGCTTTATTTTTGTTCTTCTTTATGGCTAAGTACCTTTTCTGCAAGTAGATAAATACTGGTTGATACCTAGAGAAATCCAGTATCATTGGGACTTATTGTGTGAACTGAATTTCCAAACAATGGTATTGGCTTTTCTATTGGTATTGGCATCTTCTGTGAACTAAAAGAAAAAAAAACGATGCCCTATATAATGGAGAGGAGAAGAATAGAAGATGTTTGTGGACCAAATCAGAATGGCATACTCCTCCATAAATGAGTGAGTGTTGTCACCGTAGCTCAGAAAGTATATTACTAGTCAGTCACCGCTCTCTTCTCTGCTGATCCAGCACTCCCTGGAGTGCTGGGCTGTAGAGGAGGAGGGATTGGCTGGCTCAGCCTCTCAGTGGCTTGCTTAGAGGCTGAGCCAGCTTCCGGTCCAGGCATCTGGGTGGACCCTGATTGTAATGTTGGGATCTTTCCAGAGCCTGGACTGGCTGAGTGACGTTAGCCGACATTGGACTTTAGCCCGCTGTCAGCTAAAAACGGGTCACAGGAGTACAGAATGCAGTGCACTCCTGTGATCCATAGGAGAAGTCGACCAAAAGAGCTTTGGCCCTACTTCTCCTTTATTGTATTATTTTATGCACATAAAAGTATAGTATAGATAGCTGAATTTAACCTGGTTTGAGCCTCTTGCAGTCCTTGTGCAGCAGAGTAGGTGTGGAAAAATAAGTAGCAACACAATGAAACAATAATTTCATGGGCTGACACAAAGCATGCTGGTAGGAAGGGAAACCAGAGTAACAGAGAGATGAGCTTATCATTGTGTCTTTCTCCTTCCACTTCCCAGTCACAGAGTGGGTCCAAGTCCAAGACGACCTGGTCTCAGAGCATGTGATTTGAATGATACTGACCAACAGAATAAGGACATGTCAGGTCACCTGTGGCCAGATGACAGATGCACCCTGTTGGAGTCAGGAGTGCACCACAAGGTAGTGAACCCTAAGGCACACTGCTTTGGATGGACCACAGAGTGGATATGGAGGACAGGTCCACTGGAGCTCAAACAGGGATCCCACAGGAAGACCAAGATTCCCCAGGGTGCGGAGTCTAAGATCCAGCTGGTATTCACCAGAGCCTCTAGTGGTGAGGGATGGCCTTAGCTGCATTTGAATCCCAGGTCGCGGCCCCCAGGGTCCCCTAGGTCACGCTCCATAGGGAGAGAGGGGAAGCAGCCACACAGGACACAAGAGATAGTGAAGGGTTAAGCCAAGGTCGGGGCGACAAGCAGACAAGGATAAACAAGGGACAGACCAAGGGTCAGGGTCACAGGCAAACAAGAGTAGTCGGGGACAAGCCAAGATAGGTACACAGAGATAAACATAGCACACAGCAAGCAGGAACCCAAACACACAATGCTTAACAAACAACGTTGATCAGAAGGCAGACCTGCAGTGCACTGGTTAATATAGAGTTCCTGGGATGGCCTGGGGTGGAACCATACAGGGAGGAGAGATGATAAAAGCAGCCAGTTAAGAGAGTCTGTTGTATTGTATTCTGGCTGGAGTTCTGCTGCTTTAAAAAAAAAAAAAGAAGCAATATATTAGATTTTTGTTTTTGAGTTTGATACACATTGAAAGGGAGGTGACAAAGTAAGATCCAATTTAATGACCAATTTAAAAAATAAAAATAAATTCCCCAAACTTCCCTTTTAAAAATTGTTAGCATGACAGTGCCACACCACCGCCCCTCCCACCCTCCTCTTCCAAAACGAGACAGTGCTCCTGCGCAGGACAAGAGCACAGGTATCCTTCTGTTCTTTAGCTCAGTGATAGCCTTTAGGGTATGTTTAGGGTATGCCACTTGCAATGAAAAGTCTTCTAGGCATTAAATAAAATACAATATACTGGGTGCTTACATTGATCTCTAGTGACATCAGTGGTGCAGGACAGTCATGTTCAGGCTTTGTTCTGGGTAATTGGACGTTTGTCAGTGAACTGAGTAACACATATCTATTGAGAGGTCCCTAAGCACACATATATAATTGTATGGGTTAGCTTCATTTCTAGCAAAACCTCTTCTTTTGTTTCTTTTTTTACTGCCTAACAACCTTCCAATACTTACAAAACCTCCCCAAAGACCCATTTTTCTTTTATCACTCGCTCAAGCTATATAAAGTTTTAATAGTTGGTTTTTAATTTTAGTGGCATTTATGCTGCGGAAAGGTAGAGGGCACTGTGAGGTTTAATGCGATCTATGCTTCAATTTATTAACACTGTGGCTGAAATAGAAAGCTTATTGGTCTATATATAGCTGTGACTTTAAACAACTTTGGAGGAGCGAAATCTTATCTTTTAATGGGAAATGTTTCAGGATTGGTGCGTTACAATCAGGAAGGCAGTACAAAGGAAATTGCCATTTTTAAGTCTATACACCCCTTAGTGGGGTTGTTTTGGATTGTAAGTTCTCCTCTGTGCTATTCCCATTCAGAATAAAATGAAAAAATAGTAAGCTGAGGTCACACTTAATTAACCAGCAGACCCAGGATTTTAAGTGATTCTAAACTCGAAATGTTTGTTTACCTTAACGCATTCCCTGTGTTAAGGTAAACAGCACCCACTCGTGTTTAGGTCTGAAAAACCAGAAAATATGTATATTTTTTTCATTTTTTTTCCCTGGCATTTTTTGGATGGACTTAGGGGTAATTGGATGTAAACAGATGCAAGTCTATTTACATCCGTTTGCCTAATGACAGACTTAGAGCTTCCGATCAGGTTCAGCTGAAAAACTGACCACCTGTGTACAATGGGCCTAAAAGTTACATTTGGCCCCACCCTTTTCTACTTCCTGAGCTATTCTATTGGTCAGTAAAGGCACCCATAATCTAGGGGTCTAGTTGGAAGAGTATGGAAGACAGAAGGGAGTAGGGCCAACCTCAACATTTTTAAGAAACAATTTTCTTTAGCTGTCTGTATTTTAAGATATATTCTCTATATTTCCGATGATCACTTTAGGATGTATTGCACACACTACAGTACCCTAACTAGTATTAAAAATATTAACTCCTATGCTGACTAACCTATGTAAGAAAGCTGCATATACTTACCTATTTTCAGGCTGGTCATGTGTTCTCGCCTCTGTCAGCCAGCGGTAGCTGCAGAGGAGAGGAGAGAGCGGTGGAAAATGTCTGGGAATGCCTGGGAGTGGGGACATCACCCACAGTCTCCTATAGCCTATCTATTGTTGGTACTCTCTTCTCTACCCTGCAGCCACTGCTGGCTGACACGGGAGCCAAATCACATGACCTTGCTGAGCGGTCTGAAACTAGGTAAGCAACAGTGGTGGCTAGTGCTCCATTTTTTTTTTTGGGGGGGGGGGGGCAGCAAACAAACCCTCCCACTCATTTGCCCACCCACCCACAATTTCCCCATTCAGGTCGCTCCCAGCCAATATGGTCTTAGGTCCCGCTTCATGTCCTGATTGGCCGGGAGAGGAAGCAGGAAGACAATAACGAATGTTAATTCACTAATGTCACAAGTGTGTGGCTTCGGGGGAACACTTCTCTGCTCCTTGAGCCCAACCTTTTTGACGGCAAAGAGAGCCTCAAGCCTCGTAAACATGTTCGGTGTACTTGGCAAGAACCAGCAAGAAAACTGTTAGTCGAGCTTTAATGCCCAGTATACCGAGCGTGTGTAGGAGGCTTTCAGGTTTCTCGTCAAGAAAACTGCCTAAAATTTGATGAGAAAAGTAGAGAATCTGCTCTCTATTTTCTCGTCATGTTTTTCTGCCGAGAAACCCGAGAGTGTGTATACTTACCTGTCGCTGTGGAAACCCACACATGCTCAAAATGACTTTGATGCATGCACGGTAGCTTCCTAGGCATAGGTGGGGTGCAGCAAGATGGAGGCGACGGCATTGAATTTGATGAGTGCATGATCGTCGTGCGCGATGACGTTACTGCGTTGTTGCAATTCAAAAGAGCCAGGGGGTTCTTTTGAATGGAGGGTCTGTACACTCAGGCCGCGTACACACGACCGGTTTTCTCTGCGGAATCCATCAAGAAACTTGATGGGAGACGTAATCTGCCTAGAAAACCGGTTGTGTGTACATTTTTCGACGAGAAAACTGTCGAGAAACTTGACGAGCCAAAAAGAGAGCATGTTCTCTTTTTCCTCGACGGCAATGGAGAAAATTGGTCCTTCGAGTTCCTCGACAGCCGAACAAGGAATTTGACGAGGAAAACTACAGTATGTGTTTCGCCCGTCGAGTTCCTCGGTCGTGTGTACGCGGCCTCAGGTGGCAAAAGAGATTCTTCCCAAGAATCTTGTCAGGAAAAACAATGTTTTTTTCCTGACAAGATTCTGGCCCGTGAGTACGGGGCTTGAGGGTCTAATCATCACGTGCTTAAAAATAAATAAAAAACCTTGTAGAGATCCATGCGCCTGGCGCCTGCTTGGAGATTAGGGGGCGATGCCCCTGCGCCCCTTATGGACCAACCACCGCTGGTAAGCAATTACATCTTTCGTACAGAGGTTATTCAGCATAGGTATCAGGAGGAGAGAGGGAGCATTTTTTAGGATGAGTTAGAATTTTTTAGGATGATCCTGGAGTTCCACAAATGTATCTTCTTACTTAATATCTGCAGACATATTGCACAGCAGAGGTGGGTGGGTCAAAAACAATTGTAGAAGAGAAAAATGTCAGTTGATAGTTTTCTGCCATTGATGTATTAAACTGTCTGCCTTGAGTTGCCCTTTAAATGATTCTTTGTGCTTTATGGTATGGAACCAATAACATTAGGAAGAGGGTTTGTGTGTATGGGGGCCCCATAATGATATTACCATATAAATGCCATTCCTTTTATAATGAAGAAAAGTCGATATTTGAGATTAACCCTTCCGGTGGAAATAGTGACCTGCCGCTTTATTAAAAATCCGGAGCAGTTCAGTGGTGTTGACTCTCCGTGGCCCACTCTGAATAAATTTAGCATTCTTGATTAAATTTATGGAAAACCAACAGTTCTGTGACCCATCTAAAACAAGTGAAATTGTGGGACTTCCCTGGAGCTTGTTTTCCATTGATTTTTGGATTGTTTTGTGATCGGGCTGTTCACAACGTCAATATTATTCAAGCAGTTTAGAATACAATACATAGAATTGTATTGCTGACAGTCTTGGGTAATTGACTTTTCTAGGTTTAGACAGATAAATGGTATTTTCAAGAATAGCAAAACAGCCCTGAAACATTGACTTATCTGTGTTATATATGTGTTCCTCTTCTGGAGACACTGTGTACAAACAATAATAAAATGTTACAGAAAAATTTACAATATAATAAAGTAGTATAGTTTGTTTAGTAAACAGATAGCTGAAATGCTCAAAATTATTTTAATAGTTGGGCAAACTTTTTTCAAAAGGGATTGACCTTTTCATAAAAAGAAAAAAATTGCTGTGTTTCTTAAACATTTGTACAGGCACAACGAATGATTTTTTTTGATTGATTAAATCCTAATATTGGTATTTCAGGAAAATAACACATTATGGCCACTAGATGGAGCTGGCGAACATAGGATATAATAATTTTACAAACAATGTGGCAATCATTAATTGGGGTTGATTTACTAAAACTGGAGTGCAAAACCTGGCGCAGCAGTGCATGGTAGCCAATCTAACCTCAGATTGTTCAATTAAGCCTTGACAAAAACACCTGGAAGCTGCATCAGGGGCATTTGCATTGAGCAGCATGTTTCGGGTGGGCAGAGACACCCCAGGCAAATGGACTTCTGTGTGCGGGCTGTCGGTGCTCTGTCCTGGGACACGTGGATCCCAGCCCCACCTTTTGTGGAGACTGGGGGGGGTGGGGTTGTGAAGAGGTAAGAGCTGTGAAGAGTAAGGGGGGGATTTGTGAATAGGGGAATTTGTGAAGGGTAGGAAGAGGGGTGGAGCTGTGAAGAATAGGTGAGAGCTGTGGACAGGGTAGGGGGGCTGTGAAGGGGTGAGAGCTACGACGAGTGAGGGGGGGATTTTCGAACAAGGGAATTTGTGAAGGGTAGGTAGGGCGGATTGAGAAGAGGCGAGGGGGGGGGGATAGGTGAATTTGTGAAGAGTGGTGGGGGGGTTGTGAAAAGGTAATGAGAGCTGTGAGGAGTGGGGGGTTTGCAAAAAGGGGAATTTTTTAAAGATGGGGGGATTGTGAAGAGGTGAGAGCTGTGTGTGAGGTCAAATAAGGGAAATTTTTGAAGTGTGGGGGGGATTGTGAAGAGGTGAGAGCTGGTGAGAGCTGTGTGTGGGGGCGAATACAGGAATTTGTGAAGGGTATGGGGGATTGTGAAGAGGTGAGAGCTGTGTGTGGGGAGTGGATAGGGACTTTGTGAAGGATATGGGGGATTGTGAAGAGGTGAGAGCTGTGTGTGGGGGCGAATAGGGGAATTTTTGAAGGGTGGGGGGGATTGTGAAGAGATGAGAGCTGTGTGTGGGGGCGAATACGGGAATTTGTGAAGGGTAGGGGGGATTGTGAAGAGGTGAGAGCTGTGTGTGAGGGCGAATAGGGGAATTTTTGAAGGGTGGGGGGATTGTGAAGAGGTGAGAGCTGTGTGTTAGGGCGAATAGGGGAATTTTTGAAGGGTAGGGGGGATTGTGAAGAAGTGAGAGTTGTGTGTGGAAGGGGTTAAGACTCTTCACACAATACATTTTGTAAATATTCACTTTAATAATAAATGTGAAAACCAGATTCCTTTTCATTTACTTATTCTGCACATGATTGGGTATCCAAAGAGAACAGGTATTTGCTATTCACATGATTGGTTAATCAACATGAATATTGATAATTTATTTATTAAAGATTCTCAACTATGAAAGAAAAATATATGAATACAATCTACTCATTAAGGGGAGAACCTCTGGGGGAATCTAGGATAAAAAAGGACCTGGGGGTCCTAGTAGATGACAGGCTCAGCTATGGCATGCAAAGCCAAGCTGCTGCAAGCAAAGCCAATAGAATATTGACAAGCATTAAAAAGGGGATTAACTCCAGGGATAAAACAATAATTCTCCCACTCTACAAGACTCTGGTCTGGCTGCACCTGGAGTATGCTGTCAAGTCCTCAGGAAGGATGTGCTGGAACTGTAGAAGGTCCAGAGAAGGGCAACAAAACTATTAAAGGGACTGGAGGACATTAGTTATGAGGAAAGGCTACAAGCACAAGTTCTCTTTGAAGAGGATACACTTGAGAAAGGATATGATCTCAATTTACAAATACCGTACTGGTGACCCCACAATAGGTAGAAAACTTTTCCGGGAAAGGGAATTTAATAAGACACGCAGCTATTCACTAAAACTAGAAGAAACAAGGTTTACATTAAACTTCATAGAGGGTTCTTTACTGTAAGAGCAGTTGGGATGTGGAATTCTCTTCCAAAGGCGGTGGTTTCAGCGGAGAGCATTGATAATAATACAATGCAATACTGACATAAAATCACACACATAGGTTGGACTTGATGGACTTGTGTCTTTTTTCAACCTCGCCTACTATGTAACTAAATAACTCCTTTAACAAACCAGCCTCATTTTATTAGTAGAGTGGAGAAGGAGTAGAACTCCTGTTAGTTTTGTTTGTGTTAAATGCACCCCAATTGGGGTGCTTCTATTGTCTTCCAGTCACAGTCATAAAGACAGGAAGTGATTGCAAATCTTTACAGTGGAGACACGGTAATATAAGGCTGTCAGGGTTCTAACCTTTCCTCTTTTTATCCAGAACTTACTAATACCCCAAGCCGGGGTACAATGCTTTATTTATGAATCTTCTGTTTGTTTTCCTATAGATACACTGTTAACTGTAGCAGGACAACATTTTAATGGCATCATCAGTTAATTATATTGTTTAAGCTATCAGTTAATAGGTAACTAATAAGAAGTTATAATAAACCTGTAGACTATTGGTTAAATCGAAGCACTTTTAGCCATTATTTATCCATTGGACCCACTGGGAAACTTCTGAAGTAGTTAATATATCACAAGCTGGAGGAAGCCGAGTGGCTATATAAGCATACCTCAGGGCTGCTAACGCTTGCTGGAACTGCCTGTCTTGGAAAAACAGTCTGAAGGTTGCGTGTCTGACACCGCTCTGATTTATCCTGCTTGCTCCTGAAAAGAGACAATGGCGCTTCACACTGGGACCATCTGAAATATAATAAAGAAAGATACACTGCAATAATTCCCCATTTTAAGATACCAAGATTGAAAGGCTGACATAAACACACATTTGGGTTTATATAATAATACAGAGCAAAGAGCTTTGGGACCACGGCGTCAGTGTACCATTTTCCTGGGGCCTCTATTACCTGACTGTTTTAGACACAAAATAAATTGATTGCCAATACAATGCACTGTTATGATCTGAGAAGCTTTCTGGGATCCCGTTTTCAGGGCTTGGCCTATAGAAAGAGAGATGATGAAAGAGATTATATGTTTAGTACAAGCATGTCACTTAGAGTAATGTTACTAGAAAATAGCTGAACTCTGGGCACATAAACTTCACAAAGGGTGTAAATCCACCGAACAGCAGTGACCGTTCCTTCTTATGGAAAGCTCCTGCACAAAGTGTGTTGAGTACAGGGGTGTTTTCTGAATTCAGTGGACCCCCTCCCTCAGGGAAAAGAAAAGTCAGCGAGCGCAACATGCCATGGCAAATAGTAGGCATGGTTTGCATTGCATGAATTATTTATTGGGCATGGCTTAATGGAGTGTGGTTAAACTGAGTCTGAGTCTGCCACCACTCACAAAAAACAGCAATCCTGTCATTGCTACCCACACATAATACCACCTCTTGTACCATCTTTATATATAATACAGCTACCCTACCCCTTCTACTCACACACATAATACAGCCCCCTTCCCTCCTACACATAATACAGCCCCGTTTCCCCCTCTATTCACACACAATATGACCCCTTATTTACACCCAATACAGACATCTGCCCCCACCTCACACATAGTACTGCCTCCTGCCCCCTCCTTATTTATAATACAGACCCACCCCCTCTCCTTGCATATAATTCAGAACCTCTGCCCCCTCATTTCGCATAATACAGCCCCACTGCTCCTTGCTCCCACAGTACAGTTCACCGGCCCTCTCCTCACACATAATACAGCCCCCCCTCACCCACACATATTACTGCCCCCTCACACATAATACATCCCCTCTGTCGCCTCCTCACGCGTAATACAGTCCTCCGTCCCCTCCTCACACATAATACACCCCCTCTGTCGCCTACTCACATGTAATACAGTCCTCCTTCCCCCTCCTCACACGAAATACATCCCATCTGTCGCCTCCTCACACGTAATACAGTCCCCATTCCCCCTTTTCACACTTAATACAGCCCCCCTCTGCCCCTCCTCCCACATAATACAGCCCCTCTGCCCCTCCTCACACTTAATACAGACTCACTGTCCCCTCCTTGCACACAGAAAAAAGCCCCCTGCTCCATCTCCTCACACATAATGTAGCCCCACCCCTTCTTATTCATAATTCAGACCCTGCCTGCTCTCTTCCCACATAATACAGACCCACCTTCCTCCTCCTCACACATAATATACCCCCCCATGTCCCCTCTTCACACATAATACAGCCTCCTGCCCCCTCCTCACACATAACACAGTCCCTCTGCCCCTCCACACACATAATATACCCTCCACCCCCTCCTCACGCATGATACAACCGCCTGCCTCCCCACACAAAATGCATCTCCCCATCCCCTCCTCACACATAATACAACCTCCTGCCCCCCCCCACACACACACAAAATGCAACCCCTACCCCCTCCTCACACATAATACAGCTGCAGTATAACCCTGTAACATAATTTGCCGGGGATACACAGCTGCTGAGTACAGTTCACCATGGTAATGAATAACTTTGTGCAGCTGTACACAGGTTTACAGCTCTACATGGGTAAACCCGCACATGGCATGCGTAAAGCTCTACATCTCTGGATGCAAAATGTTTGTGTCCAGGGTTGTATGCCCATTCGGTTGTATGAAGCCTGTTTCCCGGAAAGCATAAACCATTCTCTGATTGATTTCTCCTGTCTAGAATGATTTCGACTAGGTCAGTTATCATCCTCCACAGACAATAATAAAAACATAACTATAATAGCAACAAGACTCCCAAGATATTTAGTTTTTTTTAAAAGACTCTGCAGTCTGGTTAGGTATCAGGCAATAAAGCTTTTAGCAAGTCAGATATTAAAAATCCAGCTCTTCTCAACCTTTAGCCTCTTTGCTGCCCTTGCATGGTTAGATATGGAGTTCTACAAGATCAATAGGACCAGAGGTTATAGTATACCAAGGCAGATGACACAACACAAATTTTCTTACTCTTTGTGTGAATTTAATACTCACTAAAAGATCAAATATGAGTTACTAACAACGTGACATTTGGTCACACACAAAGAAAAGAAGGCCTTTGCACTGTTTTGTCAATATACTATAGACATACACTACAGCAAAAGCATGGTGATATATGAGGCATGTTTATTCAGGAAACCAGTGCAAACAGCAATGATGTTATTTACAGTGTAGTTATACATGGCAATCAATCAGTAGTCATTTTCTTGTGGTTAATTCAGTTAATATATTATTTTCTGGTTGGTGACTATGGATTACTCGCTTTGTGGATCATCATTTCTATTTTGCATTGACTTGTTGAATAGGCTTAATAGTTTGGTGACAGTGAAGTATTAATGAATATTGAATAATACAGTGTGTAAGAACAGGAGCGAGCTGTGGGAAGACCATATATTGAGTAAAGCCTGCTATACATTTCTTTCCTTCAGCTTGCAGGCTGAACAAAAACCCAACAGATTCCTTCATCCACGCTACCAGCACAGATGAGTGAGTCTTCCCTGCTGGCTATTGTAATCTGACAGTCAGTACTCGCAGCTCTCAGAAAACCTGAACAATGCCTGACTCTGACTGCATGTAGGTGCTGCTCAGCCGACAATTCTCCACCTGGCTCATTTGACAAAAGTTAAACCCTTCATGCCAAAGGTTAAAATATCTAAATGCCTAAGCACAATTTTGCAATTTTGACATGTGTTAGGAAAACTTTAAATGTCATCACAACTACTTAGTGCAGGGGTGCCCAACCAGTTGCCCCGGGGCCATGTGTTGCCCGTGGAGCCCTCTGATTTGGCTCACGACCTCCTGCTCTGGGATGGAATAGAATACTGTTATTAAAGGTCAGATTATTACTAGTTTATTACTAAAATCACAGTGTATATAGGGAGTTGAAAAGTGTTTGGGCATATCTTTTCTGCAGTGGTTACTGGGCTGCTTTTAAACTGATCCGCAGGTGCAGAGCAGTTTACCTGGGGGGTACCTGCACTGAGCCATAGACTTCTGTTATTACCTGCGAGTTTGGTGAGCTTTCTAAAAGTACACCAAACCTTCAGAATATAATAGAAGTCTATTGCAAAGTGCAGGAAAACCGTGGATAAACTGCAACACATAAGTATGAAAGTAGCCCTGGTCCCCTTTTCACATGGTCAGTCCGACAGTCTGACCAATTGGACCCTCCATTCACCTCTGAGGCCTCGTACACACGACCGTTTTCCTCTGCAAAATCCATCAAGAAAAATTCTGGCAGAGCTTTTTTGCAGAGAAAAACTATTGTGTGTATGGCCCCGTACACACGACCGAGCTTCTCGGCAGAATCCAGCGAGAAGCTTGCTGGGAGACATATTCTGCCGAGAAAATCGGTCGTGTGTACACTTTCGACGAGCGTCCCGTCGGGAAGCTCGTCGAGCCAAAAAGAGAGCATGCTCTCTTTTTCCTCGTTGTTTAATGAGGACTTTGGCTTGACGAGCTTTTCCGACCGCTCATCGGAAACCTCGTCGGGCGGAACGATGAGTTTAGCCCGACGAGGTTCTCGGTCGTGTGTACGCGGCCTTAGTCTTTCGTCAAGAAAACTGTTGTGGATCTCGATGAGAAAAAAAGAGAACATGCAAATTGGGCTTTGTTTTGGTGGTAAATGGTAATAGATATCTGATTTGTTTTTCATTATCAAAGGAAAACTGTCCCAAAATAGTAAGAATTTTTTTTATTTTTTTTATCTAGCTGTATATTTCTTGCTATTATTATAATTTATTACTAAAGAACAACCCAAAATATGTTCTCCTGCTGTTGAAAATTATAGCGATACCACATATGTGTATGTTAAATGTTGTTTGTACTCGTAGTACAGCCCAGAAACAATGGTGTACATTTTTTGTAATCCCGCCTAAAACACACTGACCACACACATTAATGACACTGATATCATTAAATTATTAATTATTTTTTTTATTATTCTACCCATAATATGACCATGGCCTTTAATCTCAACCTTGACCCTAACACGCACTAACCCTGGCAAAACTAGAACTTGTTATTTTTTTTGTTGTTTTTTCTTTATTTTTTATTCTTTATTTTTTATTTGATTTTTTTACACTTTGGATTGTATACATTTTCTTTCCTGCAAGAAGAGGAACATACAATGTATCTTTCTTTTCATTCCGAAGAGGAAGTGCACATAGGTGGGGGCTCACAGTAACTGATCACTGTAATACCCAATCATAGGCTATCAGAGCAATCAGATGACCCAGAACTGACAATCCTGGGTCCCAATTGTTAGTATGGGACCTGGAGCTCTCTGTGAGAGCCTGGTCTCTGTTATGGGAGCACGCTGCGCAGAACCCTCCCAGTACAAAGGGGGATACACATATATGCTGCCCCACTGAAAAACGCCCTCTTTGGTGAGGCCCGCATTTATATGTGCGGTTGGCAGGAAGGGGTTAAATGAACAATTGGTACCAAGTCAGCAGAAACTGAAATTTGAGCGAGGTATGGTATCCTTAACAAAGCTAAACTGACAACAATGTGTAAAAACAGGAGCGAAAAATGACAAGGTCTTACCTTGAGTAACAAGCCTAAAGACGTGACACACTGTAAGAACAGGTGCCAATAATGGAACAAGTGTGTAACAACCCTAAACTAACTGCACTGGAACCAATAATGATGAGACCATACGATGAGTAACACATGTTTTAAACTAACTATTCTCTGTAAGATCAGGAGCTAACTATGGCAAGACTATAGTTGGAGTATCAGGACTAGGCTAATTGCCCTGTGTAAGAAGAGACGCCAATATTGTAAGGACAAGAATAAACTAACTGCAGTTTGTAAAAACAGGAGCCAGTAATGATAAGACCACAAACTGAATAACAAGACTAAAATAATACTCTCTGTTATATCAGGAGCTAATTATGGAAAGACTGTACATTGAGTATCAAGACTAAAATAAGTGCACCGTGTGAAAACAGGCGCCAGTAATGGCTAGACAGTACCTTAATAACAGGACTGAATAAACAACACTATGTAAAAAAAATAAGTCAATAGTGGTAAGACCTTACCCTAAGTAACAAAACTAAACTAACAACACTGTAGAACAGGAGCCAGTAGTGATAGGGCTGTTTCACCCCTTCCTGAATTTTCTTACCCTCATCTCCCATTACCTGTTATGATGAGTTCCCTTCACTAAACATATTTACTTGCCCAGCAAATCCAGGATTGTCCTGCAGCAAACTCCTGTTTTGGGGTCATCGCCTGTGTCCCACACCACGATTTTGGTCTTACCAATGAGTTATCTGTTCTGATAGCCTGGCCCCTGATGACACATTTCATCTTTGCCCTCTATCTAATCTGTCTAGGTATTGTCTCCTGCAGCGGCTTGGGATATATGACAGTTATCCCCAGAGGCTACAGGAGTAGAACACTGTATTCCCACCTAGGCTAGGGGGGCTGGGGGGGGGGGGCAGAAAGAACAGGAAATATATCCCTCCGAAAAAACTTAACATAAACTTTTATTACTGTGAAGGGACATTGGAGGCAGGGACGTATAGTCCATTTGCAGGGTAAAGTTCTACTTTAAGTAATAGGAAATAACTAACTGCACTTTGTATGAGCAGAGGCTAATAATAGCAACACGATAGTTTGAGTAAGAAGACCAAACCAACTGTGTATTTGTAAGAACTGGAGAAAATAGTGGATAGATCATACCATGAGTAATGAGACTAAACTAACCTTGTTTTTTTAAGAACAACAGCCAGTAATGGCAGAGGGCACCTTGAGTAACAAGACTAAACAAGCTGCTCTTTGAAGGAACAGGACCCAATAATGGCAGGACTATACACTGAGTAATAAGACTAATGCCCCCTACACACGCTTGGGATTTCCGACGGGAAAAAGTCCATCGGGAATCCCGACGGGAAAGAGGAGAGCTGGTTCTCTTTTTTTTGCCAGCGGGTTTGTCAGTTTTCCCTTTGGAAAAGCTTCGAGGGAGCATACACATGGCCAGGATTCCCGGCCAAAAGCTCCCATCCCAGGTTTAACGTCGGAAAACCCAGTTGTGTATACAAGGCATAAAAGACTAAAACAACTGCACTGTGTAAAATCAGGAGCCAATAATGGCAATACCATACCTTAGGCTTCTTGTGCTCTCCAAAAGCATGACATTCGTTCCTCCAAAAGTTCATAGATTTTAATTTAGCTTGGAAAACTGTTTACACAAGGAAATCAAGTCCTTTGTGGACAATGATAAAGAGGTTTATTTAGAGGGAAAGTGTATACCTTAAGCACTAAGCTTCACTAGACCCCCTCCAGCTTTTATATGAAAACTTTTCCCTCTCCTCAGATATGTTTTCTGACTGACAATTATCTCATAATGAAAAACAAGTCACAATTAATAAGCTTCAAAACTCATACCTGCTACATCTAGTTAATGATTTAATGAAGTGTGGGAGGGTCTCATAGAAGGACGTATAAACACACACACTCGATTTCCAATTAGAATTTACATCCGTCTGGCGCCCTGGGGCTCTGTATTATGAAATGGAGAGTGATTCTTGGAAGATTTCATTTAACTCTTTACTGAATCAGATTGGTAACACCTGATATATAATGTAATATGTTCATACACCCCTGTGGAAAGCCACATTTTAGCATTGTGGTTTGTGGTGGATTTAGACTTCCCTAATAGCTAAATCAGATGTGCAATGTGTTATAGTAAAGAACTACAGATAGTGTATAACATACTGGAGAAGTATAAGTTTTGCTTCAGATTAGCCTAAATGTTTCTACTATTGTTCTCTACGATCGAATAACATGTCTAGTTGGCTGTAGCTAAACTCTTCTGCTCTATGGGGACCTCCTCATCCAGTCAGAGACAGGAGAGTCAATTGATGTTTTCAGTAGTGAGGGGTTAGATATTGCGGGGAGGAGCCGAGAGAGCTGTCTTGGGACCCCAGAAGAGAACGATCAGGGCCACTCTGTGCAAAACAAGCTGCACAGTGGAGGTAAGTATGACATGCTATTTAAAAAAAAAATAACCTTTAGTACCACTTTAATTATAAATCCAGTATGAATAGGATTTTGTAAAGTATTGTTTTTGATTGTTAAATCCAGCTTAGAACATGAGCAATGCTGGATAGCCTTGTTTACCATTGTCCATCTGGGTTTATACCCTTCTGTATTGAACTGTATTGTAATTGTATTGTCCCCCCTCTACATTGTAAAGGGCTGCGAAAACTATAAATATAAATCCTGTATAAAAATTATACCTAAGAATTCCTAGAGTTATGTTGGTCAGATGAGCAATTAGGCTGTCTTTATCTAGTTAATGGAGAAGGTAAGAGAATTTGTATGAATTAGGAGGTGAAAGTTTCTGAGTCATCAATTAAAGACAAGGGTCCCAAAATGAGCTTATAAGAAACTATAGCCCTACTAGGGCCAGTGCTGGTGTAATTGATGTGCAGAGACAATAGGGTAAAACAAATGGATTGATAAGGACTCAGAAGCCTGAAAGCAGGTTTGTCAGTAGTATGTATTGTCCCAACCTGAGACCTTTGCTTCCTGTGGTGCTTTGTTATTCTTGATATATCACTGAGCACAGAAATGTGAGATTGTCAGGCCGGTGAAGCCAAATTGGCCTTGGTGCAGTTGGGAATTAATAAAAGCAGGGGGGAGTTACGGGTGTTAACAGGGGTTAATAAATGCAGGAAGTGAAGACAAAGCAGGGAGGCTGATGAAAACTCAAGGGAAAAAAAGTAGAGAAGGAATCTAATCAAGATACAAAAGACTGGAAACAAGGAACGGGACTGGAAAGTAAATAAAATAGCAATCTGCTCATAATAATGACTTTTAGGCTGACTGTGTATTCAGACACTCCATGATTAATATATTTATAAATATATAAAGAACATCTGTCAACTGTACTGATTTTTTTTGTTCTGTACTAATTAAATGCTGTATTAATTTTAATGAAATAAAACATACAATAAAATGAAAACTGCATTCTGATAGGGTGCTTTAGGCAACATTCTCACTTTGCAAGTGGTTTCTTTAGTCATTCTAAATAAATAATCTCAAGTATTTCATAATTGGTTTAGTCTAAAGAAACGTGAGAACATCATTTAATGCAAAATAGCAAACGTATTAATATGATTATTATAACTGTCATTATTTTTTCAGAATGTATACTGAATGCTCATACACTAGAAGGAACTTATGTTGTCAACAAACTTCAGCTCTATAAATATTCTACCTTTGGTTTATAAATAAATCAGTGCATCTACCTCAAATAATTTTGAAGGTGCATGGAATATAAAGTATCCTCCTTTATCAGTAATACAAATATATTTTGTTTAGCATCTGAAAAAAAGTTGCCTCTTATTTTCCTGACCCTCTGTGAATCACTATGAACTTCCCAGAGGGGATAACAGAAAGGTTACAAACCAAATCATGCTGTAATGGCGGTAAAGGAATTCAGACCCGCCTGGATGAGGACTGCCTAAGCACCTTTATATACAATTTGTCTAGCTAAAAGAAGGCCATGGTTCATATAAGGTCTGAGGTTCACAGCAGGGCAGACGGGCTAAGCCATACATTTCTCTTCTGCTGCCAGTCACAAGTTTATATAGAAATGCAGTACGAGAATTAATACATTGTTCAGAATCCAACAGTCATAGGGCAGAGACATCTTGTACATTCTAAATTGACAAACTGACACTTTAAAATAGAAATGTTAAAGCAAATAATTTACTAATGTTTTAAAATATTTTTTTAGATTACCTCTCCACCCTAAAGTGGAACTCCCGCTGATCGGAACCCTCCCCCCTCCGGTGTCACATTTGACACCTTTCAGGGGGAGGGGGGTGCAGATACCTGTCTAAAGACAGATATTTGCACCCACTTCCGGCCACACAGTCTTGGGTAAACTGCGGGCATGACGTCACCTCCCGTCCCACCCCCCCGTTGTGTTCTGGAAACACTGGGCTCCCAGTACACAGCAGGAGCCAATCGGCAGGCATAGCGCGACTCGCACATGCGCCGTAGGGAACCGGGCAGTGAAGCCGGGGTGCTTCACTTCCTGGTTCCCTCACCGAGGATGGCGGGGGTGCAGCAGAGTGACGAGTGACAGCTCACCCTCTGCTGCGGACGGCGCTGGACTCCAGGAAAGGTAATTGTCCTAATATTAAAAGTCAGCAGCTGCAGTATTTGTAGCTGCTGGCTTTTAATATTTTTTTTTCAGCGGACATCTGCTTTAAGCTGGTGGCGAGAATCCAGAATGGATAGATGAATACCAGACCACTGCTTTACTCATTATATCATTGTACTAGAACCAGCTCCTAAAATATCACACAATGTGGCTTCTTCAGGTACACAATCTATAGTAAGCGTCTGACAAAATGGTATGTTTCTCTAATCACAATATAACTAAAAAGTTTTAGCCAGAATGAAATATTTAAAACAAACCTATGACGTCACTTATGTGACAAGTTAATAGCCTAGCAATGCAAATTATAACACTTCAGGTACAATTATGCTGCATACACACGATCAGGCATTCCAAACACACGGTCACACAAACGTTTTTAGAAATTCCGAACGTCAAGAATTCGGTCACGTATAACACTATGACGAGCCAATAAAATGAAGTTCAATGACGAGCATGCATCAAATTGATTCCGAGCATGCATATGATTTTTATGCATCGGAATTGGCTACAGACGATTGGAATTTCCGACAGAAAATGTCCGATGGTGCAAACACACTGTCGGATTTTCCAACAACAAGCTCACATCGAACATTTGTCAGAAATTCCGACCGTGTGTACGTGGCATAACTTTTAAATTCATGCTGCCCCTAGCCCTAGTTAAGGAATAATCTGAAGCTTTAGCATCCTTTATTTAAAGAGGACCGACATTTGAAAAGTAATGATACACAGTCCTACAGTTCTGTTGCTTTACACTTAAAGTGGAGCTCCACCAAAAAGGGGAAGCTCCATTTGTTTGCTTTCTACCTCCCTCTGTTGCCACATTTGGCACCTTTCGGCAGGAGTGGGTACCTGTTTTTGACATGTACCCGTCCCCACTTCCTGGAGACTCCGTCGCGGTGAGGTCCCCTGGAAGTTCGGCCCCCCTCCTCCTTCATCCTCCACCGGGTCATTCACAAAGCATTTTGGCTTTCCTATGTCATCAGATCCTTATCTGTACCAATACAGATTGAGCACCTATCTGAAGCTGCCATAGATGGGTATTTTTTTATTTTATTTTTTTTAATGAGCCAGCGGGACCTGGTGCTGTCAGGATACACTGATTTGCGGCTGCAACTGATTGACTGCAGCTGCTGATAGATAAAAAATGTACAACTTGTCTGTTCCACATAAGTCAACCTAACGATCGACTGCCATCTAACAGGGGTGGCCAAATGTTGATCAAAATTCACCCTAGTTAACTGGCCAAATTTTGATTAGTCTATGGCCAGCTTAAGATGTAATGCTGTATGAGGTGTCTGTACAGAGCAGAGTGTTCCTTCAAGCAATAAAAACCTGAACAGAATTTGAATTCTTTGTCACTGCATCCAAAACTACAAGAGTTCTACTAGAGTTCTACTTTAATACAATAATGATTCTGAGGATCAGAGACATGCTGTACATAAAGCACAGAGAATAATTGCTGGCTCAGACACTATGAATGATTTTTTTTCTTATTTGTGAATTTGTGTGTTCAAGCCGTATTTTGTAGATGTCAGGGTCTCTTTAAGTAAAGTGGACCTTTTATCCCTTAGCAATTACTAACGTAATTATTTTGATCAATGACATTTCAGTTTTAGTAATCGTGTAGTTAGGGTGTTACATTTAGAGAAAATAGCAAAAGTGTAAAATATTAGCGAGTGAAATCTCTCAAGAAGCTGGATTTGACAGTTTAAATGAACAGTGAGTACACCAGTTACAGTGAGAGAAGATAAAGATTTGATTTATTTAATGTAATTGGTGGATAGATAATTTTTCATTGGTATTTGACAGTTAGAGATGGATTCAAGCCATCAATAAGCTTAGTTCCACCTTAACATCTTCATTTCCAGACCACATAATAGAAAATGATGAATGAAAAGGTGTCCTTGTGTGAAAAAACAGCCTCTTTAGTAAAGATTGATTGACATATACAAATGGAGTTGAGGGACACCATGTTGATGCATTGAATTCCTTCTGAAATCCAAGCCCTTAAGTAAAATTGGGGCAACATCTGATATGACACAAAGTTTTTTTGTTTGTGTCCCCCTTTGACATAACTATGATTTAGTCTAGTTCTATTACCTGTCATTCCTGCCAGTGGATCTGTTATGTTCCACTTCCTTTACCAAGGTGATCACCATGTAGACATGGAGGTTGATTTACTAAAGTGGGAGGGTGCAAAATCTGGTGCAGCTCTGCCACGAAACCAAACAGCTTCCAGGTTTTATTGTCAAAGCCTAATTAAACAAGCTGAATTCAGAAGCTGACTGGCTGCCAATGCTAAAGATCAGCACACTAGTATATGCTATGCATACTTGCACATTAGGGCAAGAGCTCATCCATCATTCCTAAGTTCCACTTTAAAGTAGTTCTAAAGGCAAAACATTTTTTTACCTTAATGCATTCCCTGCATTTTGGTAAAACATTTCCCAGTAGTAGCACCCTCATCCACCTTATGCTTACCTGTGTCCTTTCTCGATCCAGTGCTGTGCCCATCTGCAGCAGCGCTGATCTCTCTCAGTCAGTCAGTCAGATCTTGGGAGGAGGGCTCAGGGACAGGGCCGAACCATGTTGTGTTTGTCTATAGATGCACACAGTCTGGCTCAGAAGCAAGCCTACACGTGTGCACCCATAGAAAGCAGCTTGCTATGGGGGCGCATGCAGGAGAGCAGGAGCCTAGAGCAGTGGGGGACTCCAGACACAGAGGTTCAGTGACATTCTGTGTATTACCAGTGCACAGAGCAGGTAAGTATAGCATGTTTGGTATTTTAGAAAAAAAAAAAAAAAAGCCTTTACAACCACTTTAAGGCCCTGTACACACGATCAGACATGTCTGATGAGACTTGTCCGACGAACCATTTTCATCAGACAACTCTGAACTTGTCTGATAGTCTGATGTGCGTACACACCATCTGCAGACCAGTTTCATCAGACATGTTCGATCGTGTGTACGCGGCCTAAGAGTCTCAGCTATATTAAGTCAGGCTCACCAGCTTCTGGCATCATGCTGACAGCACATTATTATTATTATCATTATTATTATTATTACTACGGATATTTATATAGCAGCAACAATTTCTGCAGCACACTACTACTACTATACAGTGCATGCTGTCTCTCATCATCTAATTGTGCACAACAGTATAAATAGTTGTAAACAACTTTGGGGTTTGTTTCATAATGTTATGCTTACTCACTAGCTGTTAGGCAGTGCATTTATTTCAGCATTAAGTCTCGGTTCACACCGATGCGATGCGGGAAAACCCTGCAAATCCAGTGCGGATTCCCGCATCGCACCTGAATCGCCGGTGGTTCACACTGCCATCTACGAATCGCTGTGGGTGTCAATACCATGTTAATGACACCCCCAAATCGGTTTGCAGATCGTAGAGTGTGAGCACCCATGTGATCAGATTCTGGTGCAGACAAAAAAAGGGTCCTGCTCGAGTTTGAATGCGCCCGAATGCGAATCACATGCAATGTCTGGCATCGCACCAGTGTGAACCGGCCCTAAAGGTCAGACAATTAAGAGATTAACAATGTAAAGCTAGTCATAGGAATATAGATTTTTCTCGTTAAGCCTGCAAGCTGATCAAGAGAAATTGAATCATTTCTTAAACAGCAAGGATGGATGAAGCTTTTCTGTTAGCTTTTGCATTCTGATAGCCATGAGTACGAAATGGATTCAGCTACTGTTCAATTGACAATTGAAAACTTTCCTCCTGCCTCCTTTTTTTTATTTTGTTGAGCAGGGTTGTGCCGAAACAGCCACCACTGGCTTGGAATTTGGCAGATTCAACAGGAATCAACCACAATATGAGCTATCTAGGGCAGTCTTTATTAAACTTGAAAAAGGAGACACATTTAAAATCCTTACTTATAAAAACTTCTATTATTTTACAATTCACATTTTTGCAAAGGCCCAGTTATTACATTCTGGGCAGATTAATTACGTATTTACGCCGGCCTATCTAGAGATATGCCACGTAAATATTAAGAATTGCCGGTGTATCTTTTTTTTGGTATTCAGAAAAATTTGACTAGATGCAACGTGATTCCAAGCATGCGCACTAGGATACGTCCACGGACGGCACATGCGCCGTTTCAGGAAATACATAAATTGCGTGGGGTCATGATTAATTTACACGAATCACGCCCCCACATTACTCATTTGAATTAGGCACCTTTACACTACGCCGCTGCAAGTTATGGAGCAAGTGCTTTCTGAATAAGGCACTTGCCCATAACAGTTGCGGAGGCGTAGAGTAAAGAGCATACGATACGCCCGCACAAAATTTAGCCACCCTTCTCTGAATCTGGCCCGTTCTCTTTAAGATCCCATATTATAGTTTTCTTAGACTCTCCTGTGCTTTGATAGGGTAAAATAGTTCTGCTTCAGAGTACCTCTCCATGGGTTTATGATGCAAAACTTTTTTTTCCTAGAAAGTTACAGAAAGTTTTTGAATGTGCATGAATATTGCCTACCTTGTTATTAGTAAACAGTATAGGATATCAGCTCTTCGCAGTAAATCGGGGGTTAAAATTATCATGGCTTCTCCAGGCAGCACCTATTCTTCTGCAGCTGAGATTTCGGAGGTGTTTAACCAAACGTTATTAAAAGGCAGCCAGAGCTCATAATCATAAAAACACATCCCGATGACATTGAAATCATGGCAGTAATTTTACAGAACATTTAAATCCGAGTTGCAGCCAGCCGGAGAGTTCCCATTAACAGCATGCCCATTCTGCAGGCTCCTGCCAGGCCGCACTCAGAGATTCCCCTTCATGCTACACTTCCTAGTGCAGATAAAATAAATCTCCAGCACCAGGCTGGGACACAAGACATGTCTGTGACATTCTACAAGAATCACTGATCTGGGCCTCAGCAGTGCTATTATCTGCCATCATAACATCCGCACATGGCCGAGTCTTCTCATCAATCAGCGATGTTAACCCCACTGACGCCACAGACAAAGGATAGCTGGGGTGCTTAGATCTAGTGCACTGACCTTTGTCATTTAAGTCAATATCAGTATATTTATTTTACAGCTTATAAGTGAGAATGCTGTCTAGGGGGTGAGTTTGTACATTAGTTTGTTCAATGAGTCTGTGAGGATAGCAAAAGCAGGCAAAACTGTCATACTTCACAATATACCTGCCAATTATTATAGAATTTTTTGGTCACTGATCAATAGATCAATTAAAAAAAAAAATCTTTACCTGAAAAGGGGCAACTGCTGGAGGGGGCAACCTTATGCCTTGCACACATGATTGGAATTTCCGTCGGGATAAACTCTGACATATTTCTCCGACGGAATTTCGTTCAAGCTGTCTTGCATACACACTGTCACACCAAATTCCGACTGTCAAGAACGCAGTGATTTACAACACTACGACGAGCTGAGAAAAATGAAGTTTAATGCTTCCGAGCATGCGTCGTTTTATTTCTTTCTCCGTAGGGCTCATTTTTTTATGCGCTTGTTTTTAACACAAGTTAACACATATGCATTGTTTTATTTGTGATAGTTCACATATGTCTGTTTAAAGGATGCTAAGGGGCCTATAAAGGGAGTGAAGCACAGGTCATTATAGACTCTTCAGGGTTGATTTTCTAAAGGCAAGTAGGGTGTTTACTTTGCAAGGGAATTTTCAGTTTGCAAGTGAATTTTTCCTGAGCTTATTAAATGATGTGATACCCTGCTGACTGTCCAATCATGTGCAATAAAAAATATTTTTTTATTTTCCTTTGTACGTGACTGGGTATTCTTGGCAAAGTACATTTTTACAATGGTCACTCTAAACCAGGGATCCTCAAACTACGGCCCTTCAGCTGTTGCGGAACTACACATCCCATGAGGCTTTGTAAAACTCTGACATTCAAAAACATGAATTGGCATAATGGGAATTGTAGTTCATGAACAACTGGAGGACCGTAGTTTGAAGACCCATGCTCTAAGCTAAGGAAAAGCTCCCTTGAAAAGCATGCTAGAGGCAGATCTTGATCTCGCTAGTCTTTACTGAAATATCACCAAACGTGTTTGACAAAGTCCCACATTGCATATAGTTGCACATTGGCAGCTGGTGTTTTTTTTCCCAGTCACGGGTGGCAGCCCCCCAACCCCCAATGGTCAGTTGGCTGGCCGGCTCATGGGTGAACACCTCCCCCTGGTCAATGAGTCAGTCTGGGCCCCACAGTTACCCCATCTCACGGGCAGCGTGGCGGGCAGTGGTGGCTTCTCTGTGGGTTGCTTGTTTGCTGCTCGGTTCCCATGCTTGCGTCTTCTCCCTCCTCTCTTCGATTGGATCTCCTTTCAAGCTAAAAATGTGATGGGTGTCATGACCCACTTCCTAACTGCCCGATAGGAGATTCAGTGTTACGAAAGTGAATATTCATTCGCTATTTTAACACACAACTGAGTGGGATCAGAGCTCAGTGCTCTGCGCCCCAAGAACACAATTTTTTGAAGAATATTAGAACCTCTGGTTCTAATCACATACTTCAAAACCCCCTACCCATTGGAATCCATACATCTGGCACTCATGCATGTAGATCAGGGGGCTGGACGCCTGAATACGGTAGCAGCGCCTGTGCGCCCCTAGTGGACCGGCCACTACTCTAGTTGCACAACACTTTTTTTGATTGTTATACTTTGTGAATTGTCATTACATTTCCCAAATCTGCAATGTCAAATAAAATTTAAACCTGCTACTCAACCTTGTATTGCTGTCAAAGTAGGTGAAGATTATTTGAGGTGCAGACAATAGCTGGCACCATACTTTCAGATGTAGCTACAGTATTGTAGATATGCCCAGTGGAATATTGGTCAGGTATAGCATAGTTGTGTAGTGCATATGTCTCTGTGCTACTACATGTAATAAAATGTCTATGGTTCATGAACAACCCAATGACAGATGAAATGTTCTGTCTTGTGCCTGTTGACAGACCATCTTGCACATTGGCCAATTGAGAAGAGGCAGGCCTGGTATTTGTGACGTCTGTCTCATCTCTCTCTGGGCTTTGTCCACCGTCTCTGTGTCATATTTCTCACCGTCTGTCGTGTTGGAAGCTGCACAAGACCCAGGGGAGGGTCTGTCTAATATTCTAGCGATCTCATTATTGTCAAATTACATGCGCTGACCTTCACTGTCATCTTGCAGCAACACACCGGTAGATTCAAGGACACCATGTGTCAGGATAGGTAGTCACTACTTACAATCTGTGCTGCTAACCCCTTCGCCGACAAAGAAAGATTTAATTCATCATCAAACCTCTATGAAAACAGACAGCTCAACCATTCCATTTCAAACTAATGGCAAAGTGTACTTATTACTAAGGAACATAATAGAAATACAAGTCCTACTCTGTTCTATGTGCTCTTATCCAAAATGGTTTTAAAAATAAACATATTTCTCTCATAAATGTGCCATAATGTTTTTAAAAAGCAAACACTGCATATGACTTCTTTATAACATTAAAAACAATAATAATAGAGTGGAAGTCAAATGTACTTCTCTAGGGTTGATTTAGAGATCCGCTTTAGAACGCCTAATAAAAGTAGTGCTTCTATAGTTTAACTTTTTTTTTTGTATGGTTGGCAAACTGTTATAGGGTTGAATATTTCTAGCAAATTTGATATTTTAAGTTAGGAAGTGACAGGATCAATCCAGCCACGATTGACATTTTGTTTTTGGCAGATGCTGGAGAGTTAAGCCACTCTTATACCTCCTGGGCACAATCTCTGCGCTTCAGTTACCAGGTCAGAACACCTGTCGTGGCTTTTAAAGTAGAACAACTCTAAAATGCTAACATCAAGCTATTTTTACAGTCTTGCTGGGATGGAAGAGTTAGGCCGTGTACACACGGCAGAGAACCTCGACGGGCAGAACACATCGTTCCGCCCGTCGAGGTTCCCTGCCGGCCATCGAAATCGGCGACCCGCTCGTCGGGAATGGCAACCAGCCATTCTTCCAGGCGGGCCGTCGAGCAAATAGAGAGCGTGCTCTCTATTTCTGCTCGACGGGCTTCCCGACGGGAAGCTCGCCGAGAGCGTACACGTGGCCGAGGTCCTCGCTGGAATGCAGCTTCCAGCGAGGTTCTCGCTGGTTTCCAGCGAGAACCTCGGTCGTGTGTACGCCGCCTAAAAGGTAACAAGAAGGCTAAAATAATTGCCTTTCCTGAAGAAAATGCTGTTCCACATTCCTTCCAATGCTGATCGCATAAGTAAAAGTGTAGGCATTAAGTCATGTGATCTCTTCCGAAGGGGAAGATCAAAATTAATATTGGCTGATCCTTGTCTTCAGCGAGGATCATATGACCAGCATTGGAGGAAGCCTGGAGCTTTTCTATTATTTTTGTATTTTTTATTTATTAGAGCAAGACGTTGCTTTCAGTTAACATTTAATAATGATCAGGAAACCTCAATGTTCCTACTTCCTATGGCAGGGAAATCCTGAGAGTCTAATATATAAGGAAAGAGCAAGTGGTTTAAGGCCTGGTTCATGCCTATGCATTTTTAATGCGTCTTCGGTTTTGTAGAAACACACTACAGTTCATTTAACATGGTTTCCTATGGATGTAGTTTACATCTGTGCATTTTATGGAAAGGGCCAGGGACTTCTTGCTGGTTTTTGTTTCCATAGACTTCAATGGATCAAAAGGCGTGTATTGAAAAACGCAAAATGCACCTGCATAAGCGTGAATCAGGCCTAAAGCAGAATTTCAGGTTTTACTGGCCAACCAGTAGTAAAGATTGTGCTTCTCATCATCCCCAGCCTGTGACTAGACAGAGAAGGGTGTGATTGGCTCCTAGTTCTGCCCACACCCCCATTCTGGGTGCTGCCGTCTAGGAGAATGCTGAGGCTGTTACCAAGTACAATTCTGTGATTTGCACTAATTGCACTCAACTGCATTAAAGGGGATGTAAAGGTTTATTTTTTAATTTTTTTGAAATAACAAACATGTTATACTTACCCCCACTGTGCAGTTCGTATTGCACAGAGTGGCCCCAATCCTGCTCTTCTGGGGTCCCACAGTGGCTCTCGTAGCTCCTCCCCGCAATAACTAACCCCCTCTGGGAAACTCTCTCCTAAGGGGGTTACCTTGCGGTCCCGCCCCCCAGCAGTTGCATCATTAGATTTGATTGTCAGCAGCGGGAGCCAATGGCTGCACTGCTATCAATCTACCCAATCAGCGCAGAGACTCCGTGGAGAAGAGGATGCCGGGGGATGCGCAGAGCAGGTGAACTGGCTCAGGTAAGTAAAACGGGGGGGCTGGGGGGCCTGTGATAGCCAGGTGTTTTTCCACCTTAACGCATAGGATGCAATAAAGGGGTTGTAAAGGAAATTGATTTTTTTCCCTAAATAGCTTCCTTTACCTTAGTGAAGTCCTCCTTCACTTACCTCTGCCTTCAATTTTGCTTTTAAATGTCCTTATTTCTTCTGAAAAATCCTCACTTACTGTTCTTCTGTCTGTAACTACACACAGTAATGAGAGGCTTTCTCCCTGGTGTGGAGAAAGCCTCTTGAGGGGGGAGGGGGCGAGCAGGAGGGTCAGGATGCTCTCTACTTTGCAGATAGAGAAAGGCGCTGTGTGTTAGTGGGCGTCCTGATACTCCTGCTCGCCCCCTCCCCCCTCAAGAGGCTTTCTCCACACCAGGGGAGAAAGCCTTGCATTACTGTGTGTAGTTACACACAGAAGAACAGGAAGTGAGGATTTCTCAGAAGAAATAAGGACATTTAAAAGCAAAATTGAAGAATGAGGTAAGTGAAGGAGGACTGCACTAAGGTAAAGAAAGCTATTTAGGGGGGGAAAAAAATCCTTTACAACCCCTTTAAGTTGAAAAAGCACGGAACCTTTACAACCCCTGTAAGCTCTTTTTAATTCAACAGCAATTTTTTTTTCTAGCTGCTTGGAATTTGGCTTTAAGGAAAATAGATAAAAAAGTAAAAGGGAGATGCTGAGTAAGTATAGGAAAGAACAAGAAAAACATATATTATCAAGAGAAGGAATTTATTCTTTACTCTGGCAGAGCAATAGCCAGACACCGGCAGGAGCAGGAAGAGATACACAGTTCTGATATTGTGCTTTGTTTCAGACAGGAGCACAGAGCGATAGATAACTGTGAGCGATTAGATGTGTGTTTTATGCTGACCCAGGGAGAATGAAACTCAACAATAAGTTGGACCGGGCGAGGAAGCGAGAGAGGCTGGACAGCCGTGGAAGCTAGGGAGAGATTAAGGGCTCTTACTACACAGAGCCAATAAGCTCTTGGCAATGATAAGTGTAATGAGTTTTACCTAGACCTGTGATCAAGATATACTATATTTAAATACTATTTCTGCAAACTTGTCTTGGAAATAAATGTTGTAAATCAAGTCCCAGGAGATGTCTATGTTACCTTATCTGCTTTGTGTTGTGCTTGTTTTAATAGATTACAGCTCCCTTACGTCACATAGTATCATCGCTATTCTCATCCGGATTTATCCTACTTGCTATTAATATTGGGGGGTGGAAATTGTGATAGTGTATCATATTGTTCATGCAAAAGGTTATTTTTTTTCTGCAAAGCCAACCAGGGAATCTGGCATACATTAGCCCTTTTCATAGTTCATCCTAGAGTAGCCATTTTCAACCAGGGTTTTTATAGTTTCTCCAAAGATTGCTAGGGGCTTCTTGAGCGGTGCCTGATTGACCTTCAATTTGATGGTACCTGAATAGTGCTGTTTTAAATATCACTTGGCAGAACCAGTGGCATGACACCAATGATCTTTTTAGATGTCTGTAAAGGAAATTATTCTGACCGTCACTGTGAGGCCTCGTACACACGTCCGTTTTCCTCGACATAATCCATCAAGAAACTTGGTGGCAGAGCTTTTTTGCCGAGGAAAACGGCCGTGTGTATGTTTTTCGTCGACAAAACTGCTGTGGAACTTGACGAGAAAAAAAAGAGAACAAGTTCTCTTTTTCCTCGTCGGGAGTCTCAATTTCCTTGTCGAAAATAGTGTTGCTCACGAATATTCATATTTGAGTATTCGCAAATAACTCGAATATCGCGGCGAATATTCGCTATAGCGAATATTCGTATTTTTTCAAATGTATTTTTAAAACAGATCACATCCTAGTGATCTCCATCGACATCTAAAAGCATTGCTGGTATGATTAGAGACCCTGGGCCGAGTAGCTGAGGCGATCCTTTTATGTTGCCGAAAATTCGCATTGCGCGATATTCCTTTTGCCGAATATTCGAGTTATTCTGATTGGCTCTGATGCAAAAGAAGGGCGGAGAAGATAATCGCGCAATATTCCTGTTGCCGAATATTCGAGTTATTCTGATTGGCTCTGATGCGCCCTTCTTTTGCATAAGAGCCAATCAGAATAACTTGAATATTCGGCAAAAGGAATATTGCGCGATTATCTTCTCCGCCCTTCTTTTGCATCAGAGCCAATCAGAATAACTTGAATATTCGGCAAAAGGAATATTGCGCGATATTCCTTTTGCCGAATATTCGAGTTATTCTGATTGGCTCTGATGCAAAAGAAGGGCGGAGAAGATAATCGCGCAATATTCCTTTTGCCGAATATTCGAGTTATTCTGATTGGCTCTGATGAAAAAGAAGGGCAGAGAAGATAATCGCGCAATAGGAATATTGCGCGATTATCTTCTCTGCCCTTCTTTTGCCCCCTTATTCTCCTTTCTTTTAAGTAGAGTTAGTGTAGAGTTAGTGTTTAGTGCATATTAGTTTAGTAATACAGGAAATGATCTCCGTTTATGAGAATTTCGCAATAATTTTCGCATTAGCGAAATTTCGCAATTTTTTTTTGGGATAAAATATCACGAATATTCATTATTAGTGAATATTCGCGAATATTCTTCTATATATTTGCGCAATATCGCGAAATCGAATATGGCGTATTCCGCTCAACACTAGTCGAGAAACACGTTCGTGTGTATGCTTAGAAACCCGCGCATGCTTGGAATAAAGTATGAGATGGGAGCGCGCCTTTGGTAAAAGTAGGGTTTGTAATGGAGATTACAGATGGAGATAGCACGTTTGTCACGCTGTAACAGACTGAAATGCGTGAATCGTCTCTCATCAAACTTTTACTTAACACGCAGTAACATGAGATTAGCAAAAGCAGCCTCAAGGGTGTCGCCAGTGGAATCAAACTTCCCCTTTATAGTGCTGTCATATGTGTTGTACATCACTGCGTTTGAGAACGACAAGATTTTGTCTTGACAGTGTGTATGCAAAGCCTAAAAGATTCTCGACAAGCCTAACAAGAACCTCGTCAAGGAAAACGATGTTTCATTTACGACAAGTTCCTCGGTCATGTGAACGAGGCTTAAGTGGACCATTCCCACTGATCACCAGTATTAGGGAATTTTTTTCCACTGACCATCAATTTATTCGTTTTAGCCTGGGTTCTCTCTGAGACTTGAAAATTATTTCTAGAGTTCATATTGGGTAATAGGCTGAGAAAGCCTGCCCTAGTGCTTATTAAAATAATGTTGTGATTAAGCGGAAAGAGTGCAAGCTTTGTTTTATCTCTTTGAAGAGAAGAAAGGCCCAAAACGCTTGGCAATCAGATCGATTTTACATTGCTTCACCAGAAAAAAGGTCACTGCCGGTTGGCTGGTTTTAGGTATTGTAACATGATTTAGATTTTTTTAATAGGCCAAGTAACTATTTACTAATATAAACATTTTCATAGAAACTCTCCTTCTCCCTATTGTGCTTTATCACTCTCGCTCATATTTTATTGACATGGGTCCTCTGCCTCATCCTCAAGTTCCCCTGTAACAGCTGATTTTTCAGACCTACTGCTTTGTAATGTGTGAACAACAGTGTGTTTATAATAAACGGCTTGCCGCTGATTTACAAGAAATGAAGCAAAGAAACTGGAGTAAAATTAAAAGTGGTTTCCTACAACAAGCTTTTAAATGATGAAAGGAATCTGAATTAATCATCAATCTGAATTGTATAAATAGTATTTCAGATTTTTTTTGGTTTACATTATGAGGGTCAGAATTTATTTTGCAATATGCTGCTGAATACGGCTTTTTATACAAGACCATTCAGTCTATTGGGAGAAAAAGTACGAATTGGAACACATCCACAAAAGCCCTTGCACGTCTATGCATTATATATGCTTCTAAAAGTATATTTGTGGTATATAAAGCCTTTTCTGTAAAACATAGGGTACTTACATAAGGGTGTATAATGCCAAACAGCATAATTAGGGGAATTGGGAGGGAGTCTTATTTGGCGCTAGGAGTAGATTGAGATACCTCAGGGGCTACTAATGTTTTCAAACAATATTAACACAACTTTTAACCATTTTTCAAATGGAAACATTTGCAATTTGTGAGTGAAAATTGTGCATATCTTGTGTGAAAACATTTACAAATGTACTCCCTGGTGGTTTGAGCCTGTGCCCATTTCAGTATTTCTGGGATCCCATTATATGGTTCCTATAGCCTCATTTATCCTGGCAATGTTATACATATACTATATTACTAAAAGTATTGGGACACCTGCCTTTATACGCACGTGAACTTTAATGACATCCCAGTCTTAGTCTGTTGGGTTAAATATTGAGTCTTTGCAGCTAGAACAGCTTTGAGGCCGCGTACACACGTCCAAGAACCTCGTCGGGCTAAACTCATTGTTCCACCCGACGAGGTTCCCGATAAGCGGTCGAAAAGGTCGTCGAGCCAAATTTCCTCATTGAACAACGAGGAAAAAGAGAGCATGCTCTCTATTTTGGCTCGACGAGCTTCCCGACGGGACGCTCGCCGAAAGTGTACACACGACCGATTTTCTCGGCAGAATATTTCTCCCAGCAAGCTTATTGCTGGATTCTGCCAAGAAGCTTGGTCATGTGTACAGGGCCTAACTCTTCTGGGAAGGCTGTCCACAGGGTTTAGGAGTGTGTCAATGGGAATGTTTGACCATTCTTCCAGAAGTGCATTTGTGAGGTCAGGCACTGATGTGGATGAGAAGCCCTGGCTTCAGGTCTCCTCTCTAATTCATCCAAAACAAATTCCAGGTCAGTCAGGACTCTCTGCAGGCCAGTCAAGTTCCTTCACCCAAAACTCACTCATCCATGTCTTTATGGACCTTGTTTGTGCATTGATGTACATTCGTGTTGGAACAGGAAGGGACTATCCCCAAACTGTTCCCACAAAGTTGGGAGCATGAAATTGTCCAAAATGTCGTGGTATGCTGACACCTTAAGAATTCTCTTCACTGGAACTAAAGGGCCAAGCCCAACCCCTGAAAAACAACCTCACACCATAATTCCCCCTCCACCAAATGTTTTGGACCAGTGCACAAAGCAAGCCTTCCCAGAAGAGTTGAAGCTGTTGTAGCTACAACTTAATATTGAACCTTACGGAATGAGACTGGGATGCCATTAAAGTCCATGTGCGTGTAAAAGCAGGTGTCACAATACTTTTGACAGTATAGTGTAGATTATATGCATTTATAGGACATTTTTAAACACATACAAATGCATGTCATGATTTTAAATTGTATAATTCACACTGCGCTCTTATCTGTGTTCAGGTAAGGTTTAGGCAGGTTTAGCTGGTATTTAGGTAGATTCACTGCCTTCAGAGAAAATAGAATTCTGTGCATCTGGGGGCAGATTAGAGTCTCCGAATTCACTTAAACGCACATACATGCATGTAAAAGTAAGTACTTTTAAATGCAGGAGAACTTGATCTGGTGAGCATAAAGATTGTTCACACTTTCCAAATAATTTTTCCAAATAGAGGACGTTAGTGTGACTGTAGCCTAATACAGCTTATACTGTAGGTCTCCAAATGGTAACAGTTTTTCTTTATAGAGGGTATGACTAAACTAAATAAATTTTAGCAAAAAGGATAGTACCTGTGCAAGCACACAAAGATCACACAAATACATTTTAGTGGTATATTATCATTATAATAGACTAAAGAATTCAGAACTAAGGCAGACAAGTCCCATTGCTGTACAGAGCTTAAAGTTTATCTGTTGATCAAGTGATGCCACAGCTGCTGATGCACTGCTTTATGGTCTGTAATAGACTGCTTTAGTGTCATTACATAAGGATGACCCCAATTTTTCTCTATATCACTTACAATGGCATTCACACCCTTTCCTGCCCCAAATTCTGCAGTCTCTGCTCTTTTCTGTGCTCATTTATTTGGGCCATTGAGCTTTTGTGGTGTTTCTGTAAGGGAAAGGGTTCATTTTCCATGCACAGACATCAGGCAGAATTTATGGGTCTGTCGTCATGTATAGAGTGCCTCCATAAATCAGGGATATAAATGAGCAGATAAATGCAAGCAGATAGAAAGAGGCAGGGCTGTGCAGGCGGTGGTGAGATGTATTGGAAGAAGCAGCTATTCCCTGGATAGGGCGCACAACACAAGGGTCATGTCTCACTTTTAGTCTTCAGTTAGAATTTTTTTAACACTCTGGTTCCAAAATCAGACAGCACCAAGGATTTTCTTTACTACTGTATAGTCAGAAGCTGATTTATTATTATTATTATTTCTTTACCTAGGCATGGGGAGAGGATGCTTTCTCTGAATTTAGAGGATTCAAATTGAGAATGTATTAACCACTTAAGGACCTTAGGTGTTTTTCAGATTTGGTGTTTGAAAGACTAAAACAGTTTTTTCTGCTAGAAAATTACTTAAAACCCCCAAACATTATATATATTTTTTTCTATCACCCTAGAGAATAAATTAGTGGTCATTGCAATACTTTTTGTCACACCGTATTTGCGCAGCGGTCTTACAAGCGCACTTTTTTTGGAAAAAATTCACTTTTTTTAATTAAAAAATAAGACAACAATAAATTTGGCCCAATTTTTTTATATATTGTGAAAGATAATGTTACGCCGAGTAAAATTATACCCAACATGTTACGCTTAAAAATTCTCACTCGTGGCATGGCGTCAAAATTTTATCCTTAAAAATCTCGATAGGCGACGTTTAAAAAATTCTATAGGTTGCATCTTTTGAGTTACAGAGGAGGTCTATTAGAATTATTGCTCCCGCTCTAACGATCGCGGCGATACCTCACTTGTGTGGTTTGAACACAATTTTCATATGCGTTCGCTTCTGCACGCGAGCTCGTCGGGACGGGGCGCTTTAAAAAAAAAAAAATGTTGTTTTCTTATTTCTTTTTATTTATTTTATTATGTTTTACACTGAAAATAAAAATAAAAAAAATTATCACTTTTATTCCTATTACAGGTCCTCTTAAATATGAGATCTGGGGTCAAAAAGACCTCAGATCTCATATTTAGACTTAAATGCAAGAAGTTTTTTTTTTCAAATGACAAAAAAATAAAATGTTTCTTTAAGACGCTGGGCGGGACTGACGTTTTGACATCACTTCCGCCCAGCAAAGCTATGGGGATGGGTGGGGCATATTTTTCACTCACTCAATCCCCACACAGCTGCCGAACAGACCCGATCGCCTTCGCCGCTTCCGACGGCAACGGTAAGCAGCGGAGGGCGCGGGAGAGCGGCGGGGGGGGCCCCTCTCCCGCCACCGATAACGGCAATCTCGCGGCAAATCCGCCGCGGAGACTGCTGTTATCGTTTAAAGGACCCTTAGCACTAAAGATGGATACCTCGGTTGTGGCAGCAGCTGCTGCCGTTACCGAGATATCCGTCTTTAAAAATAGGACGTATATATACAGTGCAGGGTCCACAAGCAGTGAGGCCCCGTACACACAACCGAGCTTCTCGGCAGAATCCAGCGAGAAGCTCGCTGGGATCCATATTCTGCCGAGAAGCTCGATCGTGTGTACACTTTCATCGAGCGTCCCGTCAGAAAGCTCGTTGAGCCAAAATAGAGAGCAGGTTCTCTATTTGCTCGACGGGCCATCGTGACTAATGGATCGACGCCTTTTTCGACAGCCTGGTCGATGAACTCGACGGCCGGCCGAGAACCTCGTCGGGCAGAGCGATGGGTTTAGCCCGACGAGGTTCTCGGACTTGTGTACGCGGCCTTAAAGGCCAAGTCTATCCAGAAGTGACATTTTAGTGACAGAAGGAGGGGGAATCCATGTGGCTTTTTGAATGTCTATGCTACTCTCATGCCGCATACACACGATCATTTTTCGGGTTGTAAAAAAATGTAGTTTTTATTTAATGTCATTAAAAAAGATTGTGTGTGGGCTTCAGAGCATTTTTCGGGTTCTGAAAAACGGGCAAAAATAAAATTCGAACATGCTCTAATTTTTCATGACCTTTTTAACACGGTCGTTTTTCGGGTTGTAAAAAATGGTCGTTTATGGGCTTTAACGACGTAAAAAATCCGCGCATTCTCAGAAGCAAGTTATGAGACGGGAGCACTCGTTCTGGTAAAACTACCGTTCGTAATGGAGTAAGCACATTCATCACGCTGTAACAGACAGAAAAGCGCACATCGTCTTTTACTAACACAAAATCAGCTAAAGCAGCCCAAAGGGTGGCATCATCCGCATGGAACTTCCCCTTTATAGTGCCGTCGTACGTGTTGTATGTTTTGCTAGAGCATTTTTTTTTACGATCGTGTGTAGGCAAGTCCGTTTTAATGATCAAGTTAAAAAAAAAATAGTGTGTATGCGGCATAAGACTGAAAGAACCCTCTCTGCCAAAATTCCCAGCTCTGTTTCTATTGACATGGGGGTTTTGGGCACCTGCTGTTGAATGCTTTATATTGTAGAATATTTAAAACAATATATATTAAGCTAGACCCCCTCATAATGACCACAGGAGGTTAAATCATTGTTTAATAAAAAAAAATTATATTATACTACGGGGCTACATGAATAGCAAAGACACAAACTGGCTGGAGAACACTAAGGGCCAGATTCAGAAAGAATCTATGCCGGCGTAATACGCCTCCTGATACGCCGCCGTAAATTCAAATGTGCGCCGTCGCATCTTTACGCCGATTCAGAAAGCAAGTTACGCCGAAAAACATGGCGTCAGTCGTCCGGCGTAACTTGCCTACGCCGGCGTATCGTGGGCGCATAGTTACGCTGGACGCATTAGACTTTCCCATAAAAAAATATGCAAATGAGCTAGATACGCCGATTCACAAACGTACGCGCACCCGGCGTATTGATATACGTCTATTACGTAGGCGTTCGACCGCTGTAAAGTTACCCCTGCTATATGAGGCGCAACCCATGTTAAGTATGGACGTCGGAACAGCGTCGTATTGTACGTCGTTTGCGTAAGTCGTTCGGGAATGGGGCTGGGGGGTAAGTTACATTCACGCGAAAGCATTGACTATTTACTACGTGATAGTGCCGCTAGTTTTAGCAGTGCTTTACTGTCGTTCTAAAAGTTTCGGCCATTATCGGGACGCTTTTTACCCCGCTAGCAGCCGAACGCTGTGTTAAAAGCACCTGTATAGCGCAGTGGCCGAGGCACTTTGCAGGCGCTTTGATGGCGCTGCTCATTCATTTCAATGGGCCGAGGCACATTAGGAGCGGTGTATACACCGCTTTAAAATCGCCTCAAAGAAGCTGCTTTTGACAACCTGCCATTTTTCAGACGCTTTAGAGGCGCTTTTTTCAATGCTAAAGTGTCTGAGAAACACCTCCAGTGTGAAAAGGGGTCTAAAGTGGAAGTAAACACTACTATCATTTTCAGCCAAGGAAGCTGCCATCGTGGCCTCTGTTTGATCTTCAACTGCCATGATGCAATGTGATCAGTTATGACACCAGTCATTGGATGGTTTGACAGTTACATTCCTGGCATGTGCAGAAATGTAACTGTTTTTTGAAACTGTTAAATCTATGGGTTTACTTCCGTTTTAAATATTAGGTACAAGGGAAATTACAAAAGAAAAAAGATTTTAACAGAAGAAAACTTTTTATTTTTTTTATTAAAGAACGGAATAATTGTGCTTTTCATCGGACTTACATTTTGATTCAGACTCTGAAGTTTGAAACAAATACTTGTCATTTGATTACATGATATGTAAGGGTATATTAGCAATGCTGTCTTTAGGTCGATGCTGAGTAGCAGCATTGTAATCCCCTGGATTACCCTATCTGCAGTCAGCTATGCTGCCTAAGGGCTGATTGACACCAGCGATTGTAATAGTTTGCGCGCATGAGGGTTAACTCCTTGTTGCCAAGTACCTAGTTTGCATTATCTGGAATGTCAGCATTGACAGTGGGCAACAAGAAGTTAAATTTCATGCTCACAAGTGATCAAAATCTCATGTGCGGTTGAGCCCTTGCAGCTTCCCAGTAATTAGACTCATTCATTATTTAGGATAGTTTAATCTGATGATATAATAAGTGAAACACTCCGAACATACAGCAATAATAAATGGGCCTTACACAGCTGAAAGCACTAAACAAAAAACACATTTAACGAGGGAATTAATGAAACAGAAATCTCCCCTCATCGCCTTAGATTTAATAAAGGGAAATGAGGAATTGTCAGACGGTACTCAGTTGGCGTATACAGCAGAATATTTTATGCTGCCTTCTGAGAGTTCCTAACCTGCGTTCTGCCAGATCAGGTAGGATGCTACTGTAATGAAAATTGTACAGCCCAATGCTTTACAATCAAACAAGGGATAAAAAGGCAACAAGTAGCACCCAATCAGCTGAATATACATATACAGGTACAGTATATGGCTTTGACTGTAATAAAGCAGACCACACATATGTATGATTGATATGCAGTTGGTTGAAGAACTGATCATGAAGAGGGAATTTAAAAAAGTTACATGGGATTTCCTCCACAAGACTTGTTTGTTCACTGGGTGGGTCCCTCCATCAGGTCTTCAGCCTTTCATTTAGAAATGTGTAATTTGTTTTCCTAGTTCTCCAGTGAATCTTCCTTTGTCACCTCTGTGTCTATCTTCCTGACTGATCTGTGAATCGGCATTGTCACCTTTGTACAATCAGCAAAGATCTGACCAAGGAAGTAGCAGAAGGATCTTACTAAATATTAGACGTGTGCATATTATAATACTGGAAAAATACTTTGGCAGGTAAAACATGCAAATATACTGTATGTAGGCAATAACAGTTTGTTTGCTGGTGTTCCACTGTAAAGGTACACACAATGTATGATCTTTGCACAAGCAGTCACACCAGTACACAACTACTTGGTTGACATTACTAATGGAATGAATCTGGTCAGCCAGGTTGGATTTATGTCTTTTATTGATAGCTTGCTATAAACCTGGGTTGGAGATGTCTTGAACTTTTTACCATCCTCTACAGCACAAGTGTCAAACACAAGGCCCGTGGGGTGAATCCGGCCCCTCAGGCCATTTCATGTGGCCCTCGCACCTCTCCTGCAGCTGCAGGTGAGCTCCAGCCCTCCTTTGGTCCTTCTCAAGACCCTTACTTTATGCGTTTTAAGCGGGGGTTCACCCTAAAAAAAAAAAATTAACATTACAATGAGCAGACTCCTGAGAGGGACATTATGCTGGTGTTTTTTTTTTTTTTCGTACATACCGTTTTATCTGTACTTTCCTCCTGGATTCCCCGTGGGACTGGGCGTTACTATTCACAGGGTCATTGATTGACGTCCTTCCGACTGGTGCATACAGAGCGTCACGAGTTGCCGAAAGAAGCCAAACGTCAGTGCGCAAGCACAGTATAGCGCCGGATAGAGCGGACCCTGATGTTCGGCTTCTTTCGGCAACTTGTGACACGCTGTATGCGTCGGTCGGAAGGACGTCAATCAATGACCCTGTGAATAGGAACGCCCAGTCCCGTGTGGAATCCAGGAGGAAAATACAGATAAAATGGTATGTACGCAAAAAAAATAAAAAACACCAGCATAATGTCCCTCTCAGGAGTCTGCTCATTGTAATGTTATTTTTTTTTTTAGGGTGAACCTCCGCTTTAAGCAATGCATCCAGCTCCTTCCCAACAGCAGCTTAAGGTAAGGGGGGTGGACTGTGATGTAAGGGAGAGTGGGGGACTCAACTTCTGATGGTGGGGTGGCTCTTAAGGGGAGGGGATGCACTGGACATCTAATCTTACAGATACAACCGGCCCTTTTGAGGACAATTATAATGCTAATGCGGACCACAATGAAATTGAGTTTGACACCCTTGCTCTACAGGTAAAAACATGCATTCTTGACCAACCCAAGAATACATCATAAAGGTGTGCATGTCCAACCATATTATAATATCTATAGGTATCCTCACCCTAAGCCACTTATTTAGTTTTGTTCCAATTGTCAGTTAGTGAACATTTTGCTGCTCTCAGGCAAGATTGATTTTCTTTACAAATACTACATACACTCAAAAAATAACATTGGTGTCCATACATGCTTAAGTGGAGGTGCAATTGCTCTGCGGCTGCTTTTAGGTATAATAATACAACCACAGCAACATTAAAGTAGTACTAAAGTCTCAACTTTTTAAGGTTTAAAATACCACTCTCCACCTAAAGTTGATATAAAAACACACCCCTGTTAAAATGTCAGGTTTCTGTGATGTAAAAAAATTAGACAAAGATAAATCATTTCAGAACTTTTTCCACCTTTAATGTGACCTATAAACTGTACAACTCAAATGAAAAACAAACTGAAATCTTTTAGGGAGGAAGTAAAATGGAAGTAAAAAAATAAGAAACTAAAAGTATCTGAAGTAAAAATAAAAAAATAAAAGAATGTGGTTGCATAAGTGTGCACACCCTCTTATAACTGGGGTTGTAGCTGTGTTCAGAATTAAGTAACCACATTCACATAAAGGCTTTAAAATAAAATTAAACAGCACACATGATAGGCACTGAGGTTAGCATCACTATTTTGTGATTACATTTAAGGGTTTATATACATTATAATACAGGCTTTAAACTGGTGCATTGTGTTTCCATTCATTTTTAGTGGCACCGAAAACACAAGTACAGTAGCTGCCATAGCCCTTGCAGTCCAGTACACCACAGTGCACATTGCATTGTGGTGCCCTGTATTGCTGCATTAGGTTGTGCTGCCAGCCCAAATGAATAGCTTTTCTTAACACACACTGGGTGCATTACCACATGCACAAGTAAACAGAAGGTTTAATACATTATGCAATCCCACAGTAAAAGTTTGAAATCATAAGTAAATGTGCTGAAAAAGTAAACTTGGCTCAAATCTGATATTTCTATATTCTATATATTTACTGATTCAGAAACAATGATCACATATTCCCAGTTTGCACCTAGTACTTCCCTAGCATGTCTACCACTCTGAGAAGCAGTAGCATGTCCTAAAGACTTTGGATGGCAGCCTTAGCAAAGGAGATATGAGGAGCAGAGCTAACAACAAACGAAGACTCCTATGATTAACAGTTCTTGCCAGGGTATAGTGGCATCACAGTGATTTTGCTGATTCTAAGGGCAGGAATACCTAACAAACTGTAGCCAAGTCCTGGGCCTCTCCAGGCCTAATGGTGACCTCCAGAGTTAGGGACAGCGGACACCCTTCTGTGTAGAGTGGGTAATAATGCAGGGTAGACTAATGAGCGCCAGACACTTCTTGAATGCAAATAAATTAATTGGCTCTTAGCAGACTCAGAGGCTTCTCTAGGTAGACAGCCACACAGGAAAATGGCATCTAGCAAGACACCACATCTGCATGAGTAGGAACACTGTCTCCTATGGCAACAATCTTGAAACAATTTCTAACTGTTGTAACAAACTTATTCACTTCTTCTACAATCTCCTATTCTAAATCTTTACTCAACTAAGCTCCCAGTCTTTGACTAGACTTACTCATTCACTGGCACTGGATCCCCTGATTTCTTCCAATCTTCGTATTCGAGTCGAACTCATGTTCGACTCGAACATCGTATGTTCGATCCTTGGCGAAATATGAACAAAACGGGACGTTCGTGCCAAATTCGAGTTACGTTTCACAGACCATAATTCACTGCGGCATCGCTGGCTGATGATTTGCCAAGCATGCACTATGACCCACATGCTTGGCCAATCACAGCGCGCAAAAAACAGAGAGCAATAATTGGCTAAAGCCAGGATGGCTTTGGCCAATTATGGCTTAGGGGGTTTAGTACACGCCCCACACTATAAAAGGCCTCCTGCAGGTCGGCCTTGTGTAGTGTGTTGCGGCGGTGGTTAGAGAGAACAGAGATAGACAGAGAGAGAGAGAGAGTGTAATTTTTTGCAGGTAGAGCAGGCAGGCAGGCATGCAGGCAGGCTAGTCAGTTAATGTTACAGTGTGTAGAGGATATATATACATCCCAGGTGTTTTACATATATTTATACACTGTATAGTTTAGCTAGATCAGTTCTTCCTAATTTACTGGCAGGCAGGTGATTGTGCTATTTAAAGACGTTTTCACAGGCATACTATAGACACCCAGCAGGTACAATATTTAAAGGAATTATTCATTATTATTTTTATTTTTTTTATTTAGGCATCATTAAAATCACTGCTCCTGGAGTAGTGATTTTAATGATGTTTAAATAAAAAAATAAAAAAAATACAAATTCCTTTGAATATTGTACCTGCTGGGTGTCTATAGTATGCCTGTGAAAACGTCTTTGAGAACCCTGGTCTTGCCCAAGGGAACATGTATTAATGGTAAAAAAGTTTTAAAAACTGTTGTTTTTTCAGTTCTGAAAAAATGACAGTTTTTAAAACTTTTTTTCCATTGATACATGTTCCCTGGGGCAAGACCCGGGTTCTCAAAAGACATTTTACGACAATAACTGGCATGTTAGGCTTTAAAATGGGGACATACTAAAACATTTAATGTGAAAATGGCTTAATGTAGCTTAACGAGCAAAAAAGTGCCTAAACCTCAATCAATTGCCCTGAAACTTTGCACACCCCAAGAGATCGACGTTCCTTCGATCGAAGTTTCAAACGATTTGGTGTTCCACAAGGCAAACTAGGTACTTTAAGCTTGTTTTTTGGGGAGCTTAATGTGGCTTAACGTACGAAAAAGACCTTGAATGTTAACCAATTTCCCCCAAACTTCACACAATAGAAGACTCTGCCCATGGCAACATATTCTGAAAATTTCAGCTCATTTGGTTAATCACACCAAAAGTTATTCACATTAAGCTATATTTTACAATACTAAAACATTTAATGTTAAATTGGCTTAATGTAGCTTAACGAGCAATAAAGTGCCTAAACCTCAATCAATTGCCCTGAAACTTTTCACAGCCTAAGATCTCAACTACCCAAACATATCCTATAAGTTATGTGCTATTTGGTATCCCACAAGGCAAACTAGGGACATTAAGCTTGTTTTTTTGGGAGCTTAATGTAGCTTAACGTACGAAAAAGACTTTAAATGTTAACCAATTTCCCCCAAACTTCACACAGTAGAAGGCTCTATAGATGCCAACATATTCTGAAAATTTCAGCTCATTTGGGTTATCACACCAAAATTTATTCACATTAAGCTATATTTTACAATGCAAAAACAGAGCTTAACGTACCATAATGTACCTAAAACTTAATCAATTGTCTTAAAACTTTGCACAGCCTAAGATCTTAACTACCCAAACCCATCTTAAAAGGATTTGTGTGATTCGGGGTCCCACAAGGCAAACTAGGGACATTAAGCTTGTTTTTTGGGGAGCTTAATGTGGCTTAACGTACGAAAAAGACCTTAAATGTTAACCAATTTCCACCAAACTTCACACAGTAGAAAACTCTATCTACGCCAACATATTCTGAAAATTTCAGCTTATTTGGTTAATCACACCAAAAGTTATTCGCATTAAGCTATATTTTACAATACTAAAACATTTAATGTGAAATTAGCTTAATGTAGCTTAACGAGCAATAAAGTGCCTAAACCTTAATCAATTGCCCTGAAACTTTGCACACCCCAAGATCTCGACCTTACAAATCTATCAAAGAAATCTGAAGCGATTTGGTGTTCCACAAGGAAAACATTAAGGGACATTAAGCTTGTTTTTTTGGGAGCTTAACGTACAAAAAAGACCTTAAATGTTAACCAATTTCCCCCAAATTTCACACAATAGAAGACCCTATCCATGCCAACATATTCTGAAAATTTCAGTTCATTTGGTTAATCACACCAAAAGTTATTCACATTAAGCTATATTTTACAATACTGAAATCGGCTTAATGTAGCTTAATGTAGCTTAAGGAGCAAAAAAGTGCCTGAACCTCAATCAATTCCCCTGAAACTGTGCACACCCCAAAATCTAGACCTTACAAACATATCTGCAAAATTTCAAGCGATTTGGTGTTCCACAAGGAAAACTAGGGACATTAAGCTTGTTTTTTTGGGAGCTTAACGTACAATAAAGACCTTAAATGTTAACCAATTTCCCCCAAATGTCACACAATAGAAGACCATATCCATGCCAACATATTCTGAAAATTTCAGTTCATTTGGTTAATCACACCAAAAGTTATTCACATTAAGCTATATTTTACAATACTGAAATCGGCTTAATGTAGCTTAACGAGCAAAAAAGTGCCTGAACCTCAATCAATTGCCCTGAAACTTTCAAGTGATTTGGTGTCCCAGAAGGCACATTAAGCTTGTTTTTTGCGGAGCTTAATGTGGCTTAACGTACGAAAAAGACCTTAAATGTTAACCAATCTCCCCCAAGATTCACACAATAGAAGACTCTGTCCATGCCAATATATTCAGAAATGTTCAGCTCATTTGGTTTATCACACCAAATGTTATTCACATTAAGCTATATTGGCTTAATGTAGCTTAACGAACAAAAAAGTGCCTGAACCTCAATCAATTGCCCTGAAACTTTGCACACCCCAAGATCTTGACCTTCCAAACATATCTACAACATTTCAAGTGATTTGGTGGTCCACAAGGCAAACTAGGAACATTAAGCTTGTTTTTATTGGGAGCTTAACGTACAAAAAAGACCTTAAATGTTACCCAATTTCCCCCAAATTTCACACAATAGAAGACCCTATCCATGCCAACATATTCTAAAAATTTCAGTTCATTTGGTTAATCACACCAAAAGTTATTCACATTAAGCTATATTTTACAATACTGAAATCGGCTTAATGTAGCTTAATGTAGCTTAACGAGCAAAAAAGTGCCTGAACCTCAATCAATTGCCCTTTGCAAACCCCAAGATCTCGACCTTACAAACATATCTACAAAATTTCAAGCGATTTGGTGTTCCACAAGGAAAACTAGGGACATTAAGCTTGTTTTTTGGGAGCTTAACGTACAATAATTTTTACTAGTAATGGCGGGGAGCTGAGATTTTTACTGAGGCTGCAACGTTATGGCGGACAGATCGGACACTTTTCTGGGACCACTGACATTTATAAAGCAATCAGTGCTATAAAAATACATTAATTACTGTGCAAATGTCACTGGCAGGGAAGGAGTTAACACTTGGGGGCGATCAAGGGGTTAAATGTGTCCTTAGTGTGTTTCTAACTGTGAGGGGATGGGAATGACAAGAAGGGGAGCCAGGTCTTTGTTCCTACTTAGTAGGAATATACAATCTGTCTCTCCTCCCCTGTCAGAACAGAGATTTGTGTGTTTACACACACAAATCCCCCATCCTGGCTTTCATGCCTGCTATTGCTGGTTGCAGTGGCGAACGCGCCTGCTCGCCATGCGCATTGGGTCCCTCACCGCGCAGTGGGCACGCGCCTGCTATGGCTCTTAAAGGACATTTATTCATTTGTGTTGACACATGAAAAGATAAAATATTTACAAAAATGTGAGGGTGTACTTACTTTTGTGAGATACCGTACCTCCTCTGTACAGTGTTTTTTAAAAGAGCAGTTCTGATCCTTCTCTTCTCAGTTTCCTCTCTGGCGCTCCTGGCTGCTCCCTGCTGCCAAATGCCCCCACAGCAACTAGCTTGCTATGGGGCACTGGAGCAGAGCCGCAGCTTTGTGTGTCCATTTAGACACAGAGCCATGGTTTGGCCCGCCCCCTCTCTCTCCTCAATCTGTCCCTTGGCTCTCGGGTGGAGGCGCCATCATCTTCAGTAAGGCAATCAGGAAGTGAAGCCTTGCAGCTTTACAGCCTGGCTCCCTACTGCACATTCTCGAGTCGCTCTGCGCAATCCCACTGGTCCCTGCTGTCTTCTGGGACCTGTGTGTCTCCCAGAAGACAGAGGGGGATGGAGGAGGCGCCGGACATAGGCGGGTACTGCGGCTATCTATGCCCGGGAGTGGGAGCAAAACACCTGTATTAGACAGGTATCTGCTTTCCCCTCCCCCTGAAAGGGGTGAAATGTGACATGACGCGGAGTCGGGGAGAAAACCGAAAAGTGGAAGTTCCATTTTTATGTGTAAGTCCGCTTTAAGATAATGACGTAATATATAAAAAAAATTGTAAGTTGAAACAAGTTTTTCTTTCTGTGAATATTGTCCTGCAACAATATTTTTTATTTTTTTTTGCAATCCTTAGACAATTAAATGTAATAAAACTAAACAAAAGGCATTTTTTTCAGCAGTAAATATATGTAAAAAAGTTCTAAAAAATATTAATAAGCGAAGCAAACTGATTTTTTTTTATTAGATAAATAAAATAGAAAAGAAAAAAAATCACCAGGAAAAATATATTTGAATAGAGAAGGGGAATATAGAGTTAATCAGTGCTGATTAGAGAAAACTAAAGGGTTAATAAGGGGTTCAACAGAGGAACATGTAATTAGAAAAAAAAATGTTTTGTCTTGTCATGGTTGCTTTAAGTCTCTTCACCTGCAAATCAAAGTTCGTCCCTATATAGAAACAAAACACAGAACATTACAATTGATACAATGTTTCAATGTAACTTTCTGTGAAGTGTTTGTTGATAAACTTTGCCAGCCTGCTTCTTTGTTTTATTTATTTTGTCAGCTGCAGCTGAATTGCTCTGTACTGAGAAAGGGAAGAGTAAAATATAGATTAATGTGAATAACTTTTTGTGTGATAAACCAAATGACCTGACATTTTCAGAATATGTTGACATGGATAGAGTCTTCTATTGTGTAACATTTGGGGGAAATTGGTTAACATTTAGGGTATTTTTTGTACGTTAAGCTCCCAAAAAACAAGCTTAATGTCCCTAGTTTGCCTTGTGGGACACCAAATCGCTTAAATATTGGATATGTTTAGAAGGTCAAGATCGTGGGGTGTGCAAAGTTTCAGGGCAATTGATTGAGGTTCAGGCACTTTTTTGCTTGTTAAGCTACATTAAGCCAATTTCCGTATTGTAAAATATAGCTTAATGTGAATAACTTTTGGTGTGATTAATCAAAGGAGCTGAAAATTTCAGAATATGTTGGCATGGTCAGAGTCTTCTATTGTGTGAATCTTGGGGGAGATTGGTTAACATTTAAGGTCTTTTTTCGTACGTTAAGCCACATTAACCACTTTCCGACCGCCCACCGCAGGTATACGTCGGCACTTTGAGGATGGATATCTCGGTAACGGCAGCAGCTGCTGCCACAACCGAGATATCCATCTCTTCTGTGGGCGGTCGGGTAAACGATAATGGCGGTCTCCGCGGCGGAATCGCCGCGAGATCGCCGTTATCGGTAGCGGACGAGCGTGCCCCCCCCCTCCCGCTGCGCTCCCGCGCTCTCCGCCGCTTACCGGAGCCGTCGGTAGCGGCGGAGGCCATCGGGTGCGCTCGTCTGGTCAGCGGGGATGCGAGTGAGGGAAAAAATTTCCCTCGTCCATCCCCGTAGCTCTGCTGGGCGGAAGTGACGTCAAACGTCAGTTCCGCCCAGCCTCTTAAAGAGACATTTTTTTTTAAATGTCATTTGAAAAATGACATTTAAAATTTTTTTTTTTTTTTTGCATTTTAGCCTAAATATGAGATCTGAGGTCTTTTTGACCCCAGATCTCATATTTAAGAGGACCTGTCATGCTTTTTTCTATTACAAGGGATGTTTACATTTCTTGTAATAGGAATAAAAGTGATAATTTTTTTATTTTTTTTTATTTTAGTGTTAAAAATTGGTAAAATTAATACAAATAAATACGAAAACAAAAAAAAAAATGTTTTAAATCGCCCCGTCCCGACGAGCTCGCGCGCAGAAGCGAACGCATACGCGAGTAGCGCCCGCATATGAAAACGGTGTTCAAACCACACAAGTGAGGTATCGCCGCGATCGTTAGAGCGAGAGCAATAATTCTAGCCCTAGACCTCCTCTGTATCTCAAAAAATGCAACCTGTAGAATTTTTTAAACATCGCCTATCGAGATTTTTAAGGGTAAAAGTTTGACGCCATGCCACGAGCGGGCGCAATTTTTAAGCGTGACATGTTGGGTATCATTTTACTCGGCGTAACATTATCTTTCACAATATGTAAAAAAATTGGGCCAAATTTATTGTTGTCTTATTTTTTTATTTAAAAAAGTGAATTTTTTCCAAAAAAAGTGCGCTTGTAAGACCGCTGCGCAAATACGGTGTAACAAAAAGTATTGCAATGACTGCCATTTTATTCTCTAGAGTGTTAGAAAAAAAAAATATATAATGTTTGGGGGTTTTAAGTAATTTTATAGCAAAAAAAAATGTTTTAGTCTCGTAAACACCGAATCTGAAAAACAGGCCCGGGGCTAAAGTGGTTAAGCTCCCAAAAAAACAAGCTTAATGTCCCTAGTTTGCCTTCTGGGACACCAAATCGCTTGGATATGTTTGTAAGGTCGAGATCTTGGGGTGTGCAAAGTTTCAGGGCAATTGATTGAGGTTCAGGCACATTTTTGCTTGTTAAGCTACATTAAGCTACATTAAGCCAATTTCAGTATTGTAATAAATAGCTTAATGTGAATAACTTTTGGTGTGATTAACCAAATGAGCTGACATTTTCAGAATATGTTGGCATGGATGTGGTCTTCTATTGTGTGAAATTTGGGGGAAATTGGTTAAAATTTAGGGTCTTTTCGTGTATGTTAAGCTCCCAAAAAAACAAGCCTAATGTTCCTTGTTTGCCTTGTGGACCACCAAATCACTAATAAATAGCCTAATGTGAATAACTTTTGGTGTGGTTAACCAAATGAGTTGAAAATTTCAGAAAATTTCGGCATGGTCAGAGTCTTCTATTGTGTGAATCTTGGGGGAGATTGGTTAACATTTAAGGTCTTTTTCGTACGTTAAGCCACATTAAGCTCCCCAAAAACAAGCTTAATGTACCTAGTTTGCCTTCTGGGAGACCAAATCGCTTGAAACTTCTTGGATATGTTTAGAAGGTAGAGATCTTGGGGTTTGCAAAGTTTCAGGGCAATTGATTGAGGTTCAGGCACTTTTTTGCTCGTTAAGCTACATTAAGCCAATTTCAGTATTGTAAAATATAGCTTAATGTGAATACATTTTGGTGTGATAACCCAAAAGAGCTGAAATGTTCAGAATATGTTGGTATCTATAGAGCCTTCTACTGTGTGAAGTTTGGGGGAAATAGGTTAACATTTAAGGTCTTTTTCGTATGTTAAGCTACATTAAGCTCGCAAAAAAAACAAGCTTAATGTCCCTAGTTTGCCTTGTGAGACACCAAATATCACAACACTTATAGGTTATGTTTGAGTAGTTGAGATGTTAGGCTGTGCAAAGTTTCAGGGCAATTGATTGAGGTTCAGGCACTTTTTGCTCGTTAAGCTACATTAAGTCAATTTCAGTATTGTAAAATATAGCTTAATGTGAATAACTTTTGGTGTGATTAACCAAATAAGCTGAACATTTCTGAATATGTTGGCATGGACAGAGTCTTCTATTGTGTGAATCCTGGGGGAGATTGGTTAACATTTAAGGTCTTTTTCGTACGTTAAGCCACATTAAGCTCCCCAAAAAACAAGCTTAATGTACCTAGTTTGCCTTCTGGGACACCAAATCGCTTGAAACTTCTTGGATATGTTTGTAAGGTCGAGATCTTGGGGTGTGCAAAGTTTCAGGGCAATTGATTGAGGTTCAGGCACATTTTTGCTTGTTAAGCTACATTAAGCTACATTAAGCCAATTTCAGTATTGTAATAAATAGCTTAATAAGAATAACCAAATGAGCTGAACATTTCTGAATATTTTGGCATGGATGTGGTCTTCTATTGTGTGAAATTTGGGGGAAATTGGTTAACATTTAAGGTCTTTTTTGTACGTTAAGCTCCCAAAAAAACAAGCTTAATGTTCCTTGTTTGCCTTGTTGACCACCAAATCACTTGAAATTGTGTAGATATGTTTGGAAGGTCAAGAACTTGGGTGTGCAAAGTTTCAGGGCAATTGATTGAGGTTCAGGCACTTTTTTGTTTGTTAAGCTACATTAAGCCAATTTCAGTATTGTAAAATATAGCTTAATGTGAATAACTTTTGGTGTGATAAACCAAATGAGCTGAACATTTCTGAATATGTTGACATGGACAGAGTCTTCTATTGTGTGAAGTTTGGGGGAGATTGGTTAACATTTAAGGTCTTTTTCGTACGTTAAGCCACATTAAGCTCCTCAAAAAACAAGCTTAATGTACCTAGTTTGCTTTCTGCTTGAAACTTCTTGGATATGTTTGAAAGGTCGAGATCTTGGGGTGTGCAGAGTTTCAGGGTAATTGATTGAGGTTCAGGCACTTTTTTGCTCGTTAAGCTACATTAAGCTACATTAAGCCAATTTCAGTATTGTAAAATATACCTTAATGTGAATAACTTTTGGTGTGATTAACCGAATGAGCAGAAATTTTCAGAATATGTTGGCATGGATAGGGTCTTCTATTGTGTGAAATTCGGGGTAAATTCGTTAACATTTAAGGTCTTTTTTGTACGTAAAGCTCCCAAAAAAACAAGCTTAATGTTCCTAGTTTGCCTTGTGGAACACCAAATCGCTTGAAATTTTGTAGATATGTTTGTAAGGTCGAGATCTTGGGGTGTGCACAGTTTCATGGCAATTGATTGAGGTTCAGGCACTTTTTTGCTCGTTAAGCTACATTAACCACTTAAGGACCGCCTACTGCACATTTACGTCGGCAGAATGGCACGGCTGGGCACATCAACGTATATATACGTTGATTTTAGTACCCAGCCGTGGGTCGTGGGCGCGCGCGCCCGCGACCCGGTCCAAAGGACCGGGACCACGGGATTCGCGGACCCGATCGCCGCTGGAGTGCGGCGATCCGTCCCTGGAGCGGAAGAACGGGGAGAGCCGTGTGTACACACGGCTTCCCCGTGCTTCTCTGTGGCCGCAGCATCGATCGCGTCATCCCTGTAATAGGGGGACGCGATCGATGACGTCACACCTACAGCCACACCCCCCTACAGTTGTAAACAAACACACTAAGTCTCACATCCCCTACAGCATGGACAGAGTCTTCTATTGTGTGAAGTTTGGGGGAGATTGGTTAACATTTAAGGTCTTTTTCGTACGTTAAGCCACATTAAGCTCCTCAAAAAACAAGCTTAATGTACCTAGTTTGCTTTCTGGGACACCAAATTGCTTGAAACTTCTTGGATATGTTTGAAAGGTCGAGATATTGGGGTGTGCAGAGTTTCAGGGTAATTGATTGAGGTTCAGGCACTTTTTTGCTCGTTAAGCTACATTAAGCTACATTAAGCCGATTTCAGTATTGTAAAATATAGCTTAACGTGAATAACTTTTTGTGTGATTAACCAAATGAACTGAAATTTTCAGAATATGTTGGCATGGACAGGGTCTTCTATTGTGTGAAATTTGGGGGAAATTGGTTAACATTTAAGGTCTTTTTTGTACGTTAAGCTTCCAAAAAAACAAGCTTAGTGTTCCTAGTTTGCCTTGTGGAACACCAAATCGCTTGAAATTGTGTAGATATGTTTGTAAGGTCGAGATCTTGGGGTGTGCACAGTTTCAGGGGAATTGATTGAGGTTCAGGCACTTTTTTGCTCGTTAAGCTACATTAAGCCGATTTCAGTATTGTAAAATATAGCTTAATGTGAATAACTTTTGGTGTGATTAACCAAATGAACTGAACATTTCTGAATATGTTGACATGGACAGAGTCTTCTATTGTGTGAAGTTTGGGGGAGATTGGTTAACATTTAAGGTCTTTTTCGTACGTTAAGCCACATTAAGCTCCTCAAAAAACAAGCTTAATGTACCTAGTTTGCTTTCTGGGACACCAAATTGCTTGAAACTTCTTGGATATGTTTGAAAGGTCGAGATCTTGGGGTGTGCAGAGTTTCAGGGTAATTGATTGAGGTTCAGGCACTTTTTTGCTCGTTAAGCTACATTAAGCTACATTAAGCCAATTTCAGTATTGTAAAATATACCTTAATGTGAATAACTTTTGGTGTGATTAACCGAATGAGCAGAAATTTTCAGAATATGTTGGCATGGATAGGGTCTTCTATTGTGTGAAATTCGGGGTAAATTCGTTAACATTTAAGGTCTTTTTTGTACGTAAAGCTCCCAAAAAAACAAGCTTAATGTTCCTAGTTTGTCTTGTGGAACACCAAATCGCTTGAAATTTTGTAGATATGTTTGTAAGGTCGAGATCTTGGGGTGTGCACAGTTTCATGGCAATTGATTGAGGTTCAGGCACTTTTTTTGCTCGTTAAGCTACATTAACCACTTAAGGACCGCCTACTGCACATTTACGTCGGCAGAATGGCACGGCTGGGCACATCAACGTATATATACGTTGATTTTAGTACCCAGCCGTGGGTCGTGGGCGCGCGCGCCCGCGACCCGGTCCAAAGGACCGGGACCACGGGATTCGCGGACCCGATCGCCGCTGGAGTGCGGCGATCCGTCCCTGGAGCGGAAGAACGGGGAGAGCCGTGTGTACACACGGCTTCCCCGTGCTTCTCTGTGGCCGCAGCATCGATCGCGTCATCCCTGTAATAGGGGGACACGATCGATGACGTCACACCTACAGCCACACCCCCCTACAGTTGTAAACAAACACACTAAGTCTCACATCCCCTACAGCATGGACAGAGTCTTCTATTGTGTGAAGTTTGGGGGAGATTGGTTAACATTTAAGGTCTTTTTCGTACGTTAAGCCACATTAAGCTCCTCAAAAAACAAGCTTAATGTACCTAGTTTGCTTTCTGGGACACCAAATTGCTTGAAACTTCTTGGATATGTTTGAAAGGTCGAGATCTTGGGGTGTGCAGAGTTTCAGGGTAATTGATTGAGGTTCAGGCACTTTTTTGCTCGTTAAGCTACATTAAGCTACATTAAGCCGATTTCAGTATTGTAAAATATAGCTTAACGTGAATAACTTTTTGTGTGATTAACCAAATGAACTGAAGTTTTCAGAATATGTTGGCATGGACAGGGTCTTCTATTGTGTGAAATTTGGGGGAAATTGGTTAACATTTAAGGTCTTTTTTGTACGTTAAGCTTCCAAAAAAACAAGCTTAGTGTTCCTAGTTTGCCTTGTGGAACACCAAATCGCTTGAAATTGTGTAGATATGTTTGTAAGGTCGAGATCTTGGGGTGTGCACAGTTTCAGGGGAATTGATTGAGGTTCAGGCACTTTTTTGCTCGTTAAGCTACATTAAGCCGATTTCAGTATTGTAAAATATAGCTTAATGTGAATAACTTTTAGTGTGATTAACCAAATGAACTGAAATTTTCAGAATATGTTGGCATGGATAGGGTCTTCTATTGTGTGAAATTTGGGGAAAATTGGTTAACATTTAAGGTCTTTTTTGTACGTTAAGCTCCCAAAAAAACAAGCTTAATGTCCCTAGTCTTCCTTGTGGAACACCAAATCGCTTGAAATTTATTGGATGTGTTTGGAAGATCGAGATCTTGGGGTGTGCAAAGTTTCAGGGCAATTGATTGAGGTTTAGGCACTTTATTGCTCGTTAAGCTACATTAAGCTAATTTCACATTAAATGTTTTAGTATTGTAAAATATAGCTTAATGTGAATAACTTTTGGTGTGATTAACCAAATGAGCTGAAATTTTCAGAATATGTTGGCATGGATAGAGTCTTCTACTGTGTGAAGTTTGGTGGAAATTAGTTAACATTTAATGTCTTTTTTGTACGTTAAGCTCCCAAAAAAACAAGCTTAATGTTCCTAGTTTGCCTTGTGGAACACCAAATCGCTTGAAATTTTGTAGATATGTTTGTAAGGTCGAGATCTTGGGGTGTGCAGAGTTTCAGGGTAATTGATTGAGGTTCAGGCACTTTTTTGCTCGTTAAGCTACATTAAGCTACATTAAGCCAATTTCAGTATTGTAAAATATACCTTAATGTGAATAACTTTTGGTGTGATTAACCGAATGAGCAGAAATTTTCAGAATATGTTGGCATGGATAGGGTCTTCTATTGTGTGAAATTCGGGGTAAATTCGTTAACATTTAAGGTCTTTTTTGTACGTAAAGCTCCCAAAAAAACAATCTTAATGTTCCTAGTTTGCCTTGTGGAACACCAAATCGCTTGAAATTTTGTAGATATGTTTGTAAGGTCGAGATCTTGGGGTGTGCACAGTTTCATGGCAATTGATTGAGGTTCAGGCACTTTTTTGCTCGTTAAGCTACATTAACCACTTAAGGACCGCCTACTGCACATTTACGTCGGCAGAATGGCACGGCTGGGCACATCAACGTATATATACGTTGATTTTAGTACCCAGCCGTGGGTCGTGGGCGCGCGCCCGCGACCCGGTCCGAAGGACCGGGACCGCGGGATTCGCGGACCCGATCGCCGCTGGAGTGCGGCGATCCGTCCCTGGAGCGGAAGAACGGGGAGAGCCGTGTGTACACACGGCTTCCCCGTGCTTCTCTGTGGCCGCAGCATCGATCGCGTCATCCCTGTAATAGGGGGACGCGATCGATGACGTCACACCTACAGCCACACCCCCCTACAGTTGTAAACAAACACACTAAGTCTCACATCCCCTACAGCATGGACAGAGTCTTCTATTGTGTGAAGTTTGGGGGAGATTGGTTAACATTTAAGGTCTTTTTCGTACGTTAAGCCACATTAAGCTCCTCAAAAAACAAGCTTAATGTACCTAGTTTGCTTTCTGGGACACCAAATTGCTTGAAACTTCTTGGATATGTTTGAAAGGTCGAGATCTTGGGGTGTGCAGAGTTTCAGGGTAATTGATTGAGGTTCAGGCACTTTTTTGCTCGTTAAGCTACATTAAGCTACATTAAGCCGATTTCAGTATTGTAAAATATAGCTTAACGTGAATAACTTTTTGTGTGATTAACCAAATGAACTGAAATTTTCAGAATATGTTGGCATGGATAGGGTCTTCTATTGTGTGAAATTTGGGGGACATTGGTTAACATTTAAGGTCTTTTTTGTACGTTAAGCTCCCAAAAAAACAAGCTTAATGTTCCTAGTTTGCCTTGTGGAACACCAAATCGCTTGAAATTTTGTAGATATGTTTATAAGGTCGAGATCTTGGGGTGTGCACAGTTTCATGGCAATTGATTGAGGTTCAGGCACTTTTTTGCTCGTTAAGCTACATTAAGCTACATTAAGCAGATTTCAGTATTGTAAAATATAGCTTAATGCAAATAACTTTTGGTGTGATTAACCAAATGAACTGAAATTTTCAGAATATGTTGGCATGGATAGGGTCTTCTATTATGTGAAATTTGGGGGAAATTGGTTAACATTTAAGGTCTTTTTTTGTACGTTAAGCTCCCAAAAAAACAAGCTTAATGTTCCTAGTTTGCCTTGTGGAACACCAAATCACTTGAAATTTTGTAGATATGTTTGTAAGGTCGAGATCTTGGGGTGTGCACAGTTTCATGGCAATTGATTGAGGTTCAGGCACTTTTTTGCTCGTTAAGCTACATTAACCACTTAAGGACCGCCTACTGCACATTTACGTCGGCAGAATGGCACGGCTGGGCACATCAACGTATATATACGTTGATTTTAGTACCCAGCCGTGGGTCGCGGGCGCACGCCCGCGACCTGGTCCGAAGGACCGGGACCGCGGGATTCGCGGACCCGATCGCCGCTGGAGTGCGGCGATCCGTCCCTGGAGCGGAAGAACGGGGAGAGCCGTGTGTACACACGGCTTCCCCGTGCTTCTCTGTGGCCGCAGCATCGATCGCGTCATCCCTGTAATAGGGGGACGCGATCGATGACGTCACACCTACAGCCACACCCCCCTACAGTTGTAAACAAACACACTAAGTCTCACATCCCCTACAGCGCCACCTGTGGTTAACTCCTAAACTGCAGCTGTCATTTCCACAGTAAACAATGCAATTTAAATGCATTTTTTGCTGTGAAAATGACAATTGTCCCAAAAATGTGTCAAAATTGTCCGAAGTGTCCGCCATATTGTCGCAGTCACGAAAAAAATCGCTGATCGCCGCTATTAGTAGTAAAAAAATAATAATTAATAAAAATGCAATAAAACTATCCCTTATTTTGTAAACGCTATAAATTTTGCGAAAACCGACCGATAAACGCTTATTGCGATTTTTTTTACCAAAAATACGTAGAAGAATACGTATCGGCCTAAACTGAGGAAAAAAAATGTTTTTTTATATATTTTTGGGGGATATTTATTATAGCAAAAAGTAAAAAATATTGCATTTTTTTTAAAATTGTCGCTCTATTTTTGTTAATAGCGCAAAAAATAAAAACCGCAGAGGTGATCAAATACCACCAAAAGAAAGCTCTATTTGTGGGAAAAAAAGGACGCCAATTTTGTTTGGGAGCCACGTCGCACGACCGCGCAATTGTCAGTTAAAACGAAGCAGTGCCGAATCGCAAAAAGGGGCAAGGTCCTTTACCTACATTTTGGTCCAGGTCTTAAGTGGTTAAGCTACATTAAGCAGATTTCAGTATTGTAAAATATAGCTTAATGCGAATAACTTTTGGTGTGATTAACCAAATGAACTGAAATTTTCAGAATATGTTGGCATGGATAGGGTCTTCTATTGTGTGAAGTTTGGTGGAAATTAGTTAACATTTAATGTCTTTTTTGTACGTTAAGCTCCCAAAAAAACAAGCTTAATGTCCCTAGTTTGCCTTGTGGAACACCAAATCGCTTGAAATTTTGTAGATATGTTTGTAAGGTCGAGATCTTGGGGTGTGCACAGTTTCATGGCAATTGATTGAGGTTCAGGCACTTTTTTGCTTGTTAAGCTACATTAAGCCGATTTCAGTATTGTAAAATATAGCTTAATGTGAATAACTTTTGGTGTGATTAACCAAATGAACTGAAATTTTCAGAATATGTTGGCATGGATAGGGTCTTCTATTGTGTGAAATTTGGAGGAAATTGGTTAACATTTAAGGTCTTTTTTGTACGTTAAGCTCCCAAAAAAACAAGCTTAATGTCCCTAGTTTGCCTTGTGGAACACCAAATCGCTTGAAATTTTGTAGGTATGTTTGTAAGGTCGAGATCTTGGGGTGTGCACAGTTTCATGGCAATTGATTGAGGTTCAGGCACTTTTTTGCTCGTTAAGCTACATTAAGCGATTTCAGTATTGTAAAATATAGCTTAATGTGAATAACTTTTGGTGTGATTAACCAAATGAACTGAAATTTTCAGAATATGTTGGCAATGGATAGGGTCTTCTATTGTGTGAAATTTGGGGGAAATTGGTTAACATTTAAGGTCTTTTTTGTACGTTAAGCTCCCAAAAAAACAAGCTTAATGTCCCTAGTCTTCCTTGTGGAACACCAAATCGCTTGAAATTTATTGGATGTGTTTGGAAGATCGAGATCTTGGGGTGTGCAAAGTTTCAGGGCAATTGATTGAGGTTTAGGCACTTTATTGCTCGTTAAGCTACATTAAGCTAATTTCACATTAAATGTTTTAGTATTGTAAAATATAGCTTAATGTGAATAACTTTTGGTGTGATTAACCAAATGAGCTGAAATTTTCAGAATATGTTGGCATGGATAGAGTCTTCTACTGTGTGAAGGTTGGTGGAAATTAGTTAACATTTAATGTCTTTTTTGTACGTTAAGCTCCCAAAAAAACAAGCTTAATGTTCCTAGTTTGCCTTGTGGAACACCAAATCGCTTCAGATTTCGTTGATATGTTTGTAAGGTCGAGATCTTGGGGTGTGCAAAGTTTCAGGGCAATTGATTAAGGTTTAGGCACTTTATTGCTCGTTAAGCAACATTAAGCTAATTTCACATTAAATGTTTTAGTATTGTAAAATATAGCTTAATGCAAATAACTTTTGGTGTGATTAACCAAATAAGCTGAATTTTTCAGAATATGTTGGCATGGATAGAGTCTTCTACTGTGTGAAGTTTGGTGGAAATTGGTTAACATTTAAGATCTTTTTCGTACGTTAAGCCACATTAAGCTCCCCAAAAAACAAGCTTAATGTCCCTAGTTTGCCTTGTGGGACTCCAAATCACACAAAACATCTTGGATACGTTTGGGTAGTTACGATCTTAGGCTGTGAAAAGTTTTAAGACAATTGATTGAGGTTTAGATACATTATGGTACGTTAAGCTCTGTTTTTGCATTGTAAAATATAGCTTAATGTGAATAAATTTTGGTGTGATAACCCAAATGAGCTGAAATTTTCAGAATATGTTGGCATCGATAGAGCCTTCTACTGTGTGAAGTTTGGGGGAAATTGGTTAACATTTAAGGTCTTTTTCGTACGTTAAGCTACATTAAGCTCCCAAAAAAACAAGCTTAATGTCCCTAGTTTGCCTTGTGGAACACCAAATAGCACAAAGCTTATAGGATATGTTTGGGTAGTTAAGATCTTAGGCTGTGCAAAGTTTCAGGGCAATTGATTGAGGTTTAGGCACTTTATTGCTCGTTAAGCTACATTAAGCCATTTTCACATTAAATGTTTTAGTATGTCCCTTTAAAATGAGCACTTTTGAATTCAAACGTTCGAGTCCCATAGACGTCAATGGGGTTCTAAACGTTAGGTCTGTTCGAAGGTTCTGGTGCAAACCGAACGGGGGGGTATTCGGCTCATCCCTACTTCTCATTCCGTATCTTCCTCAAGCGCCACCCTGCTGGGTCCCTAGCTTGGCATTGACAGATACTCCTAAATTGTCACTCCACTAGCCTGCTTGGTCCTTGGCTTAGCACACAATATTGCTATGCAAACATCACCTTCACTGGCTGGGTCCCTGGCTTGACATCTGCTGAAGTTTCCCAATTCTTCACCATCCCCAGTTAGTAAGGTGGCGACAGCTTCCCCTTTACATCTGACCACGACAGGTTCTCCAGCCTTCAGTACCATCACTTCTGGTTGGACTGCAAGCCTTGCTTCTAGATAGGGCCTCAGAGCCTAGCAGCACCTCAGGCTCTGGCCTAGCAGCCCGGGGCAGCACAGAACCATGATCACCTGACCTCACCCAAATAAATAATCTCTCCCAGCAGACCAAGGGACCCAAGAAAATCCCTGCCCATTGGCTGAGACACCCCATTCATTCTTAATCTGTCTGTGCAATGCTTATCTAATGCCACCAGATACCTGAGCATCTAGCGATAGAAGAGAAAAGTGCAGCAATTCCAGAATTAGGGTGAAATTAATTGACCTCCTATCAGTTGGCCAAGGCAACTATCACTTGGGGAATAAATTTACTAGCAACACTGCCTAAACATCAGGGTGCCACAAAACCCTTACTAAACCAATTTCCATTCAATGAATAAAGCATCCTCCATAAAGTATAGTGTAATATTTGTTCATGACTAACCATGTTTATTTAAAATGTAATATTATCAGATGAAATGAACTTGTAAAATTGAATAAAGAGCAATTCAGGGAATAATTTTAGCAATCAATGAAATACTATGTTATCCAGTAAAAACTTGCTCAATGTTTATTGAGTTATCTATATTACCCTAAAGCTAGCCTTTATGCAAGTTATCCTATATTTTGGAGTGTGTCCATGGGGACTTTTTGCCTGCTCCCTCTAAAAAGTCATGTGTGAGGACAGGTACAGATGTTGGACAAAACAAACCTGGATGGCTTTCCGACTTGTCCCGGATGGGTTTAAGTTGGAATCAGAACTAGGAAACCTGGCCCCCTGTGTGGGGCTCTAAATGGCTACATGCAGAGTTGTAGTACAGAGCAGGAACATGCACCTTGCATTACACAGGATAATAGGAGAATTACACAGGAGTCCATAGGTACCAGAGGTACAGGGTGCACAGGAGGGGGAAAGGGAAGCTTAGAGGAGGAAATAAAAATAAATAAATAAATAAATGTACATCAGTTATTTTTTTCTGAGTTGGGGAAAAAAGTAACCTTATTACCACTTCTAACATTGCTTATGTGTGTTATTCTGCTACAAGTGCAGGTCATCAGATATGACATTGAGTAAATTGATTAAATTATTTGTGCTTTGTTATGTCACAACTTATGTTCTATGCTCTGAGAGGATTGTACTAAATAATCAGTCTGGTACATACTTCTTTGAGCGGAGGAAATGTCGAACAGCTAGTATCCTAGGAGCAAGACTTTCCCCCAATGGAAGGGATCACTACTGCTAGAACTGCAATATATCTGAAATATAGAAACAGCTTTTGGCAGGAAGTTGCTCAACATGAAGCATATGTACAATAAATTTGAGCAGCACAGGAATATTTACCTTACCTTATACCAATAATAAAGTGCATATTTTCAGTGTTGTAAAAGCCCAATCATTCTTTAGCACTGCTATACTGGTCTAGAACTTGCATTTTCTAAATGAACCTTGTCATTTTTTATTTGTGTTGAGTTAAAATGGAACTAGCTGTTGCTTTCATATTCGCGGATGGCAGCAGTAAATTTATTTTTCCACCTAGGGAAATTTTCAATCCCTGGGATACATATACCGAAATGACAAGAAATGCTTTAGGAGAAAAGTTTTGTATTTCCTAGTAGGTCAGATAATTCTGTCAACTTATAATATATTTATTTTGTATCATTTTGTGAGCCATGCAATTTGGGAAGAACAGTTGTTATATTACATACTGACATATGTTTATGCCAGTTTGATACCTGTAATCTGCTGGGATACATGCACTTACTTATTTTGAATATATTTTGTAAATTGGCCTGTGGTTCTTTCTAGAAAGTTCCAGAGAAGGTTGCTGGAGAATTTTTATTCTTTTGAGCTGTCTTGTTTCTGGTTCTTCCAAGCGTTGGCCACTCGAAGGGGAGTTCAGTACGCGTAACGCCACATTTCCCATGTTGGAAAACAGAAGGCCACTGGCTTATGCAAGGGCTTGAGGCAACATCAAAAAATTATGTAGGCAATTAGTGTGGAAGCTAATTAACTTGTGACAGCTCCATTCTGCTTATGGTCTGTGAGGAAGACACTTCCCACATCCTAGTTTTACAATAAATCTATTTAGAAGAATATAGTTTACACAGAAATACAAATACATGGAAATCATGAAGACTGGTTCAGGCAGATTTTTTGCGAAAGTGTCTCTAATGCATTCTAAAAGTGGTGAAGAATGCACCAAATTCATGTACCTGTCTAGAACTTGTACTTGAATTTTTCTCTTGCTGTGCCACTTTAGAATGCATATGAGACACTTTTGAAAAATCTGTCTGAGATAGTTTTTCTCTCTGTACGCCAAAAGAGAGTTGGTCTTAATTTGCTACACTTTTACATTTGGTGCATTCAATGTGACACCATGTAAAAGCTGTGCATTCAACGCAACACAATCTAAAAGTGGCACATTTTTTGAATTTGGTGCACAAGTCGCTGTCAGAACCAAAAGTGGTGTAAATGCTTCATGAATTTGGGGCAGTACAATAACAAGAGGGATTAACACCAGAGAAGTGTCGCAGCAGCTTTATTAAATTCCCCCAATGACTCTTCAAGTAAACTAGAATTCGATTTGATAAGACAATAAGTCAATATGCTGCTATGGGAGTTTTACAAACAAGCTCACCTTCACAATTATGATTTTCAAATCAAAAAAATTCTCTAGTTAGAATCTATGAAGTACGGAAGCTTTGCAGGTAAATTAGCAGGCAGTCGTTTTGTTTATAATTATGAAAATAGCCATACAAATATACCGTAAGTGTGCAGCTGTACCATAAATCATGTGAAAACCATAGCCTTATCTGGAATGAAAATCTGACAGATTAGGAATTTGTCATAAGGAAAGTACAGTATGTCCTGGAGGATGTTATGAGCCCCTGTTAGTTAAGTCTCAATATGACTTCTAGTAATAGTGTAGCACTGTGCAATTCTGTCTGTATATATTGCACATCACCAGGTCCCAACTCTTGAATATAGCTCCGTTTTCTCATATTGTCAAATGTGGGCTTGTGTGACTTGTTTGTAGAATTTCAGTCCAGTATTATAGACAAGTGGACAAAAAAACGTTCCCCAGTAAGTAATCAGGCCAGCATGACCACAGCACCTAACTATAAACAGCTTTTAACATTTAGATAAAAGTAGATGTTTTAGTTGCATGTATCTGCAAATATATGTGAAGCAACACTACCTCATCAAGGCACCCCTTTAAATTCTGGTTCTAAATGAGAAAATAATGAGTGTTGAATACAGCAAGGATTATTGCCCCATCCTTCTTAAAGGTACAGTAACAAGCCATAGGCCTCCTTACCCTAGGCAGCTAAGGACCCCCAGTTTTTGTCTACACCAAAACCCCCTTTGGCTTTTTAAGAGGAACTGGACTCTAGAAGATGTGACCCAAAAAAGTTAGCCAAAGGTGTAGGATAAGCCACCAGTAGTGTCTGTGGTCTTCCTGCAGCACATCTTTTCCCATTACGACTTATCATGCTTTATTATTATGTCTCTATACAGAGACATCTTGATGGGGGCAGGCCTATGCTTCCTCATGTCAGGTCCTCCAACAGGTAGAACAGTGATCTGCACAGTAGTGACATCACCAATCTTATGCCGCGTACACACGGTCGTTTTTTTGTGATGAAAAAAAACGACGTTTTCTGTGAAGTAAAAAACTATGTTTTTAAAACGTCACTTTTCAAAGACGATTTTGCATACACACCATCGTTTTTTCACAAAAAGCGAGGTTACGTTCACCACTCTTTTCCATTGAAGCTCGCTTCATAACTAGCTTCTGGGCATGCGCGGGTTGAAAAACGTCGTTTTAAACAACGTTTTTGCTACACACGGTGACTTTTTGTGAAACAAAAAACGAAGTTTTGAAAAACGACACAAAAAATTCAAGCATGTTGGAATTTTTTTTTGGTCATTTTTTTAAGACAAAAAACAACGTTTTGCCCACACATGATCAATTTAAATGACGTTTTAAAAAACAAAGTTTTTTTTCATCGCAAAAAACGACCGTGTGTACGCGGCATTACTCTTTCCTCCAGTATTGTCAGATAGCAGTTTCTATTGCATGTAATGTTGCGTTTCATACTCCAGATCAGGCAAGTAGATAGAAAGTAGTGCTCTAGTATCCAGTAAATGTAAGTACTCCAGATCACATAATCCGATCAGACTGATCCATGCCCCTGGAACAACCACTGTTTTTATTAGCCAGAACCATTGCTTGCATTATATTACATAGGACAGCTGGGACTGCTGAATGATGGAACCCTATGGTGATGTAAGTTGGTCAGACAGTAAAAAAAACACTGTTTGCCAACATTAGGGGAATGCCCTTACTTTCAATTTGCTTTTTAATCTGGTTGTCACAATTTTGATTTTAAGTTGCATGTTTTTTTTTTTAAGTTTGATTGAGTATAGAAGGATTTCAACTCCAACTTTAACTTTATTGGGGAGATTTCCCTTCACTTCCTGTTCCATAGCCAAAACAGGAAGTGAGAGGAAATTCCTCCAAAGTAAGGGAATCCTGGTGGGTCATCAGGGTCACCAGAGCTAGTGTCCCCATTGGAAGATTTCCCCTATTTTAATGTTCTGTTGTCAACCCAAAATTCAGCATTTTCTTTTACTTCCACGTTGGATGATAACTGTAAATAGGACAAATAGAAAGGGAGGGTGTCTTTGGTTACACTTTAAGGCTTCTTGGCTTAGTCTATCTATCTATCTATCTATCTATCTATCTATCTATCTATCTATCTATCTATCTATCTATCTATCTATCTATCTATCTATCCAGAACCAAGTGTCATAATAGCACAGAACTGAAAAATTGAGGTCATAATTCGAACCTTAATTAGTATGTGGCTGTTAACAGGATACAATAGGACTGCTAGATACAGTGGGTCATTCAGAGACAAATGATTCTGTTAGAATTCAGTGCAATGAGGGTAAATAATGAACAAGATGGTGGCAATCAGTATAAGCCTCTGGGAAAAGTGGACAGGGGGCTGTGTGCGTTCGAGAATTATGCCATATCTGTGCTGAAGGCATGTCACCTGCTGGAGGGCTTCCCTCCTTACAAACACAAGTTCAGGTGCACAGGGAGTCCTCAAGGAATAACAGCTGATATCACAGATGGTAGATCACTTATTTGGCAAGGGTTGAGGTGTGCAAATCAATTCCTTTAATTACTTGTCAAGTCCATTTTTATTAGAAGAGTTAAGGACTCTGGAATAGAAAGGAAAAAAAATAAATTCAAAAGATTTTCAAAGCACAATAGTCTTGTGGAAGACATTGAAGCATAGAAGCCATACTGTGCAGATGAACTGAATGATAACTTTACAAAATATTTATCTCTCTATAAAATGATATCCAATAAAGTGTGATAAAAATAAAAATTATGCAGTTAAAACAGCATCTTATCATGCACGAGCCTAACTGCAGTGTTACTGTAACACTCTTTAAAACACCAGTGTAGCCTCTGAAGAGTCAACATAATTTCAAACTCTTATAAACCGTATTTGCATTTAAATGGTTTAAACAGGGTATTTGGGGAGAGACCAGTGATGTTAGAAGATGTCTGTCCTAATGCTGCAAGCTTGACTAATAAACAGTCTATATGCTGTTTTCTTTCCAAATATATGTGGTCCATAATTGCTTCGGTTAGTATATTCCTGATTTACTGTATAATAAACATACAATAACTTGTTCACCTCTACTTTATTTAATAATGATGTAACCAAGCAGTAACCTATAGTAGCCAATCAGATTTAAATTGGATTACTGATTTTGCTTCTGTAGACCTGAAATCTTGGTGTGACTATTTTGTCTAAAGCTGGCCATACACCAGTAGAATGTAGTTTCTTTTTTTTTGGAACAATCTAATAGTCAATGGGGTCAAATTGACTGTTTTTGACTGTGGTGACCAGAAAATTTCAAGAAGAATGGAAACATTTTCTTGAAAGAACAAAATACTAACTGTAAATGTATTTTTATTTTGGGAAAATCATATGTACTATATTGCTCATTTACATCCCAAAAGCAAACGTAGAATTCAATACATTGGCATGGCAACCAGATAAAAGTCCACAATGATACTATTAAATGCTGTGACAAATGTTTTTTCGGAATTTTCGAACAAAATTCTGCTGGTATATGGCCAGCATAATTTGTAAAAATGTTAGCAGCAGTAAGTGGCTGATATTGCTGGGAGGGGGTTAGGGAAATGTTAAAAAAAATCAGGGTTTACGTTTTTGAGAAAATCCCTATAGCAGTGGTCATCAACCCTGTCCTCAGGGCCCACTAACAGGCCAGGTTTTATGTATTACCATGGGAAATGCAGACTTGAATACTGCAATCACTGAGTAGCAAATGATCTCACCTGTGATGTATTTCATCCTGCAAACCTGGCTTGTAAGGCCCCTTTCACACCTAAATACCGCCTGAAATACTCCTGCCCAGCATTCTCAATGTGAAAGCCCGAGGGCTGAGGCGATGCGCTGGCAGGAGAGAAAAAAATCTCCTGCAAGCAGCATCTTTGGAGCGGTGAGGGGAGCGGTGTGTATACCGCTCCTTTCCATTTAAAACAATGGGAAACTGCAGTAATACCGCCCGCAATGTGCCTCTGCAGAGGCACATTGCGGGTGGTAATAACCCTTCTTCGACCACTATCGGGGGTTATTACCGCTAGCGGCCGTGTCTACGAATGTCAGAGTTTTACAATGCCTCATGGGAAGTGTAGTTCCACAGCAGCTGGAGGGCCGTAGTTTGGAGATCCCTGGCCTAGAGGATAAATAAGTTCCCATATGTGTGCAATACACTCAAATCAAATTGAAAGATTTAATGCTTAGGAATGTGGGTCACACATCTTGTTGGGCTGCCCCTAGTTATTGTTTTAGTGTTTTTTTTTACATCAAATAAAGTGTACCAAGTGTGGCTTCTTTATAACTTTTCCTAACGTAGGAGATGAAACAAAGGTGAGAATAATGTTAGCGACAAAGACACTAAACCATGTAAGACAGAGCATGGGGATATACATGATAAAATTGAACCAGAAAATAAAATGAATTTGAGTTTGTAAACCGCAACCTATGCATACTGTGGGAGCTGTACAGACATAAGGTTTCATTCCCCTTCCCGGTCAGGTATGACATGCTGCTGACCTCTCCAGGACTGAACAGGTTAATCAGTTTGACTTTGGGCTGCAGGCTCACCAGGAGTAAGACCTATGGCAGGAATATTTGAAGTTACACTGCTTCCCCGGGGAGAGGATTAGGAATAATATTAGCCAGGCTGCTGTTCTGGGTTTGGCAGCATTTGTCTGGGTCAATAGAACATTTCCTTTACTCACAAGCCGAACAGGATTAACAAAGCAATGTTATCACTGCAGATAGAGATAAATCTGTTCTGACACTGATGAAAAATAACAGATGATGCAACCAAGTAAACAGCAGACTTTGGGCACTTCAGCATCTTAGTACATGATCAGTGCACAAGACTCCTTTAGATTCTGGATATACAAATAAATTATGGAAGATGGTCGTATATAGAGTATAAGTTATGCGGAAGGTCATTTCTGACATAAGGGCATACTAGCTACTTAAGAACATTGGCATTCATTAGGGAGCACATAGGGTACATACCCAGGGAGGTTATAGGCTTGTACCTTGAGGTGAATGGGCACTGGCAAAAATGTTGAGGATGAGGATTGAGGATGAATGCCCTGGGTGTCTCCCTTATAACCCTACCCCACTGAATGAGTTCTTAGTTTATTGCTAGTGTCCTAAGGTGATGGACCTCTTCTGCCTTATGGAGAAATCAATCAAAACTCTCTCTCTCTGTCTCTCTCTCTCTCTCTCTCTCTCTCTCTCTCTATATATATATATATATATATATATATATATATATATATATATACAGCAGTTAAAGAAATACTTCTTGCTGAAAGCTTTGATCGGATAATGATGTAAGAGAAGCTCACGACAGAAGTCATAGATTCACAACATTGTACAACACAGCATTGCTTGAATGGCCTTCAGTGCTTCCCTTTTCTCTGCCAGTCTGAATACGTATTTATACATTACTGGAAGCTAGTACAAACACAGATATAGTTACTTTTTAACGAGTACATAATTGTAATAAACAAGGTGGTGGGTGGTCATTTATATCTGCCTATGGTTTAACTGTGCCATCAAATGCAGTCACTGTGCCCATAAAATGCAGCTACTGTGCCCCATCAAATGCAGCCACTGTGCCCAGCATATGCAACCACTGTACCCATCATATGCAGCCACTGTGCCCATCAATGCAGCCTGTAAGACCCCCACCCGCTCATTCGCTTGCTGTCTGACCGGCACTTACCCCATCTTGGTGGCGGGTCAGGTAGCAGGTGGCAGTGGAAAGCTGTGGGACGGGCAGCGGGTTGGACGATGGCTCCTGTATCCTCTGTGCTTCCTGTGCATCACTTTTTCCCTTCTGCTAGGCATCCAATAGGATTGCCTGTGCCTTCATCCAATCAGGTGAGGGGTATTAGACCCATGCTTCCTGATTGGCGGAGAGGCGGAGAGGCGGTTCAGTGTTAGAAAAGCAAATATTAATTTGCTTTTGTCACACAATTGGGTGGGCTCCAAGCACAATGCTTTGCGCTCCGAGTCCACCTTTCTGAAGCCTATTAGAGCCTATGACTTTATTTAGGTGCTTCAAAAAAAACACCCCCACTGCTGTAATTCATATAGATAGAGGGGCGGCGCCCATGCGCCCTAATGGATGGGCTGCCCCTGAATACATCCAAATACCTAACAAGTGTTCTATATCCACATTAATAACTAGAAGCCCTTGTTCATAATGCCATTCAATTTATACTACTGATTCTCAATGTTCATATGTATTATATGTACTTATTGTATATAGTGCCATCAATTTACATAGTGCCTTTATATATATATATATATATATATATATATATATATATATATATTGTATATTCACATCAGTCCCTGCCCTCAGGAAGCTTTCATTCTAAGGTCCCTAACCCACATTCATACATATTAGGACCAATTAACCTACCACCATGTCTTTAGAGTTTGGGGGGGGGGACAGGAGTACCTGGAGAAAGCCCACACAGGCACAGGGAGAACATGCAAACACCATGCAGGTTGTGCCATGGTTGGGACTCGAGCAAATGACCCTAGCATTGCCAGGGGAAAATTCTAACCACTTAGCCACAGTGCTGCACACCCATTATTGTTTTATTTTGAATATTTAGCATAGGTTCATATGGTGTTGTTACAAAAGAAGCAATATTTACATGCACATAACTTGATTATATATACGGTATGTGTGCTGGTGATTTCTGTCTTGAATGGAGAGCAGAGCTGAAGATTTAAGTATACTTTTTAAGATGATAAATGCTGTAGATTCTATTTAAGATACTTCATTGCAAAAGTTCAGTGTTTCATTGTAAAAAAAAAAGAACCTTAACATGTAGCTTCCAATTAAGATTGTGGTGACATGACTTGCTAATTATTGTTTATAACATTGTACTTATATCTGCTCCGTCTTTCTTGCAGTGTGTACCGGAACAGAGAACAAACTGAGCTCCCTTTCTGACTTGGATCAGCAATACAAAGCCCTCCGCAAGTACTATGAGAACTGTGAAGTGGTCATGGGAAATCTGGAAATTACCAGCATTGAACATGGACGGAACCTCAGTTTTTTAAGGGTACATTTATAAACTATAGTTAACTTTTTACTAATGTGTGCCTATGCATGGGAGGGTCAATTGTGGCTATATTGTTTGTGGCCACCTAGTGGTTCACTGCCCAACAAGACATAATTTTATCTGGGAAGGTATTATTTGAAGTGTCTTCACTGTGAAAAGCAGAGAATATGTTGGGGATTTGGTTTCGAACAAGTGGCAGCTGCCATTTTGCAGAGATCAGCGTCCTTATTGTTTATAGACTATCTGTGGTGGTGAATAGAAGGATTGGAACAACCCATCTATACTTAATGTTTTTATCATTATCATTACCAGAATGCTTTCTGAGCCAGTATACTAGAGAATGCTCCCAGATTTACATCCAGTCATCAGATAATCCCTTTCAGGAAAAATCAAATACTGCAGCTGCTGACTTTTAAATATGGACACTTGTCCAGCGTGCCCGTAATGTCGGCACCCGAAGCCGAGCTGTCATTTTTAATAAGGGAAAATTTTGATGTGACTTCACTTGCTGGTTCCCTACTGCATATGCGCGTCTCGTGCTGCGTAATGCCACTGGTCCCTGCTGTCTTCGGGGACCCGTGTATCTCCCAGAAGACAGCGGGGGGGCGCCGGACGTGGCATAGACTCTCGTAGATAATGCGGGGGTCTGTGCCCAGAAGTGGGTGCAAATAGTGCTGAATGTGACACCGGGGGGGGGGGGATCCGGACAGCATAGGTTCCATTTTTGTGCAGACCTCCACTTCAAGATTATATGTGTATTTTACATATTTTATGCATGTTATTTTATCTTTTCATTACATTTTTGTGCAGCAATCCCTTTGTGTGTGTGGGTATATATATATATATATATATAATATATGTGAGATGAGATGAGACTTTGCTACATAGTAAAGTAGTGAGTGTACAGCTTGTATAACAGTGTACATTTGCTGTCCCATTAAAATAACTCAACACACAGCCATCGCTCTCATTCTCTCATACTGGTCACTGGAAGTTCAACATGGAACCTTATGGCAAAGAAGGATCTGAAAAAAAGAATTGTTGCTCTGCCTAAAGATGGCCTAGGCTATAAGAAAATTGCAAAGACCTTGAAACTGAGCTGTAGCATGGTGGCCAAGACCATACATCGGTTTACCAGGACAGGTTACACTCAGAACAGGCCTCGTTATAGTCACCCAAAGAAGTTGAGTGTACATGCTCAGTGTCATATCCAGAGGTTGTCTTTGGGAAATAGATATATGAGTGCTGCCAGCATTGCTGCAGAGGTTGAAGGGGTGGGGGATCAGCCTGTCAGTGCACAAGAAAGCCTGCTGAAGGCAAGCAGACTAGGAACATGGATTACCCGAAGGATATCCTGTGGTCTGATGAGACCAAGATAAACGTATTTGGTTTAGATGGTGTCAAGCGTGTGTGGTGTCAACCAGGTGAGGAGTACAAAGACAATTGTGTCTTTCCTACAGTCAAGCATGGTGGTGGAAGTGTCATGGTCTGGGGCTGCATGAGTGCTGCCGGCACTGGGGAGCTAGTTCATTGAGGGAACCATGAATGCCAACATGTACTGTGGAATACTGAAGCAGAGCATGATCCCCTCCCTTCAGAGACTGGGCCACAAGGCAGTATTCCAACATGATAACGACCCCAAACACACCCCCAAGACAGACACTGCCTTGCTAAAGAAGCTGAGGGTAAAGGTGATGGACTGGCCAAGAAGGTCTCCAGACCTAAACCCTATTGATCCCCAACAGTATAATTTTCATAGCGTGGGTTGTCAGCACCCAAGGCAAGACAGGTCATTTGCGCCCCTAACTCACATACTTTTAGCGCTCCTTGAGTCCCTTCCACAGGTACAGTATGAAACCCCCTTATGGTACATTTTAGGATGTACCACTATTTCTCTTTGTTCTCTTTGTTCTCTGTTCTTTCCCTTTTATCTCTCTCTATCCTAATTTCTTGCCCCCCCCCCATCCCTCTCTCTAGTTGTCTTTCTTGTTCTTTCTTTTATTCTTTCTCTCCCTTTTTCTTTGTTCCTACCCCTCTTTTCCTCTCCCTTCCATGTATTTCATATTTTTTTCCCCTTCTCTTACTCTTTTCTGGGGGGCTGGGGGGAATGGGATCAGTGGCAGTGCTGGGGGGAGTTCTGATCAGCTAACATAGGTGCCCGTGATCAAGGTCATCTGCTGACCTGAGAACTGTAGTGAGGACTATTAATGGCAACTATAATCACAGGTAGTGTTACCCACTGTGTCTCTGGCTTTATGGTGTCTCATAGCAGTGACACCTACAGTATATCGAAATCAGGAGATAGGCTCTCCTCCAGCCCCTCCCACTTTACATTCCTCACCAGTCAGCTGACCTCTAGCCTCTGCCCCCCAGTCATGCTGTGACCTGAATGGGCAGCTGCGAAGAAGCTAAGTGGTTGGCCGTGGGCTCCAGGAACAGCCCAGCTGGGTGGCCGCAAAAAGGCTGGGAGAGCGTTGCGAGCTTCAGGAACGGCCCAGAATTTGGTGACCCCTGGCAAATCGTCATTCAACCCCCAAGGGGGTCCCGACCCCAGGTTGAGAACCACTGGTCTACAAGCTGTACACTCACTACTTTACAGTACTCAAAATGTAATTTCTGCAGTGTTGTCACGTAATTACAAAAATGGGAGCGGTGTACTCACTATTGTGAGATACTCTGTATATATATACACATATTTGCTGCAGCATGTGTTGCATTACTTAATCATTTACCAGAAATACATTCAGTCTACCAAACACATGGCATTGGTTTGCCTTTTCATTAGTAATATAACATACAATGCTGACGGCATACATTTTGTTGACAGGGCTGCTTTTTCATAGTTTCCTAAGTCAGTTGGGGCTTGGGCAGCTGATAAGAAAAGCAAGGACTGAGGTAGAAGAAAGATACATGCAGGGCCTGTCACCTAATGACATGAGCCATGTGCAGCCAGTGTGCAACCCAAGGGAGGGAAGTGACTGAGGGAGATACTGTCAGTCTGCATGACATGTGAACTAAACTTCACTGACATGGATATAGTAGTCACGTCTCCAGAGTTACCTTCTGCCTGTCTCCCAAGAAGCATTCATTGTTAACACACACACATACATTCATAAAGAATTACACAACCAGTAAGCCTCAAAAAATAGACTTTTGGTAAAAATAGTTGACAGTAAAATTCCCTATATGTATTTATTCTATATTTGCATTACTTTGGAGCGCTGCCTTTGTTTCCAATGCTGGCTAAAACGTTAGATGCTATGTCTTATATGAAAACAGGTTGGTCAGGTAGGTGTTGGTAGAATTGTTCCTTGCTGTACTACCCTCAGGCGGCGTACACACGACCGGTTTTCTCGGCAGAATCCAGCAAGAAACTTGATGGGAGACGTATTCTGATGAGAAAACCGGTCGTGTGTACACTTTTCGCTGAAAAACTCATCGGGAAACTCGTTGAGCCAAAAACATGGCATGGCTTTGTAGTTGAAGTGTTCAGGTGCTTAACTGGTCTGCCTGCAGTCCAGACCTTTCACCCATTGAAAATATTTGGCACATCTTGAAACAAAACATACAATAAAGATGTCTGGGGACTGTTGAGCAGTTAGATTTCTATATCAGGCAAGAATGAGACAACATTCCTCTACCAAAACTTCAGCAACTGGTCTCTTTAGTTCCCAGACATTTACAGTGTTGTCAAAGAAGAGGGGATGCTACACCATGGTAAATATGGCCATGTCACAACTTTTTTAAGAAGTCTTGCTGCCATCAATTTCAAAATTACCTTATTTTTTTGACTCTAAGAAAAACACCTGAAAGCCTCTTTGACCAGTGGAAGTGCTGTGTGAAGAAGAAAGTCCATTCTGCATTTTTGGTGGATGGTGTAGAATCAAACCCCCCAAACCCACCAGATGTTGGAAAGCAGTGTCCACCTCATCCTTGCAGCTCAGAGTGAGCATTGTCTTCATGTTTACAGAGTAGTAATGGTGTTGCTGCTCTTCTCCATAGACTCAAGCCTCGTACACATGACCGTTTTTCCTGCTGGGAAAACTGCGAGGAGAGCTTTTGGCCGGGAAAACCGGACATGTGTATGCTTCCTGGCAGTTTTCCCGACAGGAAAACTGCTGGGAATCCCGGTGGGAAATAGAGAATCTGCTCTCTATTTTCCCGCCAGGATTCCCGGCGGTTTTAAACTCCTAGTGTTAACCCCTTCCCTGCCCGTGGCATTTTTATAGTAATCAATGCATTTTTATAGCACTGATCGCTATAAAAATGCCAATGGTCCCAAAAATGTGTCCAAAGTGTCCACCATAATGTTGCAGTACTGATAAAAATCGCTGATCGCCGCCATTACTAGTTAAAAAAAATATTAATAAAAATGCCATAAAACTATCCCTTATTTTGTAAGCGCTATAACTTTTGCGCTAACCAATCAATAAACACTTATTGCGTTTTTTTAACGAAAAATATGTAGAAGAATACGTATCGGCCTAAACTGAGAAAAAAAACATTTTTTTAATAATTTTTTGGGGGTTATTTATTACAGCAAAAAGTAAAAAATATTATTATTTTTTCAAAATTGTTGCTCTATTTTTGTTTATAGCGCAAAAACTAAGAACCGCAGAGGTGATAAAATACCACCAAAAGAAAGCTCTATTTGTGGGGAAAAAAGGATGCCAATTTTGTTTGGGAGCCACGTCGCACGACTGCGAAATTGTCAGTTAAAGCGACGCAGTGCCGAATCACAAAAAGTGGCCTGGTCTTTGACCAGCAATATGGTCCGGGGCTTAAGTGGTTAATAAAAAGTATTATTATGTGTTATTTTTATTTTTTTTACATTTCTTCAGTTGCTTCCTGGTTTATTTAGAGGAGAAGAGGAAGGGGCTTTCTTAGCTAAGCAAATCATCTTGCCTGCATGCCTGAGCTAAGGACAAATGGATACCAGGAACTAAATACTAATTGACTCATCTGACTTACTCAAGATGGATGCAGTTAAAAATGCTAAGCAGTGTTTTTTAAGTGATTTCTTAGCTAAATAAAGCACAGAGACATGGGTGGGTTTGCTTTGAATATGAAAAAAAAAATAGCATTTTCAGTTTTCGGTGCTCAGATACAATTTGGTTTGCTTTAACCTCCACCAACCTAATACTTAACGTAGCTAATATTTGATAATAAATAACCTCTTATAGAACCAATCACCCTGCAAGTAAATACGTAGTTTACAGAAAGAAAACTACTGGAACTGTATTGGGTTAGGTCATAGTAAATTCCATGACTGGTTCTCTTGAGCGTTTGCATTGGGGCATTTTACTTTTAGCTTCATCTTTTCAGCATATGATGTTGGGACTTGTAGTCCCTCAACAATCAAACAGCATCTTGCGTCACAAGTCTCATAAGCATTCACAGTAAGATAGGCCCAGCACCCTCCCTGAGCATTAACTGTCATAGAGCAGGATTTTCATTGGGATCTCTGTCTAATTATGGATGAAATGAAACTACAAAACTCATTACACATATCATTTAAGCTGAGTCTAAATCACAGCAGCCCTCCCAGAGGTAAAGGTAGCAGCTCACGCATACTCTCACACTGTGTTCCAACCTAATAAATCCATTTTTCATTTAAATGCCTCGGCCACTAGAGACAGTTCTATTCTCCACTGTTCAGCAATCCCTTGCTTAAATGCTGCAGTGCCTGATCACATTATAATCAGCAAACAACACTGCAGTCCCCTTGGCACAAAAAGTGTTAATATTAAAATATATAAATTTGTACGAACAACTGGCTGTGTTCCGATGGACTCAGGAGTGACAGCTTATTCTTGCAGCCCACAGCAGGAGGAGGATAGCACATTGCTACTTATATGCATTAGTGGATTGCAGAGGATATCCAAAGTTTACCTACAATTGAAAAGCAATGAATAGTATGCTGTTTGTTACACTTCCATCAATATTCATGTGCACAGTTCCACTCTGCAATAATATATTAAGAAAGATAATGAGATATGTCTGCAATGGGTGACCAGTTTCTCAAATGCTTTTCTTGTTTCTTGCGTCTTGGTAAGATAAAGACAAACATGTATAGGACAGGCTAAACAGTAATCCATTTTCCTTGTTTTTTTCTGACTGCATAACATAACTCCAGTCAATAAAAAGATGACGCTTGTTATATTAAAAATGGCAGTTTGTCTTCATAGCTGTCTCTTGTTCCTCTGCCTACAGATAGTAAAATCCAGTCTAGGCTCCTTAGGCTTTTATGAAGAAAGTGTTCTTATTTTTAGGATGAATTTCATACCTATCGGAATTTTTTCTACTGAAGCTAGACCAGTACATTTGATTTGTTGTTGTGAGTTACTGCAATTAAAGGATATCTAAACACAAAAACAAGAAAAATAGTCATATATTATAGACCAGCTTTCCAAGGAATAGATAAAGATATAAATGGTGTGCTTGTTCAAATAAACATTCAGTGTCAATATATGCACAGTGATCAATCAAACATATATAATGATCAAACTGCAAGTATTTAACATATAACTTATAAATTGTGACTAATTAATAAAAGTCCTCCAAAGGTGCAAAATAAAGCGGAAGTAAACCCATCGATCTAACAGTTTCAAAAAGCAGTTACATTTCCGGCATTCCCGGGATTGCTAACTGTCACATTGGTTGTGCTCTCAACCAAACTGTCAAACCATCCAATGTCACTGATCACATGTGCAGCATCATGGCAGTTGAAGATTAAACATAGGCCAAGATGGCAGCTTCCTTGCCTGAAAATTATAGGTTGGTTTACTTACACTTAAATAATTAAATAGAGTCCATATTGTGATATTATTATTATTATTATTATAATAATACACAATTTATATAGCGCCAACAGTTTACGCAGCGCTTTACAATGTATGAGGGGACAACACAATTACAGTACAGTTCAATAAAAAAAGGTACAGTAGGGCCCAGCTCGTAGAGCTTACACTCTAAAGAGAGGGGGTGGTGGTACAAAAGGTAATAGCTGCAGAGAATGATTTGATGGGGGTGGCTCGGGGACAGTTGTTAGGTGGGTGTGGGATAGGCTTCCCTGAATAAATTATTTTTCAGGGATCTCCTGAAGGTGGACAGGGTAGGGGCTGATCGGACAGACTGGAGCAGGGAGTTCCAGAGGATGGGAGAGGCTTTGGAGAAGTCCTGAAGGCGAGCATGGGAGGAGGTACTGTAACAAGTGAGCTAGAGAGCAGGAGCTCCTGGGAGGAGCGGAGGGGACGATTTGGGCAGATGAGGTTGGTGATGTAGATGGGGGCGATGTTGTGAATGGCCTGTTGTGAATGTTGTGAATGTGAATGTTGTCAATGATGAAGGCATCTTAGCTGAAACGCGTCAGCATACAGCCTGTACCCATGTAACTAATAAAGTACTTTTTTTCAAGAGCATCCAAGTTGCCAGCCTTCCTGATTTAAGTATTGTATCTGTGGGGCCTAAATGTCCTGGCTAAAGCACTGGATCCCAGTTCATGGACTTTTATATTAGCAGTGGAGCTAGGGTAACAATTTGTTTCTCTTATTACTATTTAATGGTAGCAGTTGTTTGATTCACTTATTACTAATTGTGACACATAGCAGCACACAAGTATTCTTTTTGTCACAGGTTTACATGGAACCCTAGCATTCCATAAGGCCCTGTACACACGATCAGACATGTCCGAGGAAACATGTCCGACGGACCGTTTTCACCGGAAAAGGCTGAAGTGGTCTGTTGGTCTGATGTGTGTACACACCATCGGACCAAAATCCCCTCGGACCAGAACGCGGTGACGTAGAACACAACGACGTGATGAAAAAACAAAGTTCAATGCTTCCAAGCATGCGTCAACTTGATTATGCGCATGCAGGGGATTTTGGTCCGATGGCTTGTGTACTAACCATCGAACATGTCCGACGGACAGGTTTCCAGCGGACATGTTTTCAAGCATGTTTGGAAATTTTTGTCTGCTGGAAAACGGTCCGATAGGCCGTACCACACAATAGAACATGTCCGCTGAAACTGGTCCGGGACCAGTTTCAGCGGACATGTCCCGATTGTGTGTACGCGGCCTTAGAGGTTACTAGGGGTTTCTTGAGCAATGAGCAGATACAACAACATTGATTGTTTTACATATCTGTAGGAGGGTAATTCTTCCCAATGACCACAAGTGTAAGGATCATTCTTCCCACTGACCATCACATAATATATCAGTTGTATTCAAAGTAATTTTTAGCAAGGGTTCCCTGAGACTGGAAAGTTATGTCAAGGGTTCTTCTATGTTGAGGACTGTGGTTGTAGCCTAACAATCCTAATGCCGCGTACACACGATCAGTTCGTCTGATGAAAACGGTCTGATGGACTGTTTTCATCAGACGAACCGATCATGTGTGGGCCCCTTCATTTTTTTATCCATCGGTGAAAAAACTAGGAACTTGTTTTAAAATTATCTGATGGTTAAAAAAACGATAGAAAAAACGATCATCTGTGGTCACGTCCATTGGTTAAAAATCCACGCATGCTCAGAATCAAGTCGATGCATGCTTGGAAGCATTGAACTTCATTTTTCTCAGCACGTCGTTGTGTTTTACGTCACCGCGTTCTGACACAATCGGTTTTTTAACTGATGGTGTGTAGGTACGACTGATGAAAGTCAGCTTCATCGGATATCTGATGAAAAATCCATCAGTCCGTTTTTATCGGATGAACCGTTCGTGTGTACAGGGCATTAGATGTGGTGACTACATGAGTTTTCTATTTTTCAAAGTACCAGTTGGCCATGCCAAAAACGAGTGTCTTTGTAACTTTCTGTGCACAGAACTGATATCTCAGACAAAGTTATTAGCTTTCCCAGCTATCTTCTGTGAACTACAGAGCACCTGCTCCCTATGCAGTAGGGTTGAAAAATGGGGGAGTATTTGAAGTTTAATTTAGGAGAGCAGCAAGGCTGACAACACTGTTCTTCCAGTGATACAGTGCAGCAAAAGAACACTCTTACTCTAGGACAAGAATTTCTTGCAGGATAAGCAGGTGAAAAAATAGGAAACTGATGCAGCCTCTTCATCTGATTTTCAGATTGACTTCTGGGTGCTGCCGCCACTATTCCTGGTGAGAGAAACCGGCAGTGAAGCCTTTCGGCTTCACAGCCGATTCCTTACTGTGCATGCGCGATGCGCACTGCACTTTCTACTGGCCCGATGGGCGGGGGAAGGGTTTTTGTCAAAAACAGGTTCCAGTTCCCCCCTCCCCCTGAAAGGTGCCAAATGTGGCACTGGACAGGGAGGAAGCAGATAAGTCGAGGTTACTCTTTTGGGTGAAACTCCGCTTTAAGCCTCTGCAGCTTCAAAAAGCTCAATACAGATTTTTTTTTTTTACTGAGCTAAAATGCAGCCCATTAATTGTAAAGTGCCTATGCACACATGCGCGTAAACAAGCGCCGCGCATCCTTCATTAAAAAAAAAAATCCTTCTGCTCATTCAAATTTTCTCAGATTGAAAACTATTTTTTTTAACAATTTAACCCCACTAAACATAAAAAAAAATAAAAAAAAGTTTTTCCAACTTCATCATTAAAAACGATGTTGCCCACACACCATCGTTTTTGAAAAATGATGAACAAAGCGCGGTGACGTACAACATGTAGGACGGCACTCTAAAGGGGAAGTTCTATTCGCCTTTGGGCTGCTTTTAGCTGATTCCTTGTTAGTAAAAGACGATTTGCGCTTTTTTGTCTGTTACAGCGTGATGAATGTGCTTACTCCATTATGAATGGTAGTTTTACCAGAACGAGCGCTTCCGTCTCATAACTTGCTTCTGAGCATGCGCGGGTTTAAAACGTCCTTTTAGCCCACACACGATAATTTTTTACAACCCAAAAAACTTAATTTTTTAAAATGACGTGAAAAAATGCAGCATGTTCGAATTTTTTTTTGTCGTTTTTCAGAACATGAACGTGAAGCCCACACACGATCATTTTAAATTACGTTTTTAAAAACGTTGTTTTTTTCATGCCGAAAAATGATCGTGTGTACGCGGCATAAGGTTTTCAGACAACACTCTTCTAGTGTATGGCCAGTTGTATGCTGAAGAGGTTAACAACAGGCGCCTCTCACATTTGTTTCTGCATTCCTTCTGGAATAACTAATCAGAAGTCACCTTGTTTTGATTATTTATTTTATATATTATTATCATGTAAGGAATACATTATAGTATGGGATTGGAACCTGGAGAGTTTTCTGCATTCTCATTTCAATAACAAGGAACAATGCTCGTCTTGTTCTAACGATCCGGAATAAATTCACGGAATGCCCGCTCAGTACTATAATCATAGCTCCATACTGAAAAGCTTCAGCATCTAACAAACAAAAAATGTTTTCAGTTATTCTTTCTGTCTGAAAATAAAGGTCTTTGGAGGGTCCCAAGGTTACTGCGTGATATGTTTCTTAAACTGCTAAACTGCTGACACTGATTGCAGATATGAAAATGCAGCAAATGCAAAGGGTTTCTTGTATCTACCATGGGATATGGAGGCCTTAGGGGACGATTGTTAAAATGCTGCTTGTAGCATAAAATACACACACAGATAGAACAGTAACCACCAGAACTATTAAGTCTTCTTTTGCAGAAAATACACTCACTTGCTTTTTTGATAAAGTAGATAAACCTACAGCTGGTTAACGATTTCTCTTTCCTGGGCAAAAGTAATATTCCGCCCTTATCATTACCATTATCATGACACAAACTTTGGTAATTTTTTAAACGATAAACAAATTGTATAATTATCTGGCAGAAGGCCTGGGGCAATTGTCCATTTTGCCCCCCTTATGAATGTGGCACAGAATACACGGTCCCTGAGCAACCAGTTGATAGGTCTGAGTACTATCACGTGGGATCAAGGGAAAGGATATTACCCTGTGTAAGCCCCAACACTGGCCAACATGGAATTTACGTAGGTCTGTTGTCAGGTTTCATATCAGGCTAGCAGCAGACAACAGTTCAGGTGTGCTAATATGCTTACAGTTCAATAACAAGAGCACATACCATGAGCAGGTCTTGAGAAGCAGGTCAGCGCTGGGACTTGTAGTTCACCACGGATGCAGGGTTGAGATGAGCGGGACAGCTGGCACTTGTAGTTCACTGCTGAAGTAGGTGTTTTGATGAGCAGGAAAGCTGGAACTGTAGTTCACCGCAGGTGTGGATGTTGGTGGTGTTGCTGGTGCTAGTAGTGCACCACTGTAATGGATGTGGTCTAGGCAAGCCGAGTCATACACGGATAATCAGAGTTCGAAAGGTACCAAATCGGAAGCAACAAGCAGGGTCAAACAGTCCGGGTCATACACAAAGTTTACAGATAAACAGGTCAGGCTGGATCTCTCAAGGCAAGCAGAGTAACTCTATCACGAGCACTGATTGGGTGAAGTCACAGGTGTTTTAAAGGAGAGCTGGCCAATCAGTGTTTCCCAGCCAAGGCTGTGTCAGGTGAGTGCGCTGGGTCCTAGAGGGATCCAGTACTGACAGTACCCCCCCCTTCTCGAGGGGTTGCTCCTGCACCCCCAGGCTTACTTGGATATCGAAGATGGAACTTCTTCTTAAGGCGATCAGCATGGAGATCGCGAGCTGGGATCCAGGATCGATCCTCTGGGCCAAAACCTTTCCAATGAACTAGATATTGTAAGGAATTGCGTACTCGTCTGGAGTCAAGAATATATGCCACTTCATATTCCTGGCTATCCGACACATCTACAGGTTCTGGTTCATTTACTTGGAGACTAGAGTGAACAGGTTTCAATAAAGAAACATGGAAGACATTAGGAATGCGCATGGACGGGGGGAGTTTTAATCTATAGGACACAGGATTAACAATCTCCAAAATCTCATAGGGCCCGATGAATTTTGGGCCAAGTTTCTTGGATGGAACATGCAGGGACAGATTCCTGGATGATAGCCACACTTTGTCACCAACTTTATATCCAGGGGCCTTTGAGCGCCTCTTATCAGCCGTTTTCTTAAAAGCCTGCACCGAACGAGAAATAGCACGATTGACGTCAGACCAGATTTTGGAGAAATTTTCAATCGTGGTGTTGGCATCTGGAACATCAGAGGGTGGAAGATCAAAGGAGCACACACGAGGATGCAACCCGTAAACACAGAAGAAGGGAGAGGTCCCTGTAGAAGAGCTGGCACAATTATTAAAGGCAAACTCTGCCCATGGAAGGCTGTCGACCCACTCCACCTCATCATTGGCCATCAGACAACGTACCATCTTCTCCAGAGTCTGATTAGTTCTTTCTGTTTGGCCATTTGTCTCGGGATGATAGGCTGAAGAATATGATAACTTAATCCCTAGCTGAGAACAAAGGGCCTTCCAAAACTGGGCTATAAACTGAGAGCCGCGGTCTGAGACAATGTTAATTGGTGCCCCATGGAGCCTGAAAACATGTTTAATGAATAAAGATGCCAGATCTCTAGCAGACGGCAGTTTCGGAAGTGGAACAAAGTGGGCCATCTTACTGAACCTGTCTACCACCACCCAGATCGTGGAACATCCCTGGGACGGAGGCAAGTCAGTGATAAAGTCCATAGATAAATGGGTCCAGGGACAAGTAGGTATTGGTAGAGGACGTAGAAGACCGGAGGGCTTAGAGGTACTGCCCTTGCTTCTGGCACAAACCTCACAAGCCTGGACAAAGGCTAGCACATCCTGCCTAATCGATGGCCACCAGAGGTTGCGAGAGATAATCTCATAAGTTTGTCTAAACCCCGGATGCGCTGCAGGCTTTGACGCATGTACCTGCTGCAAAACCTGCAAACGAAGAGCCAAGGGCACAAAAAGCATACCAGAGGGAGTGGAAGGGGGGGCTTCAGCCTGTGCAGGTAATAAGGCCTCAGAGATGTCAGTCTGGGTGAAAGCCAAAATCCTGTCCTCAGAGATAATGGATTGTGGAGGAAGCGGAGGTGGGGATTCTGATAAAAAACTGCGAGACAAGGCATCGGCCTTAACATTTTTTGGCCCTGGTAAATAAGAAATTGTGAAGTCAAATCTGGAGAAGAACAATGACCACCTGGCCTGACGTGAGTTCAGTCTTTTAGCAGAGCGGATGTATTCAAGGTTTTTGTGGTCAGTCAGAACTATGAATGGGTAGCGAGCTCCCTCCAGCCAATGTCTCCATTCCTCCAAAGCTAGCTTTATGGCTAACAGTTCTCTGTTGCCTATATCATAGTTGCGCTCTGCTGGGGAATATTTACGGGACAGGAAGGCACAGGGGTGGATGGAAGCAGTTACAGGGTCCTTTTGTGACAGAAGCGCCCCCACCCCTACTTCGGATGCATCTACCTCCACAATAAAAGGCAGCTCAGGAACAGGATGGCGTAGAATTGGTGCAGAGGTAAAGGCTTTCTTCAACTGAGTGAAGGCTGTCTGGGCTTCAGTAGTCCATTTAAACTTAGACTGAGACTTCCTGGTGAGAGAGGTGATGGGATGTGCAATGGTGGCAAAATTCTTAATGAATTTCCGATAGAAATTTGCAAAGCCCAGGAAGCGCTGAACTGCTTTCAGGTCTGAAGGTGATGCCCAGTCTAGGATGGCCTGAATCTTGGCTGGATCCATGGTTAGGCCTGTGTCAGAGATTAGGAAGCCCAGAAAAGGTACTTGTTTGACATGAAATGAACATTTTTCAGGCTTAACAAAAAGGGAATGAGCCTTTAATCGGGCCAACACTGAACGGACGTGCCTCTGATGCGTTTCAAGATTGGGAGAATATATCAAAATATCATCCAAGTATACAAGCATAAAGCGACCCAACAGATCACGGAAAATGTCATTCATAAAGTTTTGAAAGACAGCTGGTGCATTCCTGAGACCAAAAGGCATGACAAGACACTCGTAGTGGCCATCCTTGGTGTTAAAGGCTGTCTTCCACTCATCTCCTTCACGGATGCGCACTAGATTATAGGCTCCCCTTAGGTCTAGTTTGGAGAAAATCTTTGCTCCCTGGATTTGGGAGAACAACTCTGTGATGAGAGGGAGAGGGTACCGATTGGGAACGGTTATTTTATTTAGACCTCTGTAGTCAACACAAAGTCTTAGACCCCCGTCCTTCTTTGGGACAAAGAAGCAACCTGCGCCTGCGGGAGAAGTAGAGGGACGGATGAAACTTTTAGCTAGGTTTTCCTGGATGTATTCTTGCAAAGCAAGGTTCTCTGGTTCGGACAATGGAAAGACTCTCCCTCGCGGAGGTGTAGTGTCAGGCAAAAGGTCAATGGGACAGTCATAACTGCGATGAGGTGGTAAGGTGTCAGCACTCCCTTTAGAAAACACATCCTGAAAGTCCTTATAACAAAGCGGAATCTGTTCCATTCCCACTTGACAAGCAGCAAGTCGAACAGGGTGCTGGATGCAACTTCCTTTACACTGATTGGACCAGGCCAGAATATTTCCTGTTCGCCAGTCAATTACAGGATTGTGCTTCTGAAGCCAAGGAAGGCCTAGGATCAAAGGAGTGGATGGAGAGTCAATGACAAGACATGAAATCTTCTCCCAGTGCAGGGCCCCCAATTGTAACTGGAAGGGATTGGTGGACTGAAGCACAAGGTCTTGTGAGAGAGGCCGGTTATCCACAGAAATTAGGCGGACTGGGCAATCTAGCATATGAGTTTCCAGGGACAAGGAGGTTATCAAAGTCTTATCAATAAAATTCTCAGCAGCTCCAGAATCTACCAAGGCCAGCAGTTCATGAGTCCCTGTCCCAAAGTGAATAACACTAGGTAGAAGTATACGACTGTCCCCCTGGGGAGATGAAAGCAGACCTAAGGTGACCTCCCCATAATCACCTAGGTCCGGGAGTTTCCCGGACGTGTAGGGCACGAATGGAGCATGTGACCCCTGAGGCCACAATACAGGCAAAGTCCCATATTACGCCGGCGTGTGTGTTCCTGGGCAGATAGCCGGGTGGAGCCTAGCTGCATAGGTTCTTCCACTGAACTGGCACTGGAGGTTGGAGGGTCAGGTGGTAAGGGAGGTATACAGTTTGCCACAGCCATATTTTTTTCTCGCCCCCTCTCTCGCTGACGGCGATCAATTCTAATGGCTAGACACATAGCTTCCTCCAGTGAGGGTGGATAGGAGAAGTTGACCAGAGCATCCTTAATTGCATCTGACAGACCTATTCTGAACTGGCTGCGGAGAGCTGCATCATTCCAGCCAGATTCTGGGGCCCACCTGCGAAACTCTGAGCAGTACATTTCAGCTGTGGTAGTTCCTTGCTTTAAGTTACGCAGGGTTGATTCTGCAGTAGCCATACGATCTGGATCATCGTACAGCAATCCAAGGGCTTCAAAGAAGGCATCTACAGTTAGCAGGGCTGGATGGTTTGGTTCAAGGTTAAAGGCCCAAGCCTGGGGGTCACCCTGTAGCAGAGAGATAATAAACTGAACTCTCTGAGTTTCAGAGCCAGAAGAGGATGGCCTTAATTTGAAATATAATTTGCAGCTGTTTTTAAAGTTGCAGAATCCCTTACGGTCGCCAGAAAAACGGTCAGGCAAAGGAATTTTTGGTTCAGATAAAGTTTTTGTAACAGTTGTAGTAGGAGATTGCACCTTGGTGAGCTCTGTGGCCATTTGCTGAACTTGATGGGATAAACGGCAAAGTTCTTGTGCAAACATCTGAGCCTGCTCAGAATCCATGATGGGTTTTCCCTTTTTATGTATGGCTCGTGATAATGTCAGGTTTCATATCAGGCTAGCAGCAGACAACAGTTCAGGTGTGCTAATATGCTTACAGTTCAATAACAAGAGCACATACCATGAGCAGGTCTTGAGAAGCAGGTCAGCGCTGGGACTTGTAGTTCACCACGGATGCAGGGTTGAGATGAGCGGGACAGCTGGCACTTGTAGTTCACTGCTGAAGTAGGTGTTTTGATGAGCAGGAAAGCTGGAACTGTAGTTCACCGCAGGTGTGGATGTTGGTGGTGTTGCTGGTGCTAGTAGTGCACCACTGTAATGGATGTGGTCTAGGCAAGCCGAGTCATACACGGATAATCAGAGTTCGAAAGGTACCAAATCGGAAGCAACAAGCAGGGTCAAACAGTCCGGGTCATACACAAAGTTTACAGATAAACAGGTCAGGCTGGATCTCTCAAGGCAAGCAGAGTAACTCTATCACGAGCACTGATTGGGTGAAGTCACAGGTGTTTTAAAGGAGAGCTGGCCAATCAGTGTTTCCCAGCCAAGGCTGTGTCAGGTGAGTGCGCTGGGTCCTAGAGGGATCCAGTACTGACATCTGTCCTAATTATGGCTTCACAAGTTGAACAATGTAGCATGTGGAGGGTACATTTTATTGGGAAGGAAAATGGGCTATCCAGATATCCGGTTACATTATCCAAAGTGATTGATTTGATTCAATGACAATATTCTTAGTGCACATTAGAAACAACAAAATCAAAAGTACTTTGTAATGACCTTACTTACACACAGTGATGCCATCTTGTCTTCAGACTAGGTACTCATCTGTGCACCCTTAAAGAAATCATCCACAAATGTGTCATCTAAAATCAGCAATCCATATAGTGAGCCCTTGACCCTTGGCATGGGTGATTGCAAAGACCATGATGATATAGCCAGACTCATATGCTTCCCTTCCATTTGATATACTGTATTCGCTGGCGTATAAGACTACCTTTTACATTTAAAAAAAACTGGCCAAAAAGCAGGGGTTGTCTTATACGCCGGGTCAGCTGCTCGGATGCCTGCTGGATGTGCAGTAATACAGTATATACCGCATAGCCAATCCGGTGAGCGATGTATTCAAATGAATACAGAGCCTGCTCGGATTGGAGTAACAACCTCTGCAAATCCGAGCAGGCTACATACAGTAGCCTGCTCAGATTGTCTTTGAGAGTCAGAGAGGCGTGGGCTGATGTTACAGCCTTTGCCAATCCAAGCAGGCTTTGTATCCATTAATAGAATACATTGCTCGCCGTGATTGGCTCCAACTCCAGCAAGAAGGGAGAAGAATATGGCTCCAGAAGGAAGAAATATGAAGCATCAGAAGCCTCGGAAGGGGGATCGCCTTATACGGTGAGTACAGGCAAAAAAACGTAAAAACTGAAAAATTAGGGGGTCGTCTTATACGCCCGGTCGCCTTATACACCGGCAAATACGGTATATTTTTTATGCAGGACTGGGTTACTAGTACTTTATTGCTATGCATTAATATAATACACTAGTTTTGTCTAGCCTTGTAGCTGCATTAGTAAAAGTTATTGTTTACGCCCCCCGTTAAGGCAAAACTATAACAGATTTGGGTCATTTTAACTTGATGCTTTGTATGTTTTTCAAATTTAAATTTAAATTCACAGATATGTTTTTTTTTTACAGAGTATTTTCATAGCACTACTTTTAAATAGAAAGCACTGCAAGAGTTTGTTTCTTTCAGACTGCCCAAGTTACTTTTTACAAACTCACATTTTAGCATTGTTATCTCTACAACTAAGCCCCCTACTAACGTGTCAGAGGAGGAGCCAGTGTCCAGCAGGATGGTATTGCCTTGAAGCAAAAAAAGAATGTTGCAGAACATAGTAGTGGTTGTACAGTCTACTCTTTTGTAACCTGGATAGTTAAAATGTTACTAAATCCACAACAGTAAAATCAGTCTTTATATGCAGTAACGCATGCTTGTTATACTTACTGTGGAACATAAGGGGTTAATATTCTTCATTGTGTAAAAAGGCTGCTTGATCTTGTATGCACAGATCCCCCTGCATTGTCATCCCTGGACAAGTATAAATGAGACAGAGCCTTTGGAGTCAAGCTGCACATGCTCAGTTTGATGTGTATTGCTAGAGAGGTTTTTTTTCTTGTGAGAGTGCATGTGATCAGCACAGGGCCAATCAGCACTGTCCAGACATGTCCAGACAGATGGTCAAAAGCCCTGCAACCTCATAGGACAGCTCAGTGCAATATTAAAACCCCTCCTACAAGCTTCACCAGGAACTGATAGAAATGACAAGACTGCTATATACTGCTGATGAGAAAAGGTATTTAGCAGTTTATATTTACTAAAATAATTGCATTTCCATGTTCTGTGTACTGTGGGAGATCAGATATAGTGAATGCAGGGTGCTGGGCTTAGTAACACTTTAAGACTACCATTGTATTTGCCTAGAGGGGTTGCATGCAGTTCATAGGCCATTACCTAACCTGCAAAACAAAAGAAAGTTGTGCTGCTGTTGATATAAAGTGAAGCTGCCAGCACTAACAGTGAAACAACCTGTGAGTGAACAATAAAGAAAAAATAAGTGCAGCGCTTAAAAATATGTAACAAAATTGCGTGAAGCAGTTTGCATGAATCTCATCCACATGGGTGGGATTATATTGTGATGAGTGAACCAAAAACACAATGCATAAAAAATAAAAACAATAACAGGGATAATGAAACCCTTGGAGTGCAAACAATGAATTATAAAGTATGGAGGAAGTCCTTCAAAAAATAATGTATAGGTACAAATAGGTCTTCATATAATATAAAACACTCCTGTAGAACACTCCTGTGTTACTGGGGATTTGAATGGTGTACATGATCCACTTTAATAAGCATACAGGACAGCCTGACTGGTAAATTAAGAGAATGGGTACTCTTACCGCATGAGGTGGACACCTATGCCAGTGGCACTGTGTCGGATAAGCTTGTGAGAGCTCCTCGGATGGATGGCTCTATGGAGAGTGATGGTTGGAGGAATGGTAGATCCTTCCCAGGGATCCCAAGGTCCAAAGTAGAGAGTGGCTCCAGGCTTTCAGATGGAACAACACTTGTGGGTATCCATAGAAGAAACAAAAAAACTCCACATGGTGTAGTTTGTTTGAAAAGGGAAGCCTTTATTAGGCTGGTAAAATACAGTAATAAACAATAAAAACAAAAAAAGGAACTGCCAGTCCTCTGGAAAAAATCTGGCACACGTGATCACATGAATGTAAAAAGAGCGTGGTAGTTGGGTATGTAAAAGAGCTATGTACCCGACATGTTTCGAGCTAATGCTCATCGACAGGGGCATGGCTCCTTCACCCACTCCACGCCATATATATACTAAAAAGACAATTCACTGTGTCTCAAAACAGCTGCAATCAATTCATTTGGATAAACTACACTAATTGGCTACGCCCACTGGTGTCTGCAGGGAACCACATTAATCATACTTATCCAGCCATATGGTCATTGGATCGTGTACATTCATTGGTCCTAGAGAAGTGTGAGTAGGTATCCGCCCACTGGTATGTGTCATAAATGAGAGACGCGAAACCAAGCTGTTTACCTAACAGGAAGACAGCCTATAGGGGATAGACAACCCAAAATGGGAGGTGATTGGTCACACGAACGGGGGAGCATACGTCACCACGTGACCACGTGATGACGCGACACGGTACGTCCTCACCCGGGATACACATCCCTGACTGGAAGGTGATTGGTCACGCAAACGGACGAAGGAGCGCACGCCACCACGTGACCACGTGACGACGCGACTCAGCAGGTCAATCATCAGGAGGGAGACAAATCCATCCCTGGGGGCGTGGTTGGTCACATTACTCTAAGGGGATAGACGCACGCAAACCAATGGCGCAACCGTAACGTGATTACGCATGCCTCTCTCAGTGGGCATTAACCCATGACGCAGCAGTAACGTAGCACCACGCAGTACGGCAAACTGTGTTAATAGGACCACGATCAAAGAATGACAGATGGAAATGGACAGGAAATGAGCAGAGTGGTAATCATAATACGCAGCAGACAAAAATCCCTCCACATATTAGACTCATTAATGATGAAAAATCAATCAAATCCCATTGGGGGAAAAAAATTAATTAACAACTGAAAGTCAATCAATTGCAGTGCGTGACACAATCAATCATCATTATCAGGTCACAACACATTAAAAAATACATTAAAAAATACATTAAAAAATACAAATAGTATACAATCATGACTTGGCAATCTTATACGTGGAACAAAATAGAAGAAGTGTGTTCTGATTCACTGAAAACGTATTTGTAATTTTAAGATTTATTAATAAAAGCGTTGATGTCCCACTCTATATTTAACCCATAGTGTGAGAAACAACGGAGCTGGTAGATCCAAAACATTTCGAGTTGGGATACTCCTCTAACCCTCGATTCCCCTCTTTAGTGGGGAGTAAATTTATCTATGACCTGAAAGCTGGTTCCTGTAGGATTTTTATCATGGCATTCCAAATAATGTTTGGGCACACTGTGGTTTGTTTTACCTTTCCTAATACGAGTGATATGTTCATTCACTCTGATTGCAAATGTGCGTATGGTCCTACCTACGTATTGTTTCTTACATGGGCATGTAAGAAGGTATACTATATATTAAGTGTTGCAAGTGACAAAAGATTTCATCTGGTACGTAATGGCAGTTACAGTAGAGGTACAATTATATATTTTATATATATACTTGTTAAGGTATTAAGCAGAAAAACATTACACGTTCTACAAGCATGAAAGCCTTTCACTTCGGTAAAAAAGGAGGGTTTGGTTGGGGGATCTGACACATTTGGGGCTAGTTTATTTCTTAACGACATTGCACCCCTGAATATAATACTCGACTTGTCGGGCAGAGCCGGACCAAGAAGGGGGTCACTTTGGAGGACATTCCAGTGACGATTTAAAATCCCTTTTATCTGTTTGTGTTGTACTGAGTACTGGGTGGTGAAAGCCCATTTAAACTTATTATCAGGGGTACGTTTTGGTTTTTCCTTAATGATGGATGCCCTATCAAGTTTGGAAACCCGCTCTATGTCATTATCGATGGTAGTGGATATATATCCTTTTTCAATGAATCTAAGCTTGAGTGTTAGTGCTTGTACATAGAAATCATCTATATCTGTACAATTCCTCCTGATCCAAAGTAATTGGCTATAAGGGATGGATCTGAGCCATGAGCTGTGATGGCAACTATCGGTGGAGATATAGCCGTTCCTGTCGGTTGGTTTAAAAAATGTTTTTGTCACAAACTGATTGTCTTTCACTGAGATATCCAAATCTAGAAAATGAATGCTGTGAACGCTCAAATCATAGGTCAAAATGATCCCCATCTCGTTGTCGTTGAGGGTCACCATGAAATCATGGAGAGATTCCTCATCTCCATGCCACAGGAGGAGGATGTCGTCTATGTATCTTGCCCACAGCATCACCTCAGGCCGCTGTAGAGCATAGACGACATCCTCCTCCCACTGGGCCATGTAGAGATTCGCCAGACTGGGGGCAAACTTAGCCCCCATAGCGACACCTCTTGTTTGGAGAAAAAATTGATCATTATACCAAAAATAATTGCTCTGGGTGGCCATAATGAACTGTTGTTGGATCTTAGGGATTGAATCACTAGTGGATAGATACCGTTCAACTGCTTTGAAACCTAGGTTGTGTGGAATACATGTATATAACGATGTTACGTCCGCAGTTACCAAGATACATCTACTCTGATAATCGGTGGATTGTAATCTACGTATAGTGTCACCTGTATCCTTTAAAAAGGAAGGGACACGTTGTACCAATGGCTGGAGATAAAAATCAATATATCTACCAATTCTAGAGGTGACTGAATTAATTCCGCTTACAATTGGGCGACCTGGAGGGTTGGTAATATTCTTGTGAATTTTTGGGAGATAATACATAACAGGTATGCGGGGCACTATGGGTACCAAGTAATCCTTTTCTTTTTTATCCAGAATCCCATCCGTAAAACCTCTATGTATCAAACCCAACAGTGCCTTTTGTAATTTCTTAGTAGGGTCGTGGGTCAGCCAAGATGCGGCACATTTCTAAGTGATAGTCACCCTTATCAAGGATGACCAATCCGCCCCCCTTATCCGCGGGACGTATAATTAAATCCTTGCATTCACACAAGGATCTAAGTCCTATTTTAATGTCAGGATGGTCGTATGTATGTTTTTTGGGCAGAGTTTCTAAATCTTTGATTTAGGTCTCTAAAGACTTTAATTGAGGAAGATGTGGTGTTGGATGGATTAAAAAGGGACGGATTGGACAAACCTGAATGGATAGGCTCTCCAGGTAAGTTCCCAGTTCGTTTGGATTGACTTGGGTTAGATAAGAAGAATCTCTGAATATTTAACTTGCGAACAAATTTTTGAACATTGACAAAAGTGTCAAACTTGTTCAGCTGTTTTGAGGGGGCGAACTTTAGTCCCTTGTCTAAAGTTCTAATTTCTGCCTCTGAAAATTCCCCTTTACTTAGATTAAAAATGCCATTACCTTCTAAGGTTTGCTTCTTTTTCCTGGTCCGCCTCCCCCCTCTAGTGCCTCGTTTCCGTCTGCACTTCTTTTGATACTCATGGGGACCCTGGGAAAATCCCCACTTTGAGAGGGCATGGGGCGTGGATGGTTGTATGAATAGGGAGATCTATTGTATTGGTCATAATCTCTTTTCATATAGGAATGATGTCTGATGGTCCCATCATGTGAATGAGCATCTCGTAATGGTGAGAACCTGTTATACGTGCGGACCGGGGTACGATTTCGATAATGTTGCTCATAGTGGTGACCATACCTATTATCCCTTGGGTCGGAAGGGGACCTGTCCCGAATAGGGACGTCGCGAGGGGATCTGTCCCCAAACATGTGCCCAAACATTACTTGGAATGCCATGATAAAAATCCTACAGGAACCAGCTTTCAGGTCATAGATAAATTTACTCCCCACTGGAGAGGGGAATCGAGGGAATGTTTTGGATCTACCAGCTCCGTTGTTTCTCACCTTATGGGTTAAATATAGAGTGGGACATCAACGCTTTTATTAATAAATCTTAAAATTACAAATACGTTTTCAGTGGATCAGAACACACTTCTTCTATTTTGTTCCACGTATAAGATTGCCAAGTCAGGATTGTATACTATTTGTATTTTTTAATGTATTTTTTAATGTATTTTTTAATGTATTTTTTTAATGTGTTGTGACCTGATAATGATGATTGATTGTGTCACGCATTGCAATTGATTGACTTTCAGTTGTTAATTAATTTTTTCCCCCCAATGGGATTTGATTGATTTTTCATCATTAATGAGTCTAATATGTGGAGGGATTTTTGTCTGCTGCATATTATGATTACCACTCGCTCATTTCCTGTCCATTTCCATCTGTCATTCTTTGATCGTGGTCCTATTAACACAGTTTGCCGTACAGCGTGGAGCTACGTTACTGCTGCGTCATGGGTTAATGCCCACTGAGAGAGGCATGCGTAATCACGTTACGGTTGCGCCATTGGTTTGCGTGCGTCTATCTCCTTAGAGTAATGTGACGAACCACGCCCCCAGGGATGGATTCGTCTCCCTCCTGATGATTGACCTGCTGAGTCGCGTCATCACGTGGTCACGTGGTGGCGTGCGCTCCTTCGTCCGTTTGCGTGACCAATCACCTTCCAGTCAGGGATGTGTATCCCGGGTGAGGACGTACCGTGTCGCGTCGTCACGTGGTGACGTATGCTCCCCCATTATGGCTGGATAAGTATGATTAATGTGGTTCCCTGCAGACACCAGTGGGCGTAGCCAATTAGTGTAGTTTATCCAAATGAATTGATTGCAGCTGTTTTGAGACACAGTGAATTGTCTTTTCAGTATATATATGGCGTGGAGTGGGTGAAGGATCCATGCCCCTGTCGATGAGCATTAGCTCGAAACATGTCGGGTACATAGCTCTTTTACATACCCAACTACCACGCTCTTTTTACATTCATGTGATCACGTGTGCCAGATCTTTTCCAGAGGACTGCCAGTTCCTTTTTTTGTTTTTATTGTTCTGTATTTTACCAGCCTAATACAGGCTTCCCTTTTCAAACAAACTACACCATGTGGAGTTTTTTTGTTTCTTCTATGGATACCCACAAGTGTTGTTCCATCTGAAAGCCTGGAGCCACTCTCTACTTTGGACCTTGGGATCCCTGGGAAGGATCTACCATTCCTCCAACCATTACTCTCCATAGAGCCATCCATCCGAGGAGCTCTGAAAAGCTTATCCGACACAGTGCCACTGGCATAGGTGTCCACCTCATGCGGTAAGAGTACCCATTCTCTTAATTTACCAGTCTGGCTGTCCTGTATGCTTATTAAAGTGGATCATGTACACCATTCGAATCCCCAGTAACACAGGAGTGTTCTACAGGAGTGTTTTATATTATATGAAGACCTATTTGTACCTATACATTGTTTTTTGAAGGACTTCCTCCATACTTTATAATTCATTGTTTGCACACCAAGGGTTTCATTATCCCTGTTATTGTTTTTATTTTTTATGCATTGTGTTTTTGGTTCACTCATCACAATATAATCCCACCCATGTGGATGAGATTCATGCAAACTGCTTCACGCAATTTTGTTACATATTTTTAAGCGCTGCACTTATTTTTTCTTTACATTACCTAACCTGACCTAGAAAGATCACAAATAAGCTGGCTATACACTAGTAACATTTTGGTCAAGATTTTTTTTTTTTTTTTTAATCCTTAGTGTGGTCAAATCAACATTCATAGGATGGAAAATGTTGTGCTTTTTGTTCAGGAAATACCATTTATGCCAAAATCTGTTGTTAAAAAGAAACATAATTCTGAAATAAATTTAAATGACATGAATGTACTGAGATTCATGAGTGTGGGTACGAACAATTGTTTGAAAGTCTACAAGTATATGGCCAACTTTAAATGTGATTGGTTTCTGCTGTTAATTCACCCCACCCCTTCTATGTGTTGCCCGCCTGTGTTATAGAGAGGTCCCAGCTTTATGAAGTCATAATGTTAAATGGGTTGTAAAGGTTCATGTCTTTTCACCTTAATGCATCCTATGCTTTAAGGTGAAAAAACATCTTACGATTAGCGGCCCCCCAGCCCCCCCCTGTTTTACTTACCTGAGCCCTGGAAGTCCCGCGTCGCGTACACGCTCTTCCTCTGCTCGGTCTTCTCGGCTCTTCATTGGATAGATTGATAGCAGCGCAACCATTGGCTCGCGCTGCTGTCAATCAAATCCATTGACGCAGGCCCCCGGGGGCGGGGCTAAATCCTGCAATTAGTGGCTATGGACGCCAAATACAGGACTTGGGATAACCTGCCTTGGGAGAGCCCTTCCCAGAGAGGGTTATCTGAGGCGGGGAGGAGCCAAGAGAGCTGCCGTGGGACCCCAGAAAACGAGGATCGGGCCACTCTGTGCAAAATGAGCTGCACAGTTGAGGTAGATATAACATGTTTGTTATTTAAAAAATAAATAAGAAATAACCTTTACAAACACTTTAACATTCCTTAGCGTAATGCAAGTCATCCATAGCTCACTGTTGTAATTGCTCCTTAGCAATAGATTTCTTTAAAAACTCCTTTAATTCACAGCAGTGAAAGAGCAAAACACTGTATGGGAGTCTAGGACATTCTCCCGTTTAATCAGACATGCATTGTGCTTTATGCTACTTTTTTCTTTCCTTTTTTTTTTTTTTTAGCTGATGGCATCTGAGTAACTTCTTGAGATGAAAAAAGAAGAATGTACTTCTGAATGTGACAGACTGGTTATATCTGCTCTTTTATCACAGTACAGATCACATAAGCACAGCCATAAGTTACCTGGGAAATGTGTGAGTTATCTCAATTTAAACCAAGAAACCTATCACTGCCAAGCAGCCACTTTGATCAGGGTAGGCATTGTGACTATGGCCGTGTGGGGAAAGCTAATACTTGTATGTGTGTGTGTGTGTGTGTGTGAATGATGGCGTGCTGCCTCTGGCAAACATTCATAGCTATGTTTTCCCAGCCCTCAGCGATTCCCCTTTCAAACTACAACTTCACTGCTTTTCATTAAGGCAGATAAGAAAATGCTTTTCTGTGGCTCAAGTTGACTTATTAAAATGTAATTATTGCAGTAGGCATGTCAAATGGCAGCAGGGACGAAGATTAATGGCAACTTTCAACAATAAAATGTGGAGCCATTCGTGAAGGAGCACGACACAGAGGGAAGCCATGTGGAGAAATATAAAGGAACAAATGGAGCTGTTACATTACTTGATGGAACATGATTTCATTTGGCTTTAATGGCCGTGTTGATTACACTTAAGCGGGAACTAAGTTCCTATGAATGAAGTGGGCACCTTCTTTGGGGTGGAAGGGGTTCATTCCAGTAGGCGGCAGATGATGTGACCATCCTTTTGTGCACACAGGTGGTTCCCTGCTCTGATGGATGAGCTGAATTTAAAATGATTAGCGTCTTACAAGCAAAGCGAACTTGGAACAAAGGTACCAGTCAGAGCCCATCAGTGGGACCAGTGATTAATTGGCCTATTGTGTTTAACATTCCAAAGCTGCCCTTGTAGCACAGAGATTAGGGTGAGTGGCTGGAACATGACAGGGCACAAAAGCTAGTGCTCCTTTGTGTAGTGGTCAGAAGGAACTCTGCCAGCTTCTTATTTCCTGCTTGTGTTGCATCTCCAAGTTCTCTTGTTGCAAAATGGATGGAAGAAATTATAGACTAATACATATAAAAACATATCCTTATAGAGTAGCACAGTGTTTCTCAAACTTTTTTGTCTTGTGACACACCGAAAAGATCTAATAATTTTCATGGCACACCTGAAAAGATTTAAAAATTTTTGTGGTGAAGAACTTATTTTTTTTTTTACATATATATTGAATTTAAATTTTCATGACACACCTGAACATTTTTCCTGGCGCCTCCATCCCTACTAAGGGAAACAGGTAGTGAAGCCTTATGGCTAGGACCCGAACGACCCCCAGGACGGCCCGTTTCCTACTGTGCATGCGCTATTTGCACGGCGCTTTGTGAATGGGTGGCTACCTCCTGGGTCACACACAGTTCCCAGAAGGCAGCACGGCTCATTCACAAGAAGACATGGTGACGTAGGACGAGCCTTAGGATTATCTGTGGTAGAAGAAGAGGCAGAAAAGCTACTTCCGCATAGCAACCGCCCTTTCAGGTGAGTATATAACAAAAAAAAAACTATTTTTTTTATATTTATTTTATGATTTTTAGGAAAAAAAACTGTTTCTCTTTCAGAGTTCCAGACATGATTAACCCCTTCAATACCAGCCACTGTCATATGACGTCCATAAAGTGTCTCTCCCATTCAGAGTGGATGTCATATGACGTCCTAGACTTTGAAGGGGGATATCTAAATGATACCTCTAGCGAGAGGCATCATCCAGATATCTACCTCTTGTGCCGGCTATTCTGCACAACATAAGAATGATCATAGCGGCGGTTCCGCCGCTTGATCATTCTTACAGGCGACGGGAAGGGACATCCCCCCTCCCGCCGCCATCCGGTGCTTCTCCGGGCTCTCCCGTGCCATCGGGGGCCCGGAGAATGAATTGTCCGGTGCTTGCAGGAAGTATAGAGATGACTGGTGACCATATGGTCACCAGTCATCTCTATGACTGTTGAGGACCTAGGCGCGATGTGATGACGTCACGCCCGAGTCCCGTAAGTAAACAAAGCCGCGATTGCGGCTGTAAGCCACAGTATTCATGAGATCAGTTATTTTTTTTCACCGATCTCATGGTTTCCAGCCTGGAGGAGAGATGTGGTGTCTTATTGACCCTGCATCTCTCCATAAAGAGGACCTGTCACACACATTCCTATTACAAGGGATGTTTACATTCCTTGTAATATGAATACAAGTAATAAAACAAAAAAAAAAGTGTAAATAAATAAATAAATATGTAAAATAAATAAATAATAATAAAAAAAAAAATTAAAACGCTCCTGTCCCAGAAGCGAACGCACACGCAAGTCCCGCCAACATATGTAAACGCTGTTTAAACCACATATGTGAGGTATCGCTGCGTGCGGTAGAGTTCCAGCAACAATTCTAGCACTAGATCTTCTCTGTAAATCGAAACTGGTAACCTGTAAAAAATGTCAAAGCCTTGTCTATGGAGATTTTTAAGTACCGAAGTTTGGCGCCATTCCATGAGTGTGCACAATTTTAAAGCATGACATGTTAGGTATCTATTTACTCGGTGTAACCTAATCTTTCATATTTTACAAAATAAATTGGGCTAACTTTACTGTTTTGTTATTTTTTTAATTCATGAAACAATTTTTCCACCCAAATTGAAAAATTATTGTGCAAATACTGTACAAGATAAAACATTGCAATGACCGTCGTTTTATTCCCTAGTGTGTCTGCTAAAAAAACATATATAATGTTTGGGGGTACTGCGTAATTTTCTAGCAAAAAAATTATGATTTGTACATGTAGGAGAAAAGTGCCAGAATAGGCCCGGTATGGAGGTGTATATAAAAGCCCGGTATTGAAGTGGTTAAGTATTTCCCTATCGTTAAACAATGAACAAACTTTATTTATAAGCATCAAAGTTGGATTAGAACGGTCTGTATTATTATAATATAATTAAAGCAATCAAGTTCTCCCGAGGTCTCGCACAAGTCTCGCGTTACGAAAGAAACCAATGAATGTCAGACTGACAAAGATTGCGTTTTTCTATATGTTACTTTTTTTAACTTTTGCAACATTGATTAACCATTACATTTTGTGATATGTCCAAGGTTTCAAAACACTAGCAATTTGAAAAAACAAATCAAAACTCCCACGACACACCAGCAAATCTCATACGGCACACAGTTTGAGAATGACTGGAGTAGCAGCACAGGCCAAACAACTAGCGTCTTCCAAGCAGTTAAGCAGGGTTGTTACTTCTTTCTCAAATATAAAACAGTCCAACAAAAATAGACCCCGCATGCAGGGCAGTGGGCACTATCTTTTGGCATAAAACGTTGTAATTTATTCAGATGCCATGTAGGGACCATGCCTTTAGAAGTAATGGGGTCTGAAAGGGAAAGCCATTTAGGCTCCCCTTTCCTCATGGGATAATGGCATTAGGGCTGGTTTTAGCTCAGGTATACTGGTAGGGCAGGATTGGTTGCAGAATGTCAGGTGGGATCGGGGGTATTAGTTCAAGAGGTTATCTGAGGTAAGCAGAAAGGTGAGCTGCAGGTGAGCTGTCAGGATTGGTCGTTTGGGTCAGGTGTCTTGGGAAGGTTCTGGAGGATTTTTGGGTCAGCAGGGATTGGCTAATGGGATCAGATGGTGCTGGGAGAATTTTCCAGAAGCAGGAACCAGCCCATTTAAGGGTCACCAGAATCTGGGTCAGTACCATTCTACCCTGAAGATTGCAGGAGGACTCCCTGCCCTACCCCCCCCCTTTTTTCTTGTCGCGGCCTGTTCATGTGGTGGCTCCCTTCGGGAGTATCCGAAGGGGAGGTTTAAGTTAAAATGGTTTAAAATACGGTATCGGCTCGAGTCTAAGTGGCTGGGTTGAATTTGGTATTTTGTTGAGAAATTTGGTTTGAATTGGTTGATATACATTAAATAAGTTGATATGATAATTTTATGATTGAAAACCAATGAACCAGGCCATGGCCAAAACAATCCAAACAAATTGAATGACTTTTGGGACAATGTTAATTTAAAGCATAAAATAAAGCTATTTGATGAATCAATCTGGTGTTTTTGGTTGTGTCTATTCCTCTATGCATGTTTGTTTCCTACACTAACATGATGCCTATGATCCCATGTAAGATTCACTTTTTATATTGGACTGAGCTATGGGTAAAGCGAACCACTAAAGCCAAAAAATATGGCAGCCAATTTATAACTAGCTTTTTATAGTAAGGTGCATTGGGAAGGATGGAAGGATTTTGCACAGGTAAACAACATTACAAAAACATTTATCAGCACACTTACCAGCTAGCCAGTAGAAAAAAAGGTGCAAACTACAAGTGCAAAGTGCACTTGGAAGTACAGTCTCTGTAGATCAAGGGGGGACATGCAAGGAAAATAAAAAAACAGCATTTTAGCTTGCACATGATTGGATAATAAAATCAGCAGGGCTTCCCCCTTATTTCAGATCTACCCCTCAGATTTACAGCGAAGTGCACTTTAAGTGCACTTTTAAGTGCACTTTGCACTTGTAGTGCAGTGTGAATTTGTTTTTTTTTAAAATAACCCCCATAGTTTATCATTATACATGATTGTTGGAATTAATGTATTTCACACGTGTACAGTAAGGGATTAGGTTAATAGCAGTGGGTCCACCCACTATCACCAGATTGTAGGATTATAGATTTGCATTGCTTGCTTCTTTTTCCTTGCCAAAAATGGAGACTTGAATAACTATGGCTATAGACTTTTGGGGCTTGTGCTGTAGACTTGCGTGCTCTTGCTATAGACTTGAGATGATCGTGCTGTATACTTGAGGGGATTGTGCTTTAGACTTGCAGGGCTCTTGCTATAGACTTGCAGGGCTCTTGCTGTAGACTTGACATGCAAGTTTGCTATAGATTTGAAAAGTGTCAACTAGAGCTTATGCTTCAAGTGCTCTCCAAGTGTACAGTTTGCCAGGGAAGATGTGCAGCAAGTTCACAAGACTTACAATTCAATACTGCCACAAATGTGTGGCAAGTTATCTTTGCTATCTGGGATACCATTTTGTTATTCAATTTCCTTTAGATTTACCTTTAACTATGTAGTAGTGTGAGGGCCTATTATTTAGGATTTATGTAGTGTCAACAGTTTGCGTAGTGCTTTACAAAATTAAGGCAGACAGTACAGTTACAATCAGAGCTTTTTTTCTCAGAAAATAGGTGCAGGAACTTAACCACGACCAGTTCAGATTTCACAAACAGTAGAAGGGTCTTAAAGGGGCATTAAATACCAGAATTGCATTACATACAGTGTGCAGAGTTCAGGGGGTTACAAAGCAGTCACTTGTAAACACAGAAACCAGACTTCTGTGTTCACAAGTGATTGTGGTGAGCGGGCACCAAAGGGTCTGAGCCAAAGGTGGTGGAACTGAGTTCCACCAAGTTCCCCCAGAAAAAAAAGCCCTGGTTACAATACAATGCAACACAGAGAGCCCTGCTCATTAGAGCTTACAATATAAAAGTCAGGGTCAAGTGATTCAATAGGTAATAACTGTGGATGATGAATTGATGGAGCAAGTAAGTTTAGTTGTTAGATAGAGGCAGGATAGGCTTCTCTAAAGAGATGGATTTTTAAAGACTGCCAAAAGGTGGATAGAGTAGAAGATAGTGGGAAAGTTTGGAATAAGGAGTTCCAAAGGATGCAAGAGGCTCTGGAGAAGTCCTGGAGGCAAGCATGGAGGTAGTTGATGAGGAAATGGTCAAAGTTTATTAACCATTGAGAGAATTATGTGATTGGAAGACAGGGATATCGCATGACTGACTTGTCACATGTGTCAGGAGCATATAACACTCCTCCTCCTCGTTCCAGCATCCTGGTCTGGCTGTGGCATTCTCCTTGTCTGTCTATCCACCTGAAAGGTGATTGATGTGGCCAATCTCTGGGTGGAGACCAAACCTGATTCAAGCCAGCCAAGCCTAGAGTCTCATGTTTGTGATATTGCATTTGTAACACATGCTCCAAGCTCACTGTTTGTCTGTCCTGCTCTGCAGTTTGGATTCACTCATTGACAACCTCGGACTACTGGACTACTCTGAGCTCTGCTGCCTTTTGAATATAGATTGACCCTGACTATTCTGAATCTTACCTGCCTCGTAAATGGACTGCCGTAAACCACGCTGTCTGTCTGCCAATCACAAGTTCCTGTTTGCTTTGCTCAGTTTGCGCCTGCTCTTTAGTGGTGGACAGACATTATAGCATTGTGTATAAGTCCTGGGGGCAACAGAGTACCAATAGGCCTGCTTGCCTTATGGGGGCTGCTATAGGTGAAGTACAGAATCTAGTCATAGTGTCTGACCAACTGCGTTTGGGGTAAGCATGATAACATGACTGTTTCTGCTCCCAACAGTTGTACAGTACATCCCTATGCTTTATAAGAGTGCTGTGTTCTGTTTGTTTTTAAGCAGTAGTATGCCTGTGGTAGGGCTAAACTAATGTTTTATAAATTGAGCCCTGTTATCCAAATGCCTCTCTAAAGTCCATGTTTCTTGCAAAAGTCCTTATGGTAAAGCCTGGCATGGTTATTTGCTAAACTATTTCCTTTGTGTCTGCTTTAGTAAAACAGCCTTAGGAGTTTATGTACAAATGACTGTGTGCAGTTTGGAAAGATTTGTTTATGTGCCAAACACCATGGCTCCTATAAATGCCATTAACTGCATTTTCTTTAAAATGCTTTGCAGACCCAAGTAATATACCCCCTCTGAGCGCAACACCTGTTCGATAGCCAATGTGTATCTGTGTTTGTGCTCACTGGCTAATTTGGTGAATTTTCTTCTGGAGAGGAGCTGAAATTCAATAGATGTTTTCATTGAGAGCAAGCTGAAAAAGTAGTAACGAGAGCATACAGAGAGTGTTATGTTGTATCTGCCCACTTACTTCAATCATATGATAACTTGGAATGATAAGTACCATATAAAGCTTTATTGTGTTGTCCTGTAATGGTCCATAAATGGAAACTGTGCATATCAAGCCTATGTGTGTGGTTGTGGGGGTTTGGGAACACCATTTGAATCTCTGTTGATTTTGCTTTGGCCAAGACCAAAGAGCTATCCAAGGATGTCATGGACAAGATTGTAGACCTACACAAGGCTGGAATGGGCTACAAGACTATTGGCAAAGCTTGGTGAGAGGGTGACAACAGTTGGTGCGATTATTCACAAATGGAAGAAACACAAAATAATTGTCAGTCTCCCTCTGTCTGTGGCTCTGTGCAAGATCTCACTTTGTGGAGTTTCAATGATCATGAAAACGGTGAGGAAGTAGCCCAGAACTACACGGGAGAATCTTGACAATGATCTCAAGGCAGCTGGGATCATAGTCACCAAGAAAACAATTGGAAACACACTACGCCGTAAAGACCTGAAATCCTGGCATGCCCACAAGTTCCCCCTGTTAAAGAAAGCACATGTAAAGGCCCGTCAGAAGTTTTCTAATGAACAAGAAAACAATTGGAAACACACTACGCCGTAAAGACCTGAAATCCTGCATGCCCACAAGTTCCCCCTGTTCAAGAAAGCACATGTAAAGGCCCGTCAGAAGTTTTCTAATGAACATCTGAATAAAGAACTGGAAGAACTGTGTGAAAGCGTTGTGGTCAGAACAGACCAAAATAGAGCTCTTTGCCATTAACTCAACTCACGTGTTTGTAGGAGGCGGAATAATGCCAATGACCCCAAGAACATCATCCCCACCATCAAAACAATCAATTGGAAACATTATGCTTTGGGGGTGTTTTTCTGCTAAGGGGACAGGACAACTTCACTGCATCAAAAGGAACAATGAACAGGGCCATGTACCGTCAAATCTTGGGTGAGAACTTCCTTCCCTCACCCAGGGCATTGAAAATGGGTTTTTGGAGGGATATTCCAGCATGATATTGACCCAAAACACATGGCCAAGGTAACAAAGAATAAGCACATTAAGGTCCTAGAGTGGACTAGCCAATCTACAGATCTTAATCCCATATCCCAAAATATGTAGAGATAGTTGAAGGTTCGAGTTACCAAACATCAGCCTCAAAACCTTATTGACTTGGAGAGGATTTACAAAGAGTAGTGGGACAAAATCCCTACTGAGATGTGTGCAAACCTGGTGACCAACTACAAGAAACATCTGACCTCTGTAAATGCCTGAAAGGGTTTTGCCACCAAGTACAAAGTCATGTTTTGTGAAGGAGTCATATACCGTATATACTCAAGTATAAGCACATTTTCTTGTGCTGAAAATGCCCCCCTCAGCTTATACTCAACTTTTTGTGACTGATCTCCTAGACTTTGGGGACCCAGTACCAGCCAACTTGACACACATTTAGCCCCACTCTTCCTCTACAAGTGTGCAAAGTTTGTTGTCCTGGGGACCTACGGCCGGGGAGCACTGTTTTTTCAAAGCCTGGCACCCCTTCCATAGACTCCCATGTTAAACGGTCATTTCTCTGGTGACTTTGGGGACCCGGTACCGGCCGGTTGTAGGTCCCCTGAACTTGGCACACATGTAGCCCCATTTCTCCTCTACAATTGTGCAAAGTTTGTTGTCTGGAGGTCTTACGGCTGGGGAGCACCAATTTTTCAAATCCGGGCACCTCTTCCATAGACTCCCATGTTAAATGTCAGTCTAGTCATGGACACAGTGAGGCATGGGCACAGTGAGGCATGGACACAGTGAAACGTGGGCACAGTGAAGCATGGGCACAGTAAAGCATGGGCACAGTAAAGCATGGGCACAGTGAGGCATGGACACAGTGAGGCATGCACATGGACACAGTGAGGCAAAGTGAGGCACAGGGAGGCATGAAGATGGACACCCTTTTGTGGTAAAATTAGGTGCCTCTTATATTAGGGTCGGCTTATACTCAAGTATATACAGTACTTATTTCACTCATTAGAATGCAAATCAATTTATAACTTTTTTTTAAATGCATTTTTCTTGATATTTGTGTTGTTATTCTGTCTCTTACTATTAAAATAAACCTACCATTAAAATTATAGACTGATCATTTTTTTGTCAGTGGGCAAACATACAAAATCAGCAGAGGTTCAAATACTTTTTTCCTCTCACTGTATCTGCTCCAAGCACTTGTGTTTAGCCTTGTTATGTACGGTTCAGGTTGGCTTTAGTCAGACAAAACTGCAAGATTATTAAATTTATGTTTATATGTTACATGTTTGGCTGAGGCGGCGTACACACGAGGGGATATGTCCGCTGAAACCGGTCGGATGGACCGTTTCAGCAGACATCTCCGCTCGTGTGTACGGGCTAGCGGACAGATTTCTCCACCCGACAGATTTCAAAGCAAGCTTTGAAATCTGTCCGCTGCAAACCTGTCCGTCGGATATGTCCGCTGGTTAGTACACCAAACCATCGGACCAAAATCGCGCGCATGCTCAGACAAAAGTAGGGGACGGGAGCGCTCGTTCAGGTAAACCTCGTGTTTGTTTGTGAGTTGGCACATTCGTCATTGTAACTATCTATATTGTATCGTTTATTGCCTTTCTTCGTTCTCTTGCTATAATCAAGCTGTTCTATTGCTGATGCCATTTATATAGACTGAGTTGTCCCAATCTCGCAAAGTTTGATTGTAGTATATCGCGTTGTCTTTTTGTAATTATTTTTTTGCTGCATCTCCTAATTGTTTTGAGCTTTCCTCCACATGACTATAATTTTTTTTTTTGGATCTATTTTTTAAATGCATTTTTTAGGTTTTTTTGTACCTTTTTTTTCAATGTTTTTTTTTTTATTTTTTGAACATTTTTTGCTATGCATTTTTTTGGATGTTTTGTACCTTTTTTTCAATGCATTTTTATTTTATTTTGTTAGATCATTTTTTTCAATGCATTTTTTTGGATGTTTTGTACCTTTTTTTCAATGCATTTTTATTTTATTTTGTTTGATCTTTTTTTTCAATGCATTTTTTTGGATGTTTTGTACCTTTTTTTTAATGCATTTTATTTTATTTTGTTTGATCATTTTTTTCAATGGAATTTTTTTTTTTTTTTTATCTTTTTTTTCAATGCATTTTTTGTTTTTTGTTTTTTCCTTTTTTTCAATGCATTTTTTTGTTGTTTTTGTTGCTTTTTTTTCCATGGGTTACCAAGTTGTCACTCCAAACCTACCCCCCCACCCAGGAGTTTGTGTCCTTCCAAAATTCCACCTTGTAGTTTTAGTAGGTTTGGGGCATAATCACCACAGTAGAAAACACAATAGACAAGGTTTTAACGTAAATTCAAAAAGCCATTTATTTTGGCAAGAAAAAAAATTAAAATAAACATGATCTGCACCACTTGATCAGATAGCAACCTACATGCAGACTTGTGCATTCCACAAAACATGATGAAGGATAAAATGAACAATCTCAGGAGACACAAAACAAATCAAATCTGAATCAGCAGCAAATTAGCAAAGAAACCCAAGCTGTGGTACTCCAACAAGCTCACATTTTAGAATAATGAACTGGAAGGCAGGTAATCACCTTCTCTTCTTACTTCCAGCCTTCCTTCCTGGCTGCCTTGCAGCGAAACGTCCACGGGCCCATCCATGGCCCCTTGCAGGTGCTGATGATGTGGCAGCAGGAGGCAAAAGATGGGGAGCAGGCTGGGCTGGGTCACTGAGGTCTGTGTCCCGGGTCAGCATGCCCCTGTGCATCCAAAAGATGACCTTATTTATTAAGTCCTTAGCCAGGTCCCTTTGATCCTCCTCCGCTCGGCTCAGTTCATGAGCCACAGAGGCACTGAAGGCTTCTGTGGGGTTGAGGGGGGCCCGCATTATTTCAGCAGCCTCCCTCATCATTTTGAGGCTCTCCTCCTCCATCTCCCTCATCCGCCTCTTTTGGCCTGGTCGCCTCATCTGGAGGGGAGGGACCTGGCTTATGGTGCTGAGCCTGGGGACATGCTGACTTCCACTCAGCCCAGCCTCCTCCTGGCTGCCACTCACCCCTTCCCCCTGGCTGACATGGTCCTGAGGAGCTGCCACCTCCTGACTGGCCTCTTCCTGTATCAAAAAAAGGGACATGTTGTAATATTTAGCTCAATCAAGCACACACACACATTATTTGGCTCTAGACTCTTTTTGTTTTCTTAATTTAAATAGACCTGCCTGTCCTTCAGACCCCTCAGTTGGCATCCCTGAGATCCCTAGTTTTTTGCACACGCCTTTTTTTGTTGGTCCAAACGTTAGAATTTTAACAATACTAACTCAAGAATCAAACCCAAATTAGAAGCAAATAAATATTTAGGAAACTACTATACCTCACTGAAGATCGCCAGATCTGGGTCCATGTCAGCCAGGCCCTCCTCTGGCTCTGCAGGGGCGTGGGGATCCTGGGAAGTTCCGCTGCAAGGAAGCGTGGGAGGAAGGCTGGAAGGAAGATTGGAAAGTGATGGCCGGCCCTCCAGTTCATCATCCAAAAATGCAAGCTCGCGGAAGTACCACAGCCTGGGCTCCTTTTGCGCATCTGCTGCTGATCCAGATCGTTTGGTTTTAACCTCTTTATATACCTTACGATAGGTGCTCCTGAGATTGCTCATTTTATCCTTCACCATGTTTGCTGTGCAGGATGGAACCCACGTCTGCATGTAGGTTGCTATCTCTTGTAGAGTGTCTGCTCGGAGATTTTTGTTTGGGTAGCCTGGGTGCCTGGTATCCCATAGATTAGGCTTTTCGCGATAACATTCGATTAATTTAAGAGTGTTGTCTTGGATAGCCAACTGGTCCATCTCTCTTTTTTTTTTATATGTTCAGATTAATGCTCTAGAATATACAAATAAAAATTAATTAAAACCCACAAGAAAAATGGCTCAGATTTATCATTTTCTGAATATGTATGTGTACAATCATTGTGGAACTAGTATACAAACACATTGGGGGTTATTTACTAAAGAAAAAATCACTTTAGCACTGCAAAAGCACTTGAAAGTACACTGCCTGAAAGTGCACTTGGAAATGCAATCGCTGTAGCCCCGAAGGGGACATGCAAGAAACAATATATATTCAATTTTAGCCTCCACCTGATTGGTTGATAAAATAAGCAGAGCTTACCTTCATTTCAGATCTTCCCCTCCACATCTATGGAGAATGCCCTTCCAAGTGCACTTGCAGTGCAAACTGGATTTCCCTTTAGTAAATAACCCCCAATGTGTCCTGCTGATACAATGCTGGCCAGCTCCACTCCATTGTTGTGCAATTCATTTTTGGAACATGCAGACCCTTTGGTAACATGAAAATAAATACATGCCATCTCTTTAATCATCCACAATTTTTTTCTTTTTCCAAAAATGAAGCCACTAGTTATTGTGTAGATATCATGCACCTCACACAGCATTGAGGAGCTAATACACAACCTAATTACCTCTGTCAAAACACTACAGAACAATACATGCATGATGTGAATCCACAAGACAAAAATAAAGAGGTAGAGCATTGTCATATATATATGTAGTGATGTGTTCAATCATTTTTGTCCAAAACTTGCATTGGTGGCCCCAAGCTAGCTAAATAGCGCAAACGGTCCTAACAACATTCCAAACCCCCACCCCCACATGGGGTTTAAAAGTTGAGACGCCTCTGCTGATCCCATGTTGTAATTTACCTTCGTGTCTGTAGCTCCTCGCGTACGCTCGAGTAATCTCCGCGTAACCGACGTAATCACGTCGATCTCCTTATATAGGCCACGCAAAGCTATACCGCCGCCCTCTTCGTTCGCAATGTCTCCGCCCGTTTTTAACCCCCCCATTTCAACATCCAGGGCCTCATATTGCAAGTTACCGGCATATGTGTATGTCATCGTTTTAACGCGCGCGTAAGCTCCGCGTAAACACGATGTATTCATCCGCGCATGCGTGAAACGCCGCCTTCGTCCACGCCCATGACGGAACTTTTCCTCTTTTCCACGCCCCTTATCAGTGGGAAACGAAAAGATGGCCATGTCCCACGAGCGACCATTACCCGCTCATGAGGATCAGGAAGGGACACAACCAGGAACGTCACGCTCAAGGAGCAAACGGTACAAGGCCACAAATATGAGTTTGGAGGAGATGGTGGAGATGGTACACATCCTGCGCAGGAAGGATTATGATGGGGATTATGGCCCATACAGCACCCCGAACCGCCGTAAGGCCAAAATTATGGACAAGGTGGCGAAGAGGCTTACTGAGATCTTTGGGGTGAGCAGGTCCAAAGAGCAGCTACGCAAGCGCTGGTCCGATTTGAAGTTGCGTGAGCCACACCAGTTTCGGAAGATAAAGAAAATCCTGGATAAAAGTAGGTATTATTTTTGTGGGGGGGGGGGGGGTTTGCAATTGTGTGATATCATTGTTTGATATGTATATTTATGCATGTGCCTTGTTGGAATGGTTGTACTTTGGAATAATTATTTTTGGATATTTCCTGTAATATGAAAAAAAACACACACACACCAAATAAGAAGTTATGCACGATCGTTCTTTAGAAACATCGTTCAATCACCTCGTTTCATCCACATACTATGTCCTAAGGAACAGCACACCAGGACATGGCTATTTGGCATTTATAGAGAAAAGTTATGACACATTTTGGATAAAATTATGTAGATTTCATAAATCATTTGAATGTGAAAAAACAAACAGGATTCATTCACATTCACACAGTGATAATAAGCAGCTGGATTCACATCTGGACTCAAGAGCACCTGTGTCTCCCCCATAATGAGATTCATTTTTAACAGTCTGTGACACCTAATTTTTAGGGAGGGGCATCCATGCAGGGGCAGACTGACCACTGAGGAAATCGGACACTGGCCGAGGGCCCCATGCCCCTAGGGGGCCCCATCAGAGATGCCAGGCTCTTTTCAACCAGGGACAGTATGTAAAAATCTGCTAATTTAGCTCATCTGTCCCTGATATGTCCAAAGCCTACATGCTTTTGATGTGAAACTACTGACTGAGATTGTAGCTGCCCCGCCTCTATACTGCCACCTGGCTTAGTGGGCATTTGTAAGCCTGGGGGCCCCTAATATTCTATTGCCCGGGGGACCCATGAGTTGTCAGTCCGGCCCTGCTTCCATGTGTGTCCCTTCAATAAAAAGGGTCATTATCACAGCTTGGGAGAAGTCATTCGAAAAACAAAGGTTAATGTTTGGTGGCGGAAGACAATAATCCAAAGTTTATAACACACTTTGACACAATGATTATGATTTATTAATGCCCTCCTCAAATATCTGTGTGCTGATAAGTATACCTTTTGTTTTCGGATATTTCTAGGGGAAAGAACAGGACAGAAATTGGAGGACGCAAGGAGGCCCAAACTCTCTCATAAGAAAAAATCTAGCCATGTGGAGGAGGAGGACCAGGTAGAAGAAGGAGTGGTGGAAGGGAGAGATGAGGAAGACGCAAATGTGGAAGGAGTATTTAGTGAAGAAGAAGGAGTTGGTGAAGAAGAAGGAGTTGGTGAAGAAGAAGGAGTTGGTGAAGAAGAAGGAGTTGGTGAAGAAGAAGGAGTTGGTGAAGAAGAAGGAGTTGGTGAAGAAGAAGGAGTAGTTATTGAAGGAGTTGTTGTAGAAGAAGGAGTTGGTGAAGAAGAAGGAGTTGGTGAAGAAGAAGGAGTAGTTATTGAAGGAGTTGTTGTAGAAGAAGGAGGAGTTATTGAAGAAGGAGGAGTTATTGAAGAAGGAGGAGTTATTGAAGAAGGAGGAGTTATTGAAGAAGGAGGAGTTATTGAAGAAGGAGGAGTTATTGAAGAAGGATTGATTGTGGAAGAAGGCGAAGTTGTGGATGATGGAGAGGTGGAGATTAGTAGCACAACAGGTCAGTGTCACCGCAGCTTCACACAGGGAGAAAGAGATGTAGATAGGCCTGCACATTACTAATGTATTTTTATTTTATTTTGTTATAGGGGATGAAGATGCTGCAAGCACATCCAGTAGTCCACCTTTTTCACGTGCAAGTGCACAAATTGTCATCCAACAAATTATGGAGTGTAGCACAGAGATGGATAATATGAGGCAAACAATGGTTGTAATTGAACAAAATTACAAAAATATTATTGATATGATGGGCCGTATCAAAGACTAAATCCCCCTGCCCGGCCCCCCCCCCATCACCCATCCGTCTTGCAAACAAAAAAAAATGTTTTAGAAAAATCTAAAGATGCACACACAGTGTGTCCACATGTGCTATCTGCCATCACAGGTTATGGATTGTCTTTGCTTTGTGGGTACACCCCCTTCCTCCCTTCTCAAGCAGGTAAGAGGGAAGGGTTTGCACCCACAAAACACATGCATTGATCACCCATGATGCCAGATAGCACATGTGGACATTTGATATAATCCTCATTTTTGGGCCCTCTCACTCACACACAAGAATGTGTGCATCTTCCAAGTTTGTTGTGTTCCGGGGTGACATTGGGAGACTGTTGTAGTAATGACCTTGTTGTACTTAGTATTTTTATTGGTTTTGAAAAATCTTTTATATTTTTTCTAAAAAAAATGTTTGGTATAATCCATATTTTTTAATTAAAAAAAAAAAAAAAAAAAAAGTTTTTACTCCAAAAATGTTACATGGTGGCAAACCCAAAAATTTATGATAAAAAATTTTGTACGCTAACATGAGTGGCTTGTTGTTTATATATGCTCAATACCCAGTTTGTAGATGAGTGACTTGTAACTACAGCCATAAACCCGGTTTTAAGTACACACTAGCGTTTAGTTCTTACCGCTGCAAATCACAATATCAGCCTCACTTCTGCGTAAACAAAAATTATTCTTCCAACACCAGCTTGTTCAGTTAAGCCAGATTTTATAAATGCTGGTATCTCATTGGTTTGTGTGCAGAAGTGACCCTTCTATTGTGGACTTAAAAGTGGGGTATGCCTGTAATGTCCAATTGTGGTTATTTACTAAAACATGACAACTACATTTGGCACTAGAAGTGCACTAGTTTCAGAACCAAGAAGACAGAGATAAATAGAAAAAGCAATAATGACAAACAACTGTATATAGAGTCCAATGGTCAAATTATTTATTATATTTTGTAATATTTCTTTCTTTTGGGGGCCGAATTAGAAAGAAATATGATCTGGCATAGCTATGGCCCCCCGGCCCATGAAGTACTCAACATATTTGTCGCGTACCTCACGAGCAGATTGGGTGGCCGAGCCAGCGCGACCAGTGTCCAGCCCAGGAAGGGTATCTGAGGGTAGTCCTGCCTCAGCACCGATGTTGGGTAGGTACGTCTGGGAATGCCTGCGTAAAAAATTATGCAATATGCAACAGGCAAAAACAATATGGTTCAATTTATATTCCGCCATATTTATCGCTGTCAGGAACAGGCGGAACCGGCTGGCGAGTATCCCAAAGGCATTCTCGACTACCCTCCGGGCCCTGGCTAGCCTAAAATTGAACACCCTCCTCTCCGGGGTAAGAGTCCTCTGGGGAAAAGGCCGCATGAGGTGAGGTCCAAGCCCGAAAGCTTCGTCCGCTAAAAAAACAAACGGAAGTCCTTCCACATTGTCTTCATCCGGTGGCAGTTCAAGACCACCAGTTTGTAGACGGTTGTAAAATTCAGTCCGCGCGAACACTCCCCCATCAGACAGCCGGCCGTTCTTCCCCACGTCCACATACAAAAATTCGTACTGTGCCGACACCACCGCCATCAACACGATACTATGAAAACCTTTGTAGTTAAAATAGTAGGACCCCGAACGGGGTGGTGGCACTATGCGGACGTGTTTCCCATCTATTGCTCCTCCGCAGTTCGGAAAATCACAACGCAGGGCAAATTGGGAAGCCACAGTCTGCCATTCCTGTGGCGTGGAGGGAAACTGTGGGGACAAAAAAAAATAAAATAAATAGTACTTAGGCACATAAACATTGCAAACACAATACAAAAACCATACTTGTGCACCATCACACAGTATTAACAATTTTATCTTATTATTGGGGTGGAGTTGTGGCCACTAAAAAATCCCACTTATTATCACACTCCCCACCCCTCTGATGGGGCAACATTTTAGGGGGGGTTGGGGTTGAACTACAATGCAGCAAAGACAAATATGCCACACACAACAAAAAAAAAAAGGCTAGGTGTGTTTGTCCCTAGGATAGCATGCTGGACAGGTTAATAGTCATGCAAGGAAAAAATATGTAGGTAGGCCAACAAAAAGAACATGGAAAGCTTAACAACATGCATGCATGGGGAGAAAAGGCAACATTCAACACTCAGCATGGAAAAAGCATGGTCATTATAGGGAACAAATGCCAAACCAAAAAAAAAAAATACCATTTATAAAGACAGAGAATGTGAGCTTCAGAAAAGAGGAAACTTACCTTCAGATACTCCTCCTGCATGACTTGTATGACAGCAGAACACGTCTCCGGTATGATGATCCCAAGCGCCTGGGGAGAGATGCCTGTTGAGAACTTGAGGTCCTGCAGGCTCCTCCCAGTCGCCAGGTACCGCAACGTGGCAATAAGCCTCTGCTCGGCCGTGATCGCTTGGCGCATCACAGTGTCCTGCCTCGTGATATAGGGGGACAGAAGATCCAGCAGACGGTTGAAAACGGGGTCCGTCATACGGAGAAAGTTCCTGAAGTCATCAGGATTATTCTCCTGGATTTCCCTAAGCAGAGGCATATGAGAGAATCGGTCACGCTGGCGCAACCAATTCTTGGCCCAGGAACTCCTCCTCCCCCTGTTCCTGGCCAAAGGTCTGGAATAATTATAACATCCAGAAGCAAGCCCATATCCAGCACGAACTCTAGCAAAGTTACGCTGCTGCTCCATAATGGCTTCAAACCGGCCGGCTGGTCAGTCAAGAACACACTCACAGAAAGCACCCCCTAATCCAGCAAGACCTGCAAAATACGCTCGACAAACAGATACCCGCGGACAGAACGCCACTGCAAAGCAGAAACGACCTGACAGCCAGCACTGACTGCCAAATACGCACCCACAAGCACACACTGAACCAGAGAATACGACCTGTAAAGCGCGGAGACCGAAAAGCGCGAATCGGCTCTAACCAAACCTTTGCTAACACGTTACTAGCAAAAGAGGAACAGAGGGCGGCGCCGTAAGCTTTGGTCTTCCCCTTTATAGTGACGTCGTACGTGGTTTACGTGCACGCGTTCTGGTCCGGGGAGATTTCTATCCGCTCGTGTGTACGCACAGCAGACCAACAGACAGATTTGCTGCGTCGGCTGGAAACGGTCGGGCCGACACATTTGAACAAATCTGTCCCCTCGTGTGTACGCGGCCTGAGACATTTTACCCCTTCAACGCCCATCTAAAAATGTCTTCTTATCAGTGGTAATTCCTGTTGGAGTGATTTCCCCTTGTGTTCTCTTCCTCAGTAGCAGGCATGTCAAACTCAAATAAAATATTGGGCTAAATTTAGAAGAGTCTGCATGATGGCTACTGTGGGCTGCATTATATCTACCGAGGGCTGCACCTACCAAATTCCAGAAAAATGTATGAAACTTCAAAACTTGACATTATACAACAAGCTGAAGTTTGCCATATTTATTTCCAGAAAAAAGGAGAGTCCATACATTTCCTTTCATTTTAAACTTTGAAGGAACTGCACAGAAGAAGTAAGGGTCTACAGGGGGGCCATACAATATGCGTGTCTAATAGAGACACAGGAATATGTAGAAGTCCAACCCTTCTACACTTCATCAAAAACAATGCTTTTCCTATGGATCACATGAGTGCACTTACTGTAGCTCTGCACTCCTATTACCCAAATTCAGCTAACAGCAGACTAAAGCCCCCTATTGGCTGATGTCACAAAGCTGGTCCAGGCTCTTTAGGGATCCAAGCAATAATGTCGAGATCCACCCAGGTGTCTGACCAGAAGCTGGGTCAAACTCTCAGTGCATCGCTAAGAGCCTGAGCTAGCCGCTTCTGCCTCCTCCACAGCCCAGCAATCCAGTGACCACTGGAGAGGCAGAGCACAGAGCTGGTGAGTGACAGTCACCAGCTCTGTGTTCAGAGCAGAGCAAAGCTAGGAACTGAGCGATCAGTGGTCTTTGATCACTCAGTTTTTAATGTAGAGGTGGCAGGGGACAATGTCAGCATCAGAGCTATGCTACAGCCAGCTAGGGGCATAGGACTGTTTGATATTTTAATTTCAAAAGAAATCTGTTCCTGCAAAGAAGAGCTGGAATACTAATCTCTACTGCTGGCTGTGCTAATTTCTGCACTATTAGAGAGAATACATTTGACAACTCTACCTGAAATGTCTGATTCCTGGCCCCCCTGCTGAACTCAGTGGTTTGATCTGCCCACCCCTACATCACTACTGTATCTTGTAGGGGTTAGCGGAAGGAACCGCAGTGCTCAGTGGGGGCCCAGCAAATCAACACTCCGGGATGTGTCAGATACTACAGGGATTGGTTAAATAGGCAGCAGGAGAGGCAAGTATGCTGTATCATTTTTGCAGGGGCAGCTTTATTTGAAAAGATTAATGTTATCGACAACAATCCAACAGTCCTAGATAGCCATGTTTTGCTCAAATATATGTGTGATCTGGATGATGATGATGGAATTTGGTCAGCAAAAAAGTGGGTTTAAATATGGCCATACATCTGATGTCATTATTGGGGTATATTAATAAAGCAAATCTTGGTTTAATGACTAAAATAATTTATTTCTACCAATTACCTACTTATGGTGCTATTTTCATGTAATTGATTTATTCCTGCATATATGTCTCTGCCTTATGACTACTTCGTTTTTACCTTTTGTGTGCTGTAGCTAGTAATGAGTCTAACTTAATACAGTCAAGTAGTCCATTCCAAGGAAGATTGAGTTCCTGAAATTTCTGCAAGGTTTTTCTCAGCTTCTCTTACCTAAAAAAAATGCTTTGATTTTTGCTGGTTATGCTCCTCCAGCAACAACGGGAAGGTTTTCTGGCAGACATAGACTAGTCTGCAACACAATTTCACAGTTCCAGCCGTGCAGAAAAGATGTGATTAGGGCAACATCCAAATCATAACATATTTACCAAGTTTTGTGAAATATTAGTCAAACATCTATCACACTGTTAAGACACAGATAGTGCTTGCTTTGTCTGAAACCGTTCTGATTCATGAAGTAATTACATGGTAATCAAACAGCAATTAATTGATATCATTTTCATCTTCAAACCAGTGAGTACAACAAATGCGATAACTGAGGCCTGTGAGGCAGAATCTAGCACCACCATAGCAAGGAATCGATGAGGATCTCACAGGAGGGGATAGACTGTTAACCATGTAACTCTCAGGGATATTACCACTATACAATCAGCATTAAAGTGTATTTAAACACTAATGCCCTGTACACACGATCGGTTTGTCTGATTAAAACAGACCGATGGATAGTTTTCTTCGGACGAACCGATTGTGTGTGGGCCCCATCAGTTAAAATTTTCGTATCCTTAAAAAAACGATAGAAAAAAAACGATCGTCTGTGGGGAAATCCATCGGTCAAAAATCCATGCATGCTCAGAATCAAGTCGACGCATGCTCGGAAGCATTGAACTTCATTTTTCTCTGCACATCGTTGTGTTTTATGTCACCGCGTCGGACACGATTGGATTTTTAATCGATGGTGTGTAGGCAAGACTGATGAAAGTCAGCTTCATCGGATATCTGATGAAAAAATCCATTGGTTCATTTTCATCAGACAAACCAATCGTGTGTACAGGGCATAACAGTTAACTTCTCTTGCTTCCTTTTGGTCTGTTAAAAATACCAATAAAGGTGTTTTCTTATATTGGTTTTATAATTGCAAACCCGTTAATTATGTCATAAATTCAGAGCTGTCCTCTCTCCAGTTATCCCATTGGCAAGTGAAAAGTCGGCAGACCTGTATTGCAGAGATGTACTGTATATGTTTTTTTTCATTAGCCCTGGCATACACTTTAATAACAGTGCAGCAAATTAAATGAAACATGCGGTGGTATGGAATGCACATGCAAACCATTATTACTTCTCAGTACTGATGCTTGTGGCACTACATAATCAGATATAGGGGTGATTTGTAGTAAGGTGGATTAGCTCTGCTTGTTTTGTGTGCGCAAATGTTTTTAACCAGGCTGTTTTCGGTAAATTTTGTTTAGAAGTTTAAATTTGTATTTTTTGCTAGAAAATTACTTATTTTTTAGCTGAGACCCTAGGCAACAAAATGGCGATCATTGCAAATTTTTATGTTGCACAATATTTGTTCAGTGGTTTTTCAAACACAATCTAAAAAAAACAAAAAAACACTCTATATACCCCAATTTTTTTGTACAATGTAAAAGATGCCGAATTAATAGATACCAAAATTGTCAGGCATCAAAATGTTGAACGCTCGTGGAATTACGACACACTACAGTACTTAAAATAGGCAGTGTTTTAAATGCCTTTACAGGCTACCTGTTTAGAGTTACACAGGAGGTCTAGTGCTTGAATTATTGCTCTTGCTCTAACGTATGTGGCAATACCTCACATATGTGGTGCAAACACCGTTTACATATTTGTGCATGACTTATGTATGTGTTTGCTTCTGTCTGCGAGCACGAAGGAATGGAGGTGCTTTCATTTTTTTTCTTATTTTTTTTTTTTTTCATAAACAATTTTTATTGAGAGAGAATAGAACAACACATTATACAGACATGAAAAGTACATATACCTACCGTTATGAAAGTTTACATGGCCTATTAATACAGCAAAGATCCGTCAGGGTTAACATGTCTGAAAAATAACCAACTCAATAGTATATCCAGAATTCCAATCCTATCATCTAGGGATGGCAAACTGTAGCAATAAGGCCAATAATAAAAACATAACACAGAGTAGTTTCTGAGGAAGAAGAAGAGAAAGAAAGAATAAAAGAAAGGAAGAAAGAGAGAAAGAAAGAGGAAGAAAGAAAAAAAAGGGGGGAGGGGAAGAAGGAAAGGGACCAAAGGCAGGGGATCCTCAGTGTCGGCGGTCTTCCGCCAGGGTAGCCACGCCAGTTGGGGAAAAAAGGACAAAAATGTCATTTGGCTACAGTGTTGTATGACCGAGTTATTGTCATTCAAAACGTGAGAGCACTGAAAGCTGAAAATTGGTCTGGTTATTAAGGGGGTTTAAGTGCCCAGTGGTCAAGTGGTTAAGGGCAGCCAGAATTTTTTTTATTATAAAGGTGAGCCAAATACGCCGTAATTTGAATGCCCAGGTATGTGATGGCTTTTTCATTCCAAAGGAACGGAAAGGTACTCTGGCAACAGTCCACGTCGCACTTTGGAAGAGACACATTCAGGGCATGGGATTTCGAATAATTAATCTTAAAATGGGACAACTTCCCAAAGCTCTTTATATCTTTTAGCAGATTTGGTAAGGCAATCCTCGGCAAAGTCAAGGAAAGAAGTACGTCATCAGTGAAGGCTGCGACTTTATACTCCCTACCTCCCACCATCAGGCCTCTAATATTGGGATTGCATCACAACTTATGAAGGAAATGTTAGGACAAAAATCAGGGGAGACAAGGGACTTCTTATTTGTTTTACTTTTGATTTTAGATTTTTACACTGTCCTTTTATTTTATTTTTTTATTTTTTTGATCACTTGTATTCATATTACAAGGATTTTTTTTTTAAGTCAGCAGCTACAAATACTGCAGCTGCTTACTTTTAAAATAAGGACAATTACCTGTCCAGCACGCCCGCGATGTTGGCACCCGAAGCCGATCTCTGCCTTGGCTACCTCCACCATCTTCGTTAGGGGAATCAGGAAGTGAAGCCTTGCGGCTTCATTTCCTGGTTCCCTACTGCGCAAGCATGACTGGCGCTGCACAATGCCACTGGTCTCTGCTGTCTTCTGGGACCCCTGTGTCTCCCAGAAGACAGTATGGGCACCGGACGTGCCATAGCTTTCTGCAGATGATGCTCGGAGTGGGTCTAAAGAGGTATCACACTAACACAAAGCTCCTTTCTCTATCTGCAAAGTAGAGAGCTTCCTGACTCTCCTGTAGTCCAAGGGAGGGGGCGAGCACGACACTCCACACCAGGGAGAAACCCTCGCATTACTGTGTGGAGTTACAGACAGAAAAACAGGAAGTGAGGATTTCTCAGAAGAAATAAGGACATTTAAAAGCAAAATCGAAGGATGAGGTAAGTTAAGGAGAAATGCACTAAGGTAAAGGAAGCTATTTAGGGAAAAAAATGTTTGCTTCACAACCCCTTTAATTCAGACACTTTACAGCAGAAGTGGTAAGTTGCCTGCTCCTACTTTGTTTGCCATGACCAGTTACCTCAAGGGGCATCATAAAAAACATATTCCATATAAAAAGAAACATATTTAAGTCTTCCTGACCTCCCACATTGCCGAGCACAAGCAGCTAATTGCCAGGCTTAAATTAAATCAATGCCTAGCTTTATGCCCATATTGACTTACAGAAAGTTATTTCTAGACTTGTTTGATGAACTCCACCTTATTGTGCCTGCTGTACAGTATCAGATTTAATGTGTGTTACCATGATAAGGTTAGTGAGATATGATGGCCAACATTTTTGCACAAAAATGTAAGCACTAAGAATGTGCCTTTTAAACCTGACCTGACCTATACCTTCTAAATCTAAAGTAATAACAGTGCTTGGGGTACAGTGTTCTTTTTGAGATAGTGAAGAATAAGCCCCACTGTCTCCTGGCATTTAGAATTGCAACTGCCATTATGCCATCAACTGCCATAGCTTCCAGAAACGTTCTATATAACACTTTTATGGTTAGAAGAAGAGATGGACTTAATCTCACCCTGTGCCTTTGACACAGATTAAATGTGGCGATGCAAACAAAGATATCCCTTGTTCCCTGTGGGCTGAATGAGAGAAATCCATAGATTCTCCTAATTGTGCTAAAATAATGGATGGACGAATCTCCTGCTGACAGCTATTGTTTCCTGACGCATTCATGGCAGCACACACTGGGTTGTGACTCCGCCCCCACAACCTGACAGGATTGGTTAGCTATAAATTTGAAGGGGAGACGCCCCGCACCATTCTCTTTTTTTATCCTCACCTGACAAGATTGGACGAACAAGCAAGAAGCATGCCTCTTACCGCAAATCGCCCCAGCAGGTTCAGCCTCTCCTGTTTGGAAGTCCCTCCTGTACAGTCTCTAAATGAGCTTTATGGTGGGAACCCCGTTCTGGTGGTCTCAGGGGCTCTGGAATTATACTGGCATCTGTAGCAAGCTTTAAAGAAGCTTCAAATCTCGCAGTGGCCCCCACTTTCGCTCTGTCTTTCCTTCCAGTGCAGTGTGTGCTTCCACAAAGGTATTGGTATCATTACATTTACCACCTAAGGTTAGTCAGTTTTGTACCTTTGTCTGCCTGTTGTTTTTTTCTCAGCTCTGCTGAGCCCTGTGGTTCCTCTGACACCCCATATTCTCGTGGTCACCGCTGCGTACCCCTTGGCGCTCTGCGCATGCGCGCAACTGTCATGTCCCGGGGTGTATTCGACCCTGGGTCTTCCTGGTCTCTTAAACCATAGCCTTACCTGATGTGCCACAGAAGAGATCTAGACCTTGGGAATATCCTTATTGTGTTCAACACACACCTCGGACTCACTAGGTCCACCTGCTGCCAGCTGTGGACAATTCTCATTCTGGACAGCCTTTAAATAGGAAGTGAGGTCACTTCACTCTAACCAGTGTTGGAGGAGCTGGCTTAGACCTTACAGGTAGATCCTCCAAGACCAAGATTACTGTTCCGGCTACTATCCATTTACCTTCTAAGCTTGTTTTCTGCGAGGCTTTTGTGGATTCTGGAGCTGCTGGCATATTCTTGGACTACAATTTTGCAAGAAAGAACAACATCCCGTTTGTTCCAAAGTCTAGAACCCTGAACATTACCACCCTGAATGGACAGCCCTTGGGAGATGGCATTGTGAAATTCGAGACTACGACAATCACCCTTCAGGTAGGCCTCCTCCACAAAGAGGAAGTTGTCTTGTCTCTCATTGATTCTCCCCTTCTGCCTATCATCCTTGGTTACCCATGGTTGCAACTTCACAACCCTTCTTTTGATTGGGAAAAGGGAGAACTAACCTCCTGGGGATCGTCCTGTCGCCCTAATTGTTTGTCTCAACCCAAAAGACTTTCTGCTTGCATGTTGGCTCCTGTGACTATCGCACCTACCTTGCCTCGAGAATGCCATGACTTTGCAGATGTATTTTGCAAGCAAAAGGCAGAGGTGTTACCTCCACATCGTCCTTTTGACTGTACAATTAAATTGATTCCCGGAGCACCTCTTCCCAAAGGAAAGACCTACCCCTTGTCTCTGCCTGAACAAAAGTCTATGGAGGAATACGTAAGAGACAACTTGGAAAGAGGTTTTATCCAACCCTCTTCTTCTCCAGTAGGAGCAGGTTTTTTCTTTGTTGAAAAGAAAGATGGGGGCCTTCGACCATGCATAGACTATCGGGGGTTAAATCAAATCACTGTAAAGGACTCCTACCCTTTGCCTCTCATTCTTGAACTGTTTGATGTACTTAAGGGGGCTGTCATCTTCTCCAAGCTAGACCTACGAGGGGCATAAAACCTGATTCGAATTAACGAGGGGGACGAGTGGAAGACAGCATTCAACACTAGTAATGGACACTTTGAATATTTGGTCATGCCATTTGGGTTGTGTAACGAACCTGCTGTCTTTCAACGTTTCATGAATGAAATTTTCCATGATTTCAGCAACCGCTTTGTGATCATCTACTTGGACGACATTTTAATCTTTTCCAAGACTCATCTAGAGCACATCTCGCATGTGAAACAGGTATTACAACGACTTAGAGAAAACCATCTTTATGCAAAAATCGAGAAATGCAGTTTCCATCAAAGCTGTATTCCTTTCCTTGGGTACATCATAAGTGCTGACGGTTTCCAAATGGACCCTCAAAAACTTTTCGCTGTCTTGCAATGGCCCCAACCGATCACTTTAAGAGGACTCCAAAGCTTTTTAGGGTTTGCAAATTACTACAGACGCTTCATTAAGAGTTTTGCCTCCATTGCGGCACCCCTTACTGCCATGACTAAGAAGGATACAAATTGCAAGGTGTGGTCTTCAGAAGCAAGATCGGCTTTCCAGCGATTAAAGGACATGTTCAGTAAAACTCCAATTCTTCAGCATTAGTGTTGAGCGGAATACACCATATTCGATTTCGCGATATATCACGAATATTTTTCCGAATATTCGAGAAATATTCGCTAATTTCGAATATTCGTGGTATTTTTGCGTAGTATCATAAGTGCGATTTTTCGCTAATTGCGATATTTTGATTGCGATTAAAATCGCATTGCGTTTTTCCGGCCGAAAAAACGCATTGCGTTTTTCCGGCCGAAAAAACGCATTGCGCTTTTTCGGCAACATAAAATAATTGCATCAGCTACTCGGCCCTTCTTTTGCATCAGAGCCAATCAGAAATCTCGAATATCGCGCAATATTGCTATTGCCGAATATTCGAGATTTTCTGATTGGCTCTGATGCGCCAATCAGAAAATCTCGAATATTCGGCAATAGCAATATTGCGCGATATTCGAGATTTCTGATTGGCGCATCAGAGCCAATCAGAAAATCTCGAATATTCGGCAATAGCAATATTGCGCGATATTCGAGATTTCTGATTGGCTCTGATGCGCCAATCAGAAATCTCGAATATCGCGCAATATTGCTATTGCCGAATATTCGAGATTTTCTGATTGGCTCTGATGCGCCAATCAGAAAATCTCGAATATTCGGCAATAGCAATATTGCGCGATATTCGAGATTTCTGATTGGCGCATCAGAGCCAATCAGAAATCTCGAATATCGCGCAATATTGCTATTGCCGAATATTCGAGATTTTCTGATTGGCTCTGATGCGCCAATCAGAAATCTCGAATATCGCGCAATATTGCTATTGCCGAATATTCGAGATTTTCTGATTGGCGCATCAGAGCCAATCAGAAAATCTCGAATATTCGGCAATAGCAATATTGCGCGATATTCGAGATTTCTGATTGGCTCTGATGCAAAAGAAGGGCCGAGTAGCTGATGCAATTATTTTATGTTGCCGAAAAAGCGCAATGCGTTTTTTCGGCCGAAAAAACGCAATGCGATTTTTCGGAAAATAAAAGAATTGCATCAGCTACTCGGCCCAGGGTCTCTCTGTAATCATACCAGCATGCTTTTAGACCTTGAAGGCGATCATTGATCACTAGGATGTGATCTGTTTTAAAAATAAATTTGAAAAAAATAACAATATTCGAAATAGCGAATATTCGCCGCTATATTCGAGTTATATCGCGAATACTCGAATATGCAATATTCGTAGCGAATATTCGCGATTCGAATATTCGCGAGCAACACTATTCAGCATCCAAATCCTGATCTCCAGTACATTGTTGAGGTTGATGCCTCTGAGGTTGGAGCAGGTGCCGTACTCTCCCAGAGACAGCCAAAGTCTGGTAGAATCCATCCAGTAGCTTTTTTCTCTAGAAAGTTTTCTCCTGCAGAGATGAATTATGATGTTGGGAATCGAGAACTACTGGCCATCAAATTGGCATTGTCTGAATGGCGACACCTTCTGGAAGGGGCTCCCAATCCTTTTACTATCCTCACTGACCATAAAAACCTACTGTATCTTCAGACTGCTAGACGTCTGAACTCACGTCAGGCTCGATGGGCTCTGTTTTTCTCCCGTTTAAATGTTGTCCTTTCTTATGTTCCAGGGCATAGAAACAAAAAAGCCGATGCTCTTTCCAGACAGTTTGCTACCTCTGAAGAAGATCAACCAGGCGAGCAGTATATAATCCCACCTCACAAAATTGTTGCGCAGATCTCCACGGCTCTTTCCCAACAGCTACACGAATCCCAGAATTGTGTTCCCCAGGGCTTGAAGATACCACCAGGTCGCCTGTACGTAGCCCCTAGTCTCAGAAAACCTGTACTCCTCTGGGCACATGATGGCGTGTTATCCGGTCAGCCTGGTGTCACCATCACTCTTAAGACCTTGCAGCGTCATGTCTGGTGGCCTCGCATGAAAAAGGATGTTACTGACTATGTGGCTGCCTGCCCAACTTGTGCTGCTAATAAAGTACCCCGCACATTGCCTGCTGGACTGTTACATCCACTTCCGGCACCTCGCCAGCCTTGGACCCATTTGACCATGGACTTCATTGTAGACTTACCCAAGTCCGAGGGCATGACTGCTATATGGGTCACGGTGGATCGCTTTTCCAAAATGTCTAATTTTGTGCCGCTCCCGGGATTACCTACAGAGAAAACACTGTCCACTCTTTTCCTTTCCCATATTGTAAAACATCATGGCATACCTACCAATGTCGTCTCAGACCGCGGATCCCAGTTCGTTTCCCGATTCTGGAGAGCGTTCTGCAAGAAACTGGGAGTAACGCTCTCGCTCTCTACCTCAAACTGATGGTCAAACCGAACGCATGAACCAGACCCTAGAAACCTATCTTCGACATTATGTCAATGCCTTACACTCCAACTGGTCTGAGTATTTGCCTTTAGCTGAGTTCGCCCTAAATTCCCGTTGGCACAGTGCTCTTCATACCACACCATTCTACGCAGCCCTAGGCTATCACCCTCAGACTTTTCCTCTACTTCAGCCTTCTTCTGGTGTTCCAGCAGAAGATCAGCGGGTAAAGAATATTCTACTACATTGGAAGAAGATTCGTTCATTACTACGAAAGTCAGCAGGCAAGTACAGACTTTTTTCCAACAGACAAAGACGCCATATACCTCCATATGTGGTGGGGGACAGAGTTTGGCTATCAACCAAGTATGTGAGACTGAAACAACCTTCTACCAAATTGGGCCCTCGATTCATTGGTCCTTTGTCAGGGGGATATAGCAGATCAGTACTGTGTGACTGCACAGAGAGACCAAACAATATAGCTAGTGAAGTAAAAGGTGTTTAATTATAAGTAAATGAGGACAACCAGTGAAGACAGCAAACAATATATATATAATCAAAAAAGGGAATACCGTACACATAGGTCAAGCCAGGCCGAGGTCATACACAAGGGATATCAGCAGATGGGACAGGACGGAGCAGGGGTCGGATGGATGGACTAGCTGCAGGATACGGACTAAGGGGAGACAGGGATCAGGAAGCAGGGCAGACAAGTCCAGGCGGGATCAGGATCATAGAACAGGATCGAGGTACCAAATCAGGATCAGAAGACGGGTCAGGGTACAGGCTTAGGTCCAGAAGGTATGAAGATACCAGGGCGAGCTCTGCTTGAGCTCGCCGGGTATAAATAGGGGGTGTGTTAATTACTTTCAGGTCACACCTGAACGCAGGAAAGGCTGTGAGCTCCAAAAGACCAAAAACCCCCCGCTGGTGGAGGCCAATACTGCAGCCAGAATAACAGGCATATTTACCAGCAGGGGGGACCATTCCTGACAGTACCCCCCCTCAAAGGAGCAGCCTCCGGACGCTCCAACCAGTTGTTGCTGGGGAAGGCTCATGGTGTCAAGCAAGGTAGTGGATAAAGGCTCCGGGTCATCGAGCTGGGCAGCAGACAAAGGCTCCGGGTCATCGAGCTGGGCAGCAGACAAAGGCTCCGGGTCATCGAGCTGGGCAGCAGACAAAGGCTCCGGGTCATCGAGCTGGGCAGCAGACAAAGGCTCCGGGTTATCGAGCTGGGCAGCAGACAAAGGCTCCGGGTCATCGAGCTGGACAGCAGACAAAGGCTCCGGGTCATCGAGCTGGGCAGCAGACAAAGGCTCCGAGTCATCGAGCTGGGCAGCAGACAAAGGCTCCGGGTCATCCAGCTGGGCAGCAGACAAAGGCTCCGGGTCATCCAGCTGGGCAGAAGACAAAGGCTCCGGGTCATCCAGCTGGGCAGCAGACAAAGGCTCCGGGTCATCGAGCTGGGCAGCAGACAAAGGCTCCGGGTCATCGAGCTGGGCAGCAGACAAAGGCTCCGGGTCATCGAGCTGGGCAGCAGACAAAGGCTCCGGGTCATCGAGCTGGGCAGCAGACAAAGGCTCCGGGTCATCGAGCTGGGCAGCAGACAAATGCTCCGGGTCATCGAGCTGGGCAGCAGACAAAGGCTCCGGGTCATCGAGCTGGGCAGCAGGCTCTGGGTCATCGAGCTGGGCAGCAGGCTCCGGGTCATCGAGCTGGGCAGCAGGCTCGGGGTCATCGAGCTGGGCAGCAGGCTCCGGGTCATCGAGCTGGGCAGCAGGCTCCGGGTCATCGAGCTGGGCAGCAGGCATAGGAACGAGCGACTGGCAGACTGGCACATGAACAGCAGGCTGGCAGACTGGCACAGGAACAGCAGGCTGGCAGACTGGCACAGGAACAGCAGACTGGCAGACTGGCACAGGAACAGCAGGCTGGCAGACTGGCACAGGAACAGCAGGCTGGGCAGCGGACTGGAAGTCATCAAGCTGGGCAGCAGACTGGAAGTCATCAACCTGGGCAGCAGACTGGAAGTCATCAACCTGGGCAGCAGACCGGAAGTCATCAACCTGGGCAGCAGACCGGAAGTCATCAACCTGGGCAGCAGACCGGAAGTCATCAACCTGGGCAGCAGACTGGAAGTCATCAACCTGGGCAGCAGACTGGAAGTCATCAACCTGGGCAGCAGACTGGAAGTCATCAACCTGGGCAGCAGACTGGAAGTCATCAACTTGGACAGCGGACTGGAAGTCATCAAGCTGGGCAGCGGACTGGAAGTCATCAAGCTGGGCAGCGGACTGGAAGTCATCAAGCTGGGCAGCGGACTGGAAGTCATCAAGCTGGGCAGCGGACTGGAAGTCATCAAGCTGGGCAGCGGACTGGAAGTCATCAAGCTGGGCAGCGGACTGGAAGTCATCAAGCTGGGCAGCGAACTGGAAGTCATCAAGCTGGGCAGCGGACTGGAAGTCATCAAGCTGGGCAGCGGACTGGAAGTCATCGGACTGGCAAGCTGGCACAGGAACATGAGGTTGGCGGGCTGGCACAGGAACATCAGGTTGGCAGGCTGGCACAGGAACATCAGGTTGGCAGGCTGGCACAGGAACACCAGGGTGGCAGGCTGGCACAGGAACACCAGGGTGGCAGGCTGGCACAGGAACACCAGGGTGGCAGGCTGGCACAGGAACACCAGGGTGGCAGGCTGGCACAGGAACAAGCTGGGAGGCTGGCACTAGAACAAGCTGGGAGGCTGGCACAAGCTGGGCAGCTGGCACTGGAACAGGTTGGTCGGCTGGCACTGGAACAGGTAGAGTAGCTGGCACCGGAACAGGCATAGCAGTTGGCACAGGAACAAGTTGAGCAGATGGCACTGGAACAAGCTGAGCAGATGGCACTGGAACAAGCTGAACAGGGGGTACTGGGACAGGTTGGGTAACTGGCACAATGGTATGGGTTGGGAAGTACTTCCGTTTCTTTTTAGACTTAGTCACTGCAGATTTGTAAACAGAAGGGGTGTATGAAGAGGGTGGAATTAAGTAGGTGGAAGGGTTGGAATATGGCAGAGACACAGGGATGGTAACTGGAGGAGGTTTTTGTGGAGTTGTTACTGGAGAAAAGGAAGAAGCAGGTGGATTAAAGGCAGGGTAGGAACAACAAGTAGAGACTGGGTAATAATACTTGGTAGGCTGCGGAATTAACTGGGCTGGAGTTGCCATTGGTGATGGACAGATGGATCCTTGGGAAGGCAGGTGGTTAATAGCAGGGTTGGAACGGACAGGTGGATTAAAGGCAGGGTAGGTACAATTAGTAGAAACTGGGTAGTAATATTTGGTAGGATGCTGAATTATCTGAGCTGGGGTTGCCATTGGTGATGGACAGATGGATCCCTGAGAAGGCAGAGGGTTAATAGTAGGGCTGGAACGGACTGGCTTGGCTGGAATCAGGAGATCTGACCATGCCTGCAGCACAGGTTGAACAAAAGCAGGTTCACACACACCTTGTCTAATCAGAGCCTGCACAGAATCAATACACTCAGATAACTTTTGCTGGGGACAGGAGGAATAATGCTCATCAAAATAAGCCGGGTCATCCTCTAATAACCACACCAGGGATTCAACTTGGTCACGACTAAAGGGGGGAGAGAAGTCATCACTACCATCAGGAATAAATGACAGGGCCGGCTTAACACACAACCGAATTAATGCCTGAACATCATCAAACGTCATGTACCCCTGATCCACCCAGGAATGAGCCGATCGGATAGTTTCCATCAGTTGGTCACTAGTCCAACCCTCCAAAACCTGACGACAAGCCCCCTCATCCTCTTCTGCCAGCAGAGAAAGGTAAAGGATTTCATTGTAATCCATGTTAGAGCATTACACCAGGATGGTTCCTCAATGCAGTCACGTCTGATCAAGGGATGGCCCTGGTATACTGTCAGGGGGATATAGCAGATCAGTACTGTGTGACTGCACAGAGAGACCAAACAATATAGCTAGTGAAGTAAAAGGTGTTTAATTATAAGTAAATGAGGACAACCAGTGAAGACAGCAAACAATATATATATAATCAAAAAAGGGAATACCGTACACATAGGTCAAGCCAGGCCGAGGTCATACACAAGGGATATCAGCAGATGGGACAGGACGGAGCAGGGGTCGGATGGATGGACTAGCTGCAGGATACGGACTAAGGGGAGACAGGGATCAGGAAGCAGGGCAGACAAGTCCAGGCGGGATCAGGGATCAGGATCATAGAACAGGATCGAGGTACCAAATCAGGATCAGAAGACGGGTCAGGGTACAGGCTTAGGTCCAGAAGGTATGAAGATACCAGGGCGAGCTCTGCTTGAGCTCGCCGGGTATAAATAGGGGGTGTGTTAATTACGTTCAGGTCACACCTGAACGCAGGAAAGGCTGTGAGCTCCAAAAGACCAAGAACCCCCCGCTGGTGGAGGCCAGTACTGCAGCCAGAATAACAGGCATATTTACCAGCAGGGGGGACCATTCCTGACATCCTTACAGGATCATTGCTCGAGTTGGGCCTGTTTCCTATCGCTTAAAATTACCTTCCTCTCTCCGGATACATCCCGTGTTCCACGTTTCCCTCCTCAAAAAAGCTATTTTCAACCGCTACTCCAGATCACAACAGCTACCTCCTCCTGTTCTTGTTGATGGACAAAATGAGTTTGAAGCCTCCAAGATTCTTGATTCCAGAAGACAGGGCCATGGCCTTCGGTATCTGGTTCATTGGAAGGGATATCCTGTCACAGACCGCTCCTGGGTTCCAGCCAAAGATCTGCATGCCCCTTCCCTTATACGAGACTTCCATGCCTCGTTCCCCACTAAACCCCGCTAGGCCCCCGGAGAGGTCCATTGGGGAGGGGGCCCTGTCATGTCTCGGGGTGTATTCGAACCTGGGTCTTCCTGGTCTCTTAAACCATAGCCTTACCTGATGTGCCACAGAAGAGATCTTGACCTTGGGAATATCCTTATTGTGTTCAACACACACCTCGGACTCACTAGCTCCACCTGCTGCCAGCTGTGGACAATTCTCATTCTGGACAGCCTTTAAATAGGAAGTGAGGTCATCACTCAGCGCCCGTTTATTTGGATTACTTCCTGGGTGTTTTGTCTTTAGTAATCTTCCTTGTATTGAACTCCTGCCTGATATCCCGACTATTCTACAGCCTGCTGATTTTGTACCTTATCGCCAGATCGTGTATGACCTTTGCCTGCCTGACCCTTCTCCGGAATCCGATATTGAACTATTTGCCTGATCCGTTGCCGACCGTATCTGCCTGACGCTTTCCCTGGATCTCCAGCATACTTGTTCCACTTCGGACACTACCTTTTACAGGTACCTTACAGCAACTCAGTGATGACGCCGCCTGTCTCCTCTGCCCTCTTCCAAAATGGCGCCGGGCGAGCGGGATGCTTCTGCGCATGCACGCGTCATTAAAAAAAAGAAGGAAAAAAGAAACAGTCCTATTGCTCTGTAGTTCTGGCTGTAGCCCTGCTGCTCTGCTCTACTCAGAGTGAAGATTGCACCAGGTGTGTGCAGGCATGTCCCAGATCAGCCTGGGCTAATTGATTACGCACACAAAAAAAAAAAAAAAGGAACAAATAGGATAGAAGATATAATACATTTATATATTAATTTATAACATACCATAGGAGAAAGTGTATCCATAATTAAACAATTAATATAATCCAAAAAAAAAAAAAAGGTATATAAAAATATATGTATATAAAATGATTATATTAATTTAATAAATAGAAATGTTGGGGGGGAACATATTGTAATGTTTTCCCTTCTCTCTTTTTTTTCCCCCACCTTTTCGGGCTGTCTCTCTGCTATCCTCATGGGGGCCACTGCCCTCGCAGACCACCATCAGCTGACCAGGTATAGAGGCCGTCCAGAAGGTGGTAAGTAGAGGGGAGACAAAAAAGAGAGCCTGGCCACTGACGTTACAGTTTTGGTAGCCCTATCGGGTCAAGAGACACAAGTTTGCGGCACAGAGGGAGATTCTAGCCATGCTTCCGGCAGAAGGAGCAAGAAGTCGCTCAAGGTTACCCTCTTGATTTCTTCAATCAAGGCATAGCCGCTCGCGTCACAGCACTCCCGTGACTAGTCGGTCCCACCGCAGACGATTACCTTCATCCCAGACAGAGCTATCTTACCCGCACCACGGCAAATGTTTGCCAAATATGCGGGGCGCCAGCCTTGCCAGGGGAATTGGCCTGCCGCTCGTGCTTCATTGAAGTAACCAAGGATTCAGAGGCCAGAGTAGATACTGAGCTCCTAGGAGAATCGCCACAGGCCACAGCCATATGTGGGCGATCCTTCCCCAAGCACATCGCCCGGCCGTTACGCCAGGCTGCAGTAACCCTCTCTAAGAATGAGGAGTGTGAGCAGATGTCGGACTGTCTCTTTTTGGTTGAACCATTTGCCCATTCAGTCAAGGAAGCGATCGGCTGGGAGGAGGTTATGGCAGAACTTCTGAAGGTTCAGAAATATTTCCCGGTGCTGAAAAGGGGGTCCTGAATCATTTCCCTTCATCAAAGAGCTGGAAAACCTCATAAAGGATAAGTGGGGGGGGGTCACATAAGCGGCCCAGTATGAGCAACAAGTTTGCAGATTGTACCCCTTGTGGGAGTCTAAGATCGATTCTTTGATCAATGCAACTATGGTCTATTCATCTTTAATGCGACTCGCTAGAGTCGTTTCTCTACCGATTGAAGACGCAGTTACCTTCCGGGACGCTCTTGATCATAAAATCAATATAGAACTGAAGAAAGCCTGCTCCACGACAGAAGACGCTTGTAGGCCGGCTATCACCACAGCGGCAGTCGCTAAAACTATTGCTGCATAGGCGGCTAATGTTGAGAATTCCATTCTAGAAGGAGCAGACCAGGGGAAGATATTCTCCTCCCTGCAGGAAAATTAAGTTGGCTTACGGCTCCTGAGGGGGCGACTTCATGGCTAGGAAGAGCCTTATGGCTGAGACCCTGGATAGCGAAGGCAGCGTCAAAATTAACTGGTGCAAAATTCCATATGGCGGCTCAAGTGTATTCGGCACAAAGATGGACTCGGCCATCTCCAAGGTTATCGGGGGAAAGTCCGAGCTGATTCCCTCCGATAGGAAACCAGAGCCCTAGAAGGGCCCCGCTTACAGGCGTGATCTTCCTGTCAAGTACAGGGATGTTAGACCCTACCGCCCCGGCAGGGAATTTAGGAGGGACTGGAAGACTCGACCCTCCTTCATGTAGATACAGTAAGCCAATCACAGCTGGGGAACAGAAGTCCTTTTTGAGGGTCCGTCTGCCCACCCAGCTCAGGTGAGCACCAGACTCAAGAGATTCACTCGGATATGGGCAACTCGTATAACAGATCCATGAACACTATCCTCTATCAAGACCGGTCACAATTGGAAATTCATGGGCACATTGCCAGAGAACACATTCCAGCCTGCCAAGTACTTTCCGCACCAGAAAGGGAGGGGGTTTTATTCCCCTTTATTTCTGGTACAAAAAAAAAAAAACGAGGATCAAAATAGAGGCCCTTAGATTGGAAAAGCCTTCAGTCCATTTTGTTGTCAGTGGAAATGGGAGACTGGATGCTATCTCTAGATTTTTCGGACGTGTACCTTCACATCCCAGTTCATCTTACTTTCCAGAGATCCCTTTGGTTCTCAATCGATTAATCCCATTTCCAATTTTGGTGCCCCCCATTCGGCATCGCCTCAGCACCCAGAGCATTCGGCAAGTCGGGGTGTTCCTAGGGGCAGAATAAAATACCAGGTTGTACCGGGTGCAACTCCCTCAAGAGAGGCTGAAGCCCTTGCTCCAGAAGATACAGAGTCTGCTATCATCCAGACGTCTAACTGTCAAAGCCTGCCTCAGTACCCTGGGGTCCATGTCAGCATCCATACCCTTGATACAGTGGCCCCTGTGGCACATGCAAGTCTTACAGAACTCCTTTCTCAGGCAGTGGAATAGAACGTCAATACTCCAAACCATTCACATCCCGAACTGGTAAAGCAATTAGTATGGTGGTGGACACACCCGTCCGACCTCAGAGTTCATTCCAAAAGTTCCCCCAAGTCCAGAAGTAGTAACATCGTACGCCAGCCAGGGGTGATGGGGTCCACACTATCTAGACTGAGTAGCCCAGGGACAGTGGCATTTTCGGGCTCAGGGCATAGTGTCAAATATTTTAGAGCTCAGAGCAGCCTTTCAGGCCCTCCTGGCCATTGCGCCTCTTCTAGAGAGGAAGAGTGTCCTGATCAGAATGGACAACAAGTAGCGGTGTCATGTATCCAGAGACAGGGGGGCATCAGGAGTTGCACGCTTCAGGAGGAAGTTCGCCCATAATGGAAGGGGCACAAGTGCACCTGTTAGATCTGTGGGGAGTATGCGTCCCAGCAACACAGAATTCGTTGGCAAACTACCTAAGACGAGAGACACTTTCAAACAATGTACGGTCCCTGAACCAACAGGTATTCTCCATTCTTACGAAAACTTGTGGAGTACCAGAAGTCGACCTAGCGGCCACGCCAAAGAACTCCAAGTGTCAGAGGTTCCTGTCCAGAGCCCACTTTCCATTACCTGAAGGGACAAACTGCCTAGTTCTTACATGGAGCTGCGAGCTAGGGTACATTTTTCTTCCAACTTCTCGGATTACAAGATTCCTGTCCCGACTTCGGAAGTCCTCCGCCACGGTTATTGTACTAATACCGTTCCGGCTGGAGAGGCCATGGTTTACGACCCTGCTACAACTAGGTACGCGGCCTCCAATACATCTTCTAGTAACCTGGGATGTCATACATCAGAGGCAATTATTCCATCCAGCCCAGAGAAGCTGCATTTGCCAGCTTTGAAGCTGAGAGGGCTAGGTTAGGGGAACTAGGATACTCTCAGGAGGTAATATCAACCTTAGTACAAGCTCTAAGGAGCTCCACTGATGTCACCTATACTAGGATCTGGGAGAGATTTGTGTCATCGCAGCAAAGAGATTGGAATCCCATCTCAAATTCTTGAATTTCTTCAGTCAGGGCTTAACAAGGGCCCGGGCTTGGGTACCGTGAAGGTGCAAGTATCTACCCTTTCAGCCATGACGGGTACTAGATGGGCTCTTCATCATCCAGTCACTCTGGATACGTAAGATCAGACCACCTAGGAGGCCAGCCTTTCCAACAGGGGATCTCTGTGTAGTACTCAAGGCCCTGTCCAATCCACCTTTTTCTCCATTCAACTTAGTCTCACCGTGGAACCTAGCTCTGAAGATGGCTTCCCGTATTGCTATCACCTCAGTTAAGAGGGCATCGGAGATACAAGCACTTATGGCTATGGAACCCCTATTTAGTGTTCTTCCCTGACAGAGTGGTTCTGAAGCCCTCAGACCATTTTTATCCAAGGGTAACTTCCTCCTTTCATTATAACCAGGACATCGTCCTTCCGTCTTTTACTAATGAGAGGGGCGAGTCCCATGACTGGGATGTCAAGTCTACCATCTCCAGTTACGTCACAGCTACATCTCAGGAAGACGGATTCTCTCTTGATTATCCCACACAGGAGCAGACGAGGTCAGCCAGCTACCTCCCGTAGCATTACCTCTTGGTTGTTAAAGCTATCAAAGAGACCTATTCCATCCAGCAACTTACGACTCCTAGAGGGCATTAGGGCTCATTCGACAGGGGCAGAGGCCACTTCTTGGGCAGCATATTGCGGGACTTGACCGGAAACCATAGGCAGAGCAGAAACTTGGTCTTCCCAACACATCTTCATTTCTCACTACAGAGTGAATTCTGCTCTCCTGGCTACCGTCGACTTCGGCAGATCTGTTCTTAGAGCCAATTCCTCAGCGCTATAAAGAATAAATATTACTGTTTTCTTGCACCCTCCCAACTGGCGAGTTATTTCCCAGTGTGTGCTGCCATGAATGCGTCAGGAAAACGGAAAATTGTATACTCACCTTTCCGTAATTTTCCTTTCCTGACGCATCTTCATGGCAGCACACAGATGCCCACCCTGCTGTTTTATGATATATACAGAGAATGGTGCGGGGCGTCTCCCCTTCAAATTTATAGCTAACCAATCCTGTCAGGTTTTGGGGGCGGAGTCACAACCCGGTGTGTGCTGCCATGAAGATGCGTCAGGAAAGGAAAATTACGGAAAGGTGAGTATACAATTTTCCGTTTTTCTGACAGCTAGCTGTAAAAATACCCAAAGAGTGACTGCATTTGATTGACTGCAATCACTTGTGGGCTGACATATTTTCACCTGGCTTTTTTTATTTAAAGTTTTTCAAGCTTGGTGGTATCGGCAACCTCAAATTATGGACAATTTATGGGAAATTTGAGCCGTGTATGGTCAGCCATAAACCAACCGGTCCTGCTGTCTGAATAAAATGTCCCAGAAATGGGAATTTCTCCATCCACACAAGCAAGGGAATCTATTATTTTACACTGGCTAAATAGTAATAAAAAAATAAATAACCATGTATATCCAGGTTAAAATATGTGTTAGGTCAGGTAAAATTTACCGTAAGTCTTATTCCTTAACCACTTCAGCCCCGGACCATATTGCTGGTCAATGACCGGGCGACTTTTTGCGTTTCGGCACTGCGTCGCTTTAACTGACAATTGCGTGGTCGTGCGACGTGGCTTCCAAACAAAATTGGCGTCCTTTTTTTCCCACAAATAGAGATTTTTTTTGGTGGTATTTGATCACCTCTGCGTTTTTTATTTTTTGCGCTATAAACAAAAATAGAGTGACAATTTTGAAAAAAAATGAATATTTTTAACTTTTTGCTGTAATAAATATCCCCCAAAAATATATAAAAAAATATTTTTTTCCTCAGTTTAGGCCGATACGTATTCTTCTACATATTTTTCGTAAAAAAATCGCAATAATCATTTATTGATTGCTTTGCTCAAAAGTTATAGCGTCTACAAAATAGGGCATAGTTTTATGGCATTTTTATAAAAAAAATTTTTTTACTAGTAATGGCGGTGATCAGCGATTTTTATCGGTACTGCCACCTTTTGGCGCAGACTTCGGACACTTTTGACAAATTTTTGGGACCATTGGCATTTTTATAGTGATCAGTGCTATAAAAATGCATTGATTACTATAAAAATGCCACTAGCAGGGAAGGGGTTAACTATGTTCCCTGTGTGTGTTCTAACTGAAGGGGGGATGGGACTGACTTGGGGAAATGACTGATTGCTGTTCATACATTGTATGAACAGACGATTAGGCATTTCTCCCCCTGACAGGACCGGGAGCTTACACACACACAGCTTCCAGTTCTCGCTCTGTAACAAACAATCGCGGGTGCCCGGCGATGATCGCGCCCGCCAGGCACGCGAGTCGGGACCAGGGGCGAGCGGGGGGGCACCTGCTGATTCGCGAGATGATGTAATATTACATGATCTTGCGCAGCCTAGCCGACCTGCCGTCGTATAAATGCGGCGGTTGGTTGGCAAAGCGATTAATTAGCAAGAAAATAAATGCCCAGAATAAGGTTACCCAAAAGCTTCTTCCAAGTATCCAGGAGGAGACAAAGATCTTTTAATTCTATGTCTGAGTTTGTTTATGAGTGATGAGAGAGAGTTTAAAGTAGAGATAGGGCATCCCTAAGCTTTTTCGTTACATGTGCATACCCCCTCATAAAGATCGAATACTCACAGCAGGTTTGCTATTTGTAATTACGGTTTACTTCTAATGTAACTCAGAGGTAATTACCCTGAGACGATTTCAGCCAATTGTGAAGCATTGATAGGAAAGAGACAGGGTTTCTATCTTTTAGATAACATGGAAACTATTTTTTTTTGATCTCCTAGCACGTCTAAGGTAATGAATAAAGGGAAAGCTTGTCAGCAATATAGCAAGCTTGTTCAATTTATTAACCTGCTTTGCTACTCATCCGTCTCAGTTAAGAATCGTTAGGCCATGGACCCTTTAACCGTTTTCCATTGAAAATACATGGTAATGAAAACACTAACTTATTCTAAGGAATTGTTTTTGTAACTTGTCTGACACTAATAGGAATGAACAGGTTTCCACAACAGCATCTGTAACAAACCAGTCTATCGTAGCAAGTCTGATTTCATATAAGGTAGGTTATTCAAATAGCCTTCAGGTCTTTTGTGGAAGTTAATGAGCTGTGGGATGGAAATCACTGAGCAGCACCCCCCACCCCCCCCAAACATTTAACTTATTTGATATAATAAAACATTTATGAAAGAGTCTTATGGTGTAATAAGTACATTTCTCCACTGGTGGACACATTGATCCTCTGTCAGAAGATCTTGAGGGGTCTTAGGTCAAAAACTACTCTTCCTGTATAGCTCTGACAGAACAGTTTCCCAAAAAACAGTGTTTGGCACTAAACTGGTGCCATATTTGGATGAGGTTTGGGTTCACCACTACCATAGGTTCAGACATAATGCACTGCAGACAGAAGGGCCAGAAGAGCCAATAAGCCCCCTCACTATAAAAGTGGGGGCACAGAGTAGACACAGTGTTAGTCAAGGTAGGGTCAGCCAGGAAACTGTTCTTGTATTTTAATTGCTAGCTGACTTTTTTTCACTATTATTAGAGGCTTTTTTTGTGTCTTTCATGTTATTTTTTGGTTGATTTCAGGTCAGTACTTTTAGCTGCTGTCCCATCAGTAACAAACTTTTTTTTTCTTTGCTGCAACTCTTCCCTTATTTTTTTCACCTTTTTTTTAAGTTTGGGAAAAATAGAAAATTCACTTGTTACTGGCCATCTGTTCTTTGAGCTGCCTTTTGTTCACAGCACAACCCTGCATCATTAAGAATAACATTTAATAAAGTAAAAATGCAAGTACAGTGTGCACCCAAACCACCTCACATTATATTACTCACATTCACTGCATTCACTGCATTCCCTATCTCCATAGATAAAATACAAGTTAGGCATACACCAGTTAGGCCCTTTTTTCAAATTAAACTATTCAGCTGCTTGACATTTCACACGGCTGTATCCCATGCACTATCTTTCTTAGATAGTTCAGTACATTTACTGCAGTATCTAGTAACTCTTTAACTTTACTCTTTGTCTCTAGTACCTCTAGTACCTTTCAGCCAATTCTTCCTCATTAGAAATGTCTTGTTGTTGTTTCATTTTACAATGCTGCATCATTTGTAGTTTTGATATAAATTGTTCAGAAACAGGACAGTTTTGCAACAGTGAGAAGAGGGACAACTATAGCAAACTTCTGGCCAATTTCTCTCTGGTCATTTAGGCCCGGATTCTCATAGCACTTACGCCGATGTATCTCGATATACGCCGCGTAAATGTCAAGATGCGCCGTCATATCTATGCGCCGTAATCACCTAACTAAGATACGCCTAAAATCCGGCTTCAGTCCACCGACGTAACTTGCCTACGCCGGCGTATCTTGGGCGCATAGTTACGCTGGATGCCCCATTGCAAATATGCAAATGAGGGAGATACGTCGATTCACGAACGTAGATGCCCCCCCGCGGAAAAGATACGCAGTTTGCGTAAGGCTTACGTTCGGCGTAAAGTTATTCCACATATAGGAGGCGCAACCCATGCAAAGGTATGAACCAGGGAACAGCCGTCGTATTTTACGTAGTACTATAGGAATAGGCCTGTGCGTAGGTTACGTTCACGTCGTAGGCAGTGTATTGACATATCTTAGGCAGCTATTTTGACGTGACTGTGAGCATGCGCACTGGGATGCGTCCAAGATACGACGCATGCACAGTTCTTTTTTGAAGCTCAGCCCATCATTTGCAGGGGGTCATGCTTCATTTAAATATATGATGCCCACTTCCAGCCCACTTCCACCTACTTTGACTTACGTCGGCTTACGCCAACAACTATACGCTACGCCGGCGCAACGTTGAGTGCATTTGCTTTGTGAATACCATGCTTGCCTCTCAACATTGCGCCGGCGTAGCGTAAAGAAGATACGCTACGCCAGCAGAAAGATGCGCCCAGGTATGTGAAATTAGCCCAATGAATCTATTGCCCTTTGATGAAAAGCATGTGTCTCTGCTAAAGATGTAAATTGAAATTAAACTGAAATTAATTAAATTGTTACGCTGCTACCGTATGTAAGCCAAACTCACTCTAAAAGAAAAAAAAGACTCATTCAAATTTGTGTTCACTGTTGCTGAGATTGTCCATAACATCATTTACAGCTTTGAAGCTAAATTTTAGCCATAAAAAAAATAAAAAAAATCTTCAATGCTTTAGTGAACTAACTAATCTCTAATGAAGCTTGCCCAACATTGTGCAGGCAGTTAGATCCTGTAGTACCTTATGTGCAGGGATGTCCTGTCTTTTTTCTGTCTGTAAACTTCTGGCACTTTCACTGTGGGGGTTAATAACTTTGGGTCCTCTGTAAAAAAAAAGTTCCTGATCAGGAACCGCTTCCCCCTCTCTCCTACATTGGGAAATGTTCTTTGAGGCCTCGTACACACGACCGAGAATCTCATCGTAAAAGAAACGTTGTTTTCCTCGACGAGTTTCTTGTCAAACTTTCTTTGCATACACACTGTCAAGACAAAATCTCGCCGTTCTCAAATGCAGTGACGTACAACACCTACGAATAGGGTTGCCACCTTATCCCTTTAAAACAGAACACATATGAATTACACAGGTTCTGTGGCTGATTATGGTGGTAATTAAATTCACTCGGTGCCTAATCTGCATTAGCCTGAGCCTCAGAACCTGTGTAATTCATATGTGTTCTGTTTTAAAGGGATGAGGTAGCAACCCTACCTACGACGGCACTATAAAGGGAAAGTTCCATTCCATTGGCGCCACCCTTGGGGCTGCTTTTGCTAATCTCATGTTACTGCTTGTTAAGTAAAAGTTTGGTGAGAGACGATTTACGCTTTATAATCTGTTACAGCGTGACAAATGTGCTATCTCCATTACAAGCGCTACTTTTAGTGAAGGTGCGCTCCCATCCCATACTTTATTATGAACAAAGCGCGGGTTTCTAAGCATACACACGAATGTGTTCTCTTTTTTTCTCATCGAGATCCACAGTTTTCTTGACGAAAAACATACACACAACCATTTTTCTCAGCAAAAATGCTCTGCCAGCATTTTTCTTGATGGATTTTGCAGATGAAAACGGTTGTGTGTACGAGTGCTCATTGCTTTTAACATGATCTGTGAAGGGGGAGAAAATGCTGTGAGCCATTAGACTCACTCCCATTCATTGATCGTGTTACAGGCAATGGGAGCAGTCAAGGAACTTTTCTCAATGAAGGAAGAATGGAGGAGAGGGTGGATCCTTGGGTAGATCCCTGTCCGAGACCTTTTCACAGCACCTCCACAGAACACCCAAAGTTATTCACCCTCAAAGTGGCAAAAGTACAGAGGCAGGAAGGGGGTTTGTACCCCTGCAGTGAAGATTTCAGGTTCCAGAATGCACGATGTGGGACACATTTCATTACATGTAAATACACTCACTAAAGCAGTGTTTTTCAACTCCAGTCCTCAAGGCACACCAACAGGTCATGTTTTCAGGCTTTCCATTATTTTGCACAGGTGATTTGATCAGTTTCACTGCCTTAGTAATCACCACCGCCGTTTCATCTGAGGGAAATCCTGAAAACTTGACCTGTTGGTGTGCCTTGAGGACTGGAGTTGAAAAACACTGGACTAAAGCTATAGAGTTTTTTAAAGACTAAACCTCAGTTTTAAGGCATCTTCCAAATATTTGCGTTTTTTCATTGCAGTATGAAAATAAACTCTTTACACAGAGAGAGTTTTTTCATTGATACATGGCAGATTGCAACTTTCAAATTTTTATTTTTGATAGAAGTTTGCCTATTATCTCTAAAAATAGCCAAAATTGGAATCAGAATATATTTCACTTAACTTCCTGTTTTTGTGACAGAGCAGGAAGTAAATAGTGTTCTCTACAAAGCCGGATTCCCTCTTAGTTGTCACCATTATAGATTTACCAATTGGAAGATTTAGCTTTACCTCTTGTTCCTATGACAACTCCAAAATGTTGAATTTCCTATTACCTTTTATAGCTGGGACAACAGTCCAGCGATGCAGGCGCTCTAGGTCTTTCATGAAAAGTTCCCAACAAGGAACCGCTCCTTTCTCCCTCCTTCTCCATCGAGTCATGTTCTTTCATTGTTTTGACTGCCTGCAACATGATCTGTGAATGGGGAGAGATTCCAGTGAGTCATCAGATTCCCTCCCATTCACAGATCGTGTTAAAGGCAGTGAAAGCAACAAAATAACTTTTCTTAAAAGAGGAGGAGGAAGGAGGTGGAAGATTCTCATTGAGAACCTTTTCACCGCAGCTTAACGAAGATCCAAAGCTATTAAACACCATAACATCAGAGGTTCAGAGACAGGAAGAGTATGGGGCATCCCCACAGTGGAGATTTTTACAACTTTAAGGCATCTCGCAAGCATGTTTTTAAAAGGATTTTAAAGTGTTTTATCATTGTTGCTCTTGAAGCACACTTTTCCTGCTTGAATGAATGAATGACTTGTATAGCGCAACGCATGCGAACTGAATCGCCTCTGGGCGCTTTTTCCAGCCAGTGTCTGCTTGGCTGGTGCGGTCATTTTTACCCCGTAGGATCTTGACACGCTAAGGACACAGTCATACACACATATATACATATATACTGGGCCAATTTTGGACGATCCAATTTACCTACCAGCATGTCTTTAGATTGTGGGAGGAAACCGGAGTACCCGGAGGAAACCCACGCAGACACAGGGAGAACATGCAAACTCCAGGCAGATAATGTCGTGGTCGGGATTCGAACCAGCGACCCTTTTTGCTGCTAGGCAAAAGTGCTACTCACTGGACCACTGTGCTGCCCCTTCATGATAGTTTAAAGTTTACATTTGTACATTTTATCATGGCAGTGCCCCAAGCATTTTTTAAATAGTAGTTTGCCTTTTAGCCCCAAAATTTGAATCAGAATCTATTTCCCTTTCTGTCCTTGAGACATAGCAGGAGATGAAAGTGTTCTCTACAAGGCAAGGAGCCACCCTATAGTTGTCACCAGAATAGGTTTACCCATTGGACGAGTTTGCTTTACTTCCTGTTCCTATGGCAACTGCAAAATTTAAAATTTCCCATTATTTTTGTAGCTTGGACAACAGTCATCAGAACCAATATTTAAAGTAGACCACTTTAAAGCACTGTAGCCATGGTAGTATGTCGTGGCAGGTAGGTTCCTGCCTGTTTTTTCTCAAAAATCTCTAAACCAAGTGAAAATTATTATGTAAATTTAAACCAACCCTTGTGGTTGAACATTTGGATCTTAAAGCGGGGGTTCACCCTAAAAAAAAATTCTAACATTACATTGAGCCGAGTTGTGAGAATGAAATTATGCTGACCTTTTTTATCTTCTTGCCGTACATACCGTTTTATCCACATTTTCACTGCGACTTCCAGGTAGGTAATTCTGTGGGACTGGGTGTTCCTATTCACATGCTAATTGATTGACATGCTTCTCACCGGTGCATACTGCACATCACAAGTTGCCGAAAGAAGCCGAACGTCGGTGTGCAAGCGTGGTATAGAGCCGACTCGCAGTCCGGATTATTTCGGCAACTGGTGACGCGCAGTATGCGCCGTGGGAAGCATGTCAATCAACTAGCATGTGAATAGGAACGCCCAGTCCCGCAGGATTACCTACCCGGAAGCCGCGGTGAAAATATAGATAAAACGGTATGTACGGCAAGAAGATAAAAAAGGTCAGCATAATTTCATTCTCACAACTCGGTTCAATGTAATGTTAGAATTTTCTTTTAGGGTGAACCCCCGCTTTATGCTGCCAAAGTTCACAATAGAGTGCCCCAGACTTGGGGTGCAAGCAATTTTAGGAGCCTACTATGACATTCAAGTAATCATTGCCTTTACATTTAAAATTACATAAAATTCCCATGATGGCAGGTGCACTTGACATCATTGTATAGGATTTTGGAAATCAAAGTAGACTTTAATTTAAAGCGGTTGTAAACCCGCATTAATTTTTTTTTTTCACTCCTGCAAGGGAAAAGGCATAATGAGCTAATATGCACCGCATATTAGCTCATTATGAAATACTTCCCTCGGAACGAGGTGAGAGAAACTTACCTGGTCCACGCCGAGCGAGATATCATCTTGACTCGGCGTTTCTTCCGGGTATCGCCGCTCCAGCGCTGTGATTGGCTGGAGCGGCGATGACGTCACTCCCGCGCACGCGCGCGGGAGATTTAAAATCGTCAGGGTCCGGGGGCTGCCGGTCCTTAGCCGAGAATCCCCCCCTGCGCATGCGCCACTGCAATCAGCGGCGCATTGCGAGGGAAATATCTCCTAAACCATACAGGTTTAGGAGATATTCTTTATACCTACAGGTAAGCCTTATTATAGGCTTACCTGTAGGTAAAAGTAAAAAAGTGGGTTTACAACCATTTTAATTAAAAAAAAAACTGCTAATTACGGTTTTAAATTACTTCAGTGATTTGAAGATATTTGAAGTTGGTTGAGCCCTTGATTGAGTAGATTTTCAAAAGTTTTGTTCATCTCTAGCAGGGACATAGATTGGCAATGGCAGCTACATTTAACTTCAGCTGGAGTATGAAAACACTATACAGTACAGTAGGACAAGAACCGAGTACTACAGTGCACATGCAGATCATTATGTTCAAAGAGCTTTTAAATGAAGTCTGAAACACCAAATAAATAAGCAGAAAACACTTGAACACATTTGGGTTGATTTACAAAGAAAAAGATTAAATGAAGCTTCCTGTTTTAAAGGGAGGGCAACATGCAGCAAAAGGAAATCAGAGGAAAGAGGGAGATAACAGAACCTGGATGCTGCTACCAGGGAAAGAGAAGCAAGACTGGTGGAATAATTTAATTGCTCATCAGTTAATTATACAGTATTATAATGTTAATGTGTCTTCATGGTGACAGTATAATAGGTATAGATTGGAGCATATGAGAAAGAAAGTGTTGGTGCAGTAATTATAAGCAAGAGCAAAGCCGTTAGAGTAATTATAACGCTTCGCCGGGTAATTAACGTATTGTTCGACTCAAGATGGGAGAACAAAGAGAAGCAGAGTTAAATATTGAAGGACATGGATCTGACAGTGAGAACTGCCCCAGCGCTGTTATCAGACATTGTAAATCAGACTTGGTCTGCCAACCAATCCAAATGCAATCAGACACCTGCTTGACGCACTGTACTGGTAGATGAAAGCACTTCCTTGCAAGTAAAAGTTTCATTGGCTCATACTGTTGTCTTAGAGATGGTTTATCACTTACTTTTAAGTATAGGTCCCATGGCTGCTACTGGTGATGCAGACAGGCAACTCTAAACTTATGACAATTGGAAGGAATGTTAAACTTTCATAAACGCCACCTAAGTACGTGTATACATTAGATGACTGCTGACCTAGTAATTAAACAAGTTTGGGTGACAGTTGGGTTTTACATTTAGATTACATGATTTTTCATGCAACAAAAGAACATAACTAATAACAATAATAATACAAGCCAGGTTTTTTTAGCTTTAGGTTTGTCAATGCCGAAACTATAATAGCCCTATTCCGTACTTAGTGCCAGGACGCGGCCTTTGGTATAAAAAAAACCCCACAAATTTAATATGGTAAAAAAATAAGTAAAAAATAAGTGAATGGAATGGGAGAGTTAGTAAAATAAAAAGGGGCTAACTAAAATTTTAGCTACAAACTCTAGGGTTAATTACGAATTTTTTTCTGCTATGTTTCTTTTTAACCACTTCAGCCCCAGAAGAATTGGCTGATTAATGACCGGCCATGTTTTGCGTTGTTTAACTGACAATTGCAACGCTGTACCCATACAAAATTGATGTTTTTTTTCCCACAAATAGAGCTTTCTTTTGGTGGTATTTGATCACCTCTGCGGTTTGTTTTTTTTGCGCTATAAAAAAAAAAACGACTATTTAAAAAAAAAATATATATATATATATATATATATATATATATATATATATATATATATATATATATATATATATGACTTTTTGCTATATTAAATATCCCCATTTTTTTTTCAAAAAATATTTTTTTTCTCAGTTTAGGCCGATATGCATTCTTCCACATATTTTTGATAATACAAATTGCAATAAGCGTATATTGATTGGTTTGCGCAAATATCATAGCATCTACAAACTATAGGAAAGATTTATGGTGATTTTTATCAGGATACTATAGTGGTCAGATAGGACACTTTTATCACATTTTTGGGACCATTTACATTTATACAGGGATCGGTGCTATAAAAATGCACTAATTACTGTGTAAATATCACTGGCAGGGAAGGGGTTAACACTAGGGGCGATCAAGGGGTTAAATGTGTTCCCTAGGTGTGTTATAACTGTGGGGGATAGGAGTGACTAGAGGAGATGACAGATTGTTGTTCCTAGCTAGTAGGAACACGCAATCTCTCTAGCCTCAAATCACAGAACAGGGATTTGTTCCCGTGATCACACATGGCCGGCGGTCATTGCAACCACCGGCCACACCCATCAGGTACAAAAAAGGCTTTTAATAATAATGTATTGCAAATTGATATTGGCTTTGATTTTTTTGCAAATTTTAGACAACAAAAAAGTATCAAAACTTTAAAAAGTATTTTTTAAATAGTGTTTCTGTAGGTAAGAGTATATATTTAATTCAATAATTTGTTTTCTTTAAAATGACAATTTTGATTCTGGTACAAAGCATTGCAAGCGTTTCAATGTTATTTTTTCAGTTAATGCAAGAAAAATATTATTAGAATGAAAAAAGTTTAAACATTATTAGCTAGTAAAATAAAAAATATAATAATAAAAAAAAAAATCATCAGGAAAATAATATGAGGGGAGAAGTGGAAGAAAGAGTTAATTAGGGCTAGCTAGAGTAAACTACTGGTTTATAAGGGATTACATAGAAAAACATTTTATTTAAAAAAAAATACAAATAAAATTAAATTATTTTTCAGGTTGCTTCAACTGAAATCATATGCAGATCAAAGCTTATTCGTTTGATCTGAAGATGAATGAAACAGAGTAACAATGTTTCTTTACCTGAACAGTGTTTCGTAACACTGCGCCAGAAGGTCTGTTTTTTTTCTCCACCTCATCTAATCAGAGAACACCTTGTAATCATTGTAAAAATACAAGGTGTTCTGTGAATGGTGGCAGTGCTGAACGAGCAACCATCTGTGGTCAGTATGTACAGGGGAAGCCACTCAGCACAGGACCTGGCATTTAGCAGCTATCACTCGAGTAGCACTGACTACTACAGTGATTGTAAGATTTTACAGAAGAGACACATAGCTATAATATATGTACACTTACATTGTGTAAAGCTGGACAAGTTTGCAAAAAAGTTCATACCTGGAATTCAACCTTAATTCCAACCCATGTAGACCCCCTAAGGAACAGGTGTCAAACAAAAGGCCCGCGGCCCGAATCCGGCCCTCCAGGCCATTTCATGTGGCCCTTGCACCTCTTCTGCAGCTACAGGAGAGCTCCAGCCCTCCTCTGGTCCTCCTCCAGACTCTAAGAGCCGGTTCACACTGGGGTGACCTGTGATCCGACTTCAAGTTGCCCCAAGTTGTGTGGTCGAGAAAATGAATGGAAGTGAATGGGAGCCGTCTTAATGTACACTACTGAAGTCGCTCCGAAAAGGTTCCTGTACTACTTCAATCTGACTTCTAGGCGACTTGTAGGCAACTTCTACCCATTGATTTCAATGTAAGTTGCCTCAGAAGTCGGGTCACGGTCTTAACTGAAACAACAATACAGGAAGATAACATACATTTCTCCCCTCCCTCCCCCTCCCTCCACAGACCTGAGTGTTGTTGTTTGATTGGCCACTGGAAAGCCTCCTGTCCTGGAGGCGACTTGAAGTTGCCTTGTACTGTCCTGGAGGGAACTTGAAGTTGCCTTGTAAGTTGCCTGATGATTCATACTCAAGTCGTGTCCAAGTTGCCTCCCAAAGTCTTGCTAGAAGTCGTGTTGCCCCTGTGTGAATAGGCTCTTACTTTCTGCTTTCAAGCAATTGACCCAGCTTCTTTCCAGCAGCAGTATAAGGAAAGAGGGGTGCGCTGTGATGTAAGGGAGAGTGGGGGGGCTCTTGACATCTAATGTAAAAGGAGGGGATGCGCTGGACATCTAAGCTTACAGATACAGCTGGCCCTTTCAAGGGCAATCATTATGCCAATGCGGCCCACAATGAAATTTAGTTTGACACCCCTGCCCTAAGGTTTCACCTCATTGATGTAAATTGGATAACCAAAAAAATATGTTGGCTTTCTTTTGAGCAATACTGAGCAAATAATTTCTTTACAAGTGTTTGCTCCCACACTAAGGATTACCAATATTCTTCAAAACGTTTGGGGTTATAATAAAAACAATTATTTTTTTTCAACAAAAAGTCAAAGACCCTTTTTCTTCTGTGTATTGCCTATACACATCAGTTAAGCCAGGTGGAATATGCACAGCGTCATTGTGGTGTGGTGTGGGTTAGTGAATGACCCCTTAATAAAAATACATGTACCAATTTTTCTGCCCTATATTTGTTAAAAGAGAAGTTCAGAAATATAAAAAATAAAAACATTTGTACTCACCTAGGTGGATGCAGCATCATCCCGATGCTCCATCTGTCCCCTGTCAACTCTACACCAAGAACTGAGCAATGAGAGACCGCTGATCACTCAGTTCTCAGCCTTCAGTAAAAAGAGAGCGGGTGATTGTCTTTGCTCTGCCTCTTCAGTGCTCACTAGAGAGCCAGGCTGTGCAGGGGGCGAGAGGGACTTGCTCAGCAGACATCTGACATTGAGCCAGCTATCAATCCAGACATCTGGGTGGATTCCGACAATACATTTAGGATCTCTCCAGAGCCTGGAATGGCTGAGTGATGTCAGCCAACAGTGGACTTTAGCCCGCTGTCCACTAAATACGAGTCACAGGAGTGCAGAACTTATGCTGGCCATACACGGGTCAAATTTCGAAAGATATTTTTTTTCAAAAATCTTATCTAAGAATTTTCGTTTGTATTAGTGGGCTGCAGCAACAGCCGATTTTCGTGCGGCAATCGAACTTTAATAATCCAACATGTTGGATATTTTTTGAAAAAACAAACAATTTTCTAATCAATGATGGGAGAATCGTGTGAGAAATGTAATCGAAAAAGAAATGTGCATGTGCAAGAAAAAAATATTTCCGAAAAGAAAAGAAGATTCCCAGAAAGAAAAGAAGGTTCCCAGACATGAATTTTTTTTTCTGTGTGAACAGGAGGTGAAATTGAAGGTTTGGTCGAATTTCGAAATCAATGGTGGCACCATCGGATCACAAAACGCACAAATTTTCTCATTTTCAAACAAAAAAGGAGAAATGCCAGTACTCTGCAAAGGATCTGGCACATGTGATCACATGAATGTAGAAAGAGCGTGGTAGTTGGGTATAAAAAAGCTATGTACATAAAGGCTTCCCTTTTCAAACAAACTACACCATGTGGAGTTTTTTTGTCTCTTTTATGGATACCTACAAGTGTTGTTCCATCTGAAAGCCTGGAGCCACTCTCTATCTTGGACCTTGGGATCCCTGGGAAGGATCTACAATTCCTCCAACCATCACCCTCCATAGAGCCATCCATCCGAGGAGCTCTCACAAGCGCATCCGACACAGTGCTCCCGGCATATGTGTCCACCATATGCGGTTAGGCCCCATACACACGAGCAGACAGATTTGTTCAAATCTGTCCGTCCGACAGATTTGAACAAATCTGTCTGCTGGGATTTTGGTTTGCTTGCGTGTACACACGAGCAAACCAAAATCCCCGCCAGCAGAGAGCGCGCTGACGTGTCGGTGACGTGGCGGTGACGTTGACGCCGCCACGTCACCGCACCAGGAAGTAAAACACTTCCGCGCATGCGCCGAATCCATTCGGCGGCGTTGCGGCGGCGGTGCGGGACGACATGTCTGCTGGTAAGTGTACTAACCAGCAGACATGTCGGGCGGACGGATTCCCACCCGATAGATTTCAAAGCATGCTTTGAAATCTGTCGGGTGGCCAAATCCGTCGGCTCGGCCGTACACACGATCGAATCTGTCTACTGAAACGGTCCAGCGGACCGTTTCCAGCGGACAGATTTGATCGTGTGTACGAGGCCTAAGAGTACCCATTCTCTTAAATTATCAGTTTGGTTTTCCTGCATGCCCATTAAAGTGGATCACGCATACCATTCGAATCTCCAGTAACACAGGAGTGTTTCATATGAAGAACCACCTGTATTTATACTTTGTTTTTTGAAGGACTTCCTCTATATTTTATATTTTATACTTCACTGTTTGCATTCCAAAGGGTCTTATCATCCTTTCTGTACATTTTTGTATTGTGTTTTTGGATCACTCATTATAATCTCACCCATTTGGATGGGATTTGTGTAAACTGCTTCACGCAATTTCACGTTTACAAGCGCTGCACTTATTTTTTCTTTACAGCATAAGTATAGAGCTAAGTCCCCAGGGCCAAAAGAGCTTTGACCCTAGTTCTCCTTTAACTGTTTTATTGGCAGTCATGAAAGCTTATGGAAACAAAATTCACAGTTTATCCAAACACTATAGTTTTCCAGTAAAAACTACCATAGATGGTACTCTACATTTTGGGGATCGGGTTGTGTATAGGTGGTCTAATAGGATTATTAATTAGGATGACTTTGTTTCTTACTTATGAGGCTGTCTCCATAATACAGTGAACATATATGCAAATGTGTCATTGTTTGTGTTATATTAGCCCACTCCTTGCAAAAGTAACTACATGAGTAATGATTGGGATCATTCCTTGCCTCCAGTGTTTGCCATCATGAATGTAAACACGAGCGTGTTTTCAAACAGTCGGATAACATTTCTCACAGACGGCCTATTATGCTAAATATTTTCAGCTCTCTAAGTACATATCCATAGTACTCACCCACTCAGTGTCTTCTGACTCACAGCATCATACCAGACAAGGCTCAGGAAGGAGCTTGTTTACTCTACAAGAACTTCCTTTACCAAACAGAGAAGTTGAAGCCACTTTACAAGTGACAGCTGATGAGCTTTAAAAGAAAACAGTGCTATCTGCTTATGAGATCCATCTACAGAGATTGTCATGTACCTGTAATTATCACCTGGAGCTAAATCAGGATTAGTAATGATCACCTACTGGGATCTAAGAGATGCAGCAATGTACCAAGCAGCTTTTTATCTGATATAAAACACCAACCTGCAATCAAATCATTCTCAATGGATAGAGTATTTATTCCTTATCTTCCACAAAGTAAGCATGCCTATTAAGAAATAAATTACTAAGCTCAGTTGACTCTTTCTTCTGCCACCACCATAAGCCAACCACTTACAGGTGGCCCATGAAATGCAATAGGTTAAAGTAGAGATACAAGGAAAAATGTTTTTTTTAATCTTTGGGATAGAGTAAGGCCTCGTACACACGAGCAGACAGATTTGTTCAAATCTGTCCGTCCGACAGATTTGAACAAATCTGTCTGCTGGGATTTTGGTTTGCTCGCGTGTACACACGAGCAAACCAAAATCCCCGCCAGCAGACGGCGCGCTGACGTGTCGGTGACGTAGCGGTGACGTTGACGCCGCCACGTCACCGCACCAGGAAGTAAAACACTTCCGCGCATGCGCCGAATCCATTCGGCGGCGGGCGGCGGCGGTGCGGGGCGGTGCGGGGACGACATGTCTGCTGGTAAGTGTACTAACCAGCAGACATGTCGGGCGGACGGATTCCCACCCGATAGATTTCAAAGCATGCTTTGAAATCTGTTGGGTGGCCAAATCCGTCGGCTCGGCCGTACACACGATCGAATCTGTCTGCTGAAACGGTCCAGCGGACCGTTTCCAGCGGACAGATTTGATCGTGTGTACAAGGCCTTAAGGAGAGTTATAACCCCTTACTGTTTTTTGTTTGTTTTGCCATTTGCGTCCCCCTCACCTTCACTTCCTGTCCTTTCCCAGCCAATACAGGAAGTGAGAGGAAATCCCTGATTATCACCAGGGTCAAGAGAACTATTGTCCCCATTGGAAGACTTTCATCCATTGCTTTAATTCTCTGCAAAGATGACATGACAAACATGACAAATAGAGAGCACAAACAACAAAATACATCTTGTTTATATTTCCATCACACACATTCCTGGATTACAGGCTCCTCTGTAGAGGTTTCTGTAGCAAATAACAGCTGGGTACTGGATACATCACAGATAAGTACACATGTTCGCCAGCACACCATGGATCTTCAATTGCAGTCCAAAACTTTTATTACAGAGAGATCAAATCACAACAGAATAAGTGCAACATTTCAGAGCCATGCAGGACCCCTTTGTCAGTCATGTAATTGAGTTAGTACTTCTGGGAAATCCCTCCGAAGTGAAGAAATCCCACGTCATTACCGGGGTCAAAAGAACTAATGTCCCCATTGGAAGAAGTTTCATCCATTACTGTTATGGGGACAACTCAAAATGTGTGATTTTTTTCACTTTCACTTTCTGTGATGATTAAACATCACAAATAGGTGTCCGTTTAATAAACTGAGAAGTGTTTTCTCAGTTTAGTTCTCGGCAGTTCTCAGGAGGAAAATGATCTCCTCTGCAGCCGGTTTAATAAACTGAGAACTTCAGTTCTCAGAGGGAGAACAGAGAAGTGTTTCCTCTGAAAACGGCCGAGATCTGTGTAAAAGTGGGTGGGCTGCCTGTAATCTCATGAGGTATTGTGAGATTACAGTGCAGCCGAGTTCAAAAAGTGAAACTAAAGTTTAAAAGTACATGTAATTACATGTTTTCAGACACCTGATAACTATATACAGTATATATCCTGTGTATATATATATATATATATACCGTGTTTCCCCAAAAATAAGACACCGTCTTATATTTTTTTTTCCTCAAGAAATCACACTATGGCTTATTTTCGGGGGGTGTCTTCTTTTTATTACAGAAAATAAAGGTTGCCTACCTGAACCACACTTGCGCTTCTTAGCATTTCCTCTGTCCACCTGTAGACTGAGATTATCGTATTCTGCACGCCATTTTTGGACCATTCGGATATCCAACTTCTTCTCTTTGCACTCATCTTGTCTGGCTGTACAGAAAGATAGGCCAGCAAAGCTGATGTGGAGCACAGTGGAGCTGGGGAGATCTCTTTGGGCTCAGTACGGTAGCAGCTTTTCCCCCTATCCCCTGGTGTTTGTGTGGGGTGAGAGAGGGGTTTGCTGGTCAGTGCTGGGAGAAGCTTTACAGCTTTACGTTCTTCTCCTCACTTCAGCTCCAGTACAGTACCGTACGCCTATCACGCGTTGTTTCCCGCTCCGCACCGCGCCGTTACGCATACGACACGCCCATCACTACGTCTTATTTTCGGAGATTCGCCACGCCATTGCTACGTCTTATTTTCGGAGATTCGACACGCCATCGCTACGTCTTATTTTCGGAGGGGTGTCTTATATTTCGATCTTGTGTCAAAATCCCGCTACGGCTTATTTTCGGAGTACGTCTTATTTTCGGGGAAACGCGGTATATACACATGTGTGTGTATATATGTATGTATGTATATATATATATATATATATATATATACATACACACACATGTATATTTGGTAAGGTAAAATAGCCTATGTTTTGGGCCACACAGGGTCCTTAGGGTGGCAGAGCGACAGTAATTTTTTCACTCCAAGAAAAACAACCCTGAATGACCACAAAACTAAAATAAATTATTTGTCTGAAGGTATACTAATAGACTCATATTTTAGTGCTGGTGGTGTCCTGTTCCACTTACTTATCCAAACACAGTAGCACTTTCTTAAAAGAGAACATATCTGCATGGTTCTCTTTCTCACAAATACCAAAAAATAAGACCTATTCTATTATATAGGCTCCATTTTTACATATATTCTCAGAAATCGTGGCATTCTAAGCTGATATCTTTTCGAGACTCAAGCAGATAGATCACTGTACATAAGTTACCAGGTATGAATGCATTTGAGGCCATTACAAAATATTTTATGTTATGGAGAATGTAACAGGTATATTGGGAACATTAAAAACTAGGGAACAGATGTCCATAGTAGATACACGAAACCAGCAGATCACTCAACCCATAAGAATCTAGCGAAAGGTAAAATATGGTTTAGGTGGACAGAGCTACACTCTGATTCATTTGCAAAATAGCTGTGTCAGGATGATCATTTGTGCATATTCTGCCATAGCCTTGGCTTTGGTAATTACCAAACATGCATACACCTCAGTCAGCAGAAAAGCAACAAGCTGAAGACCCCTTTGACTTAAAGCGGAGGTTCACCCTAAATATAAGTAATTTATATGCTGGGTTGTTTTTTTTTTAATAGCAATTTTTATTATTGAGAATTCCTTTTCTGTCCCCGCGGTCCGGCGCCAGTGGCGCGGACATTTCCTAAAATACCCGGGACTCAATCTCGGCGAAAATGCGGCGCCTGCGCACCTTGTAGGGGCCGTATCACATTTCGGAGGGCGTGTGACGCGCCATTATAGGACTCGGAGAAATACGGCGCCTCCCTCAGGTCTGTGCGCACGCCGCATTTAAACGCCGAGTTTACCCGCATATTTTTTAGGAAGATGTGACATGCACCACGGGGGACATGGCTTCAATAATACAGTGCATTAAAAAAAAAAAAAACCATACAGAGGTGGTGGATTGAATGCTGACGCCAGTTGGTGTTGCACAGAGGGAGCATTGTAAAGAGTTAATTTTATACAATTTAGAGGAGGTCTCTGACATTAAAGCAAAAACTTGCATCCACTTATATTTCCCTCAACATGCAAAATTTCATGGTGAGGACTGTTGTAAGAGAGAAAGCATTGTCATTACTCATCTCTTTTTGCAAAGTATAGTAGTTTGAATTAGGATTACCAAGCTGTGCTCACAGGTAAATGGACTCAGCTGTATGCACAGTGGGGGAATGGGAAAAACTGGTTGGCTGTACACAACACTGAAAGTACATTTCTTTGAAATGACTATAAATAAGAAATGTAAGGATTTTTTAGATAACTATAGAGTTTTCAATATTTTTTGAAAATACATGTATTTGTGATCGATTTAAATCCTATTTTTTATAATAGAATCGGCACTGAAACATAAAAATAGTTTTACATTTAAAACACAGTTCTTTATTTAATCTCTTTACCCAGTCATCAACTGATCACTACACATTAGCCTTAGTCCAGTGGTTGTCAACTTGTGGGCTAAAAAATTGCCTTGAATGCGGCCCCTGACATCAAAGGGCCACACATAATGTTCAATATATGTAATGCTTAAGAGGACTGTAGACCTAATTGAGGAAATGAGGGTCAGAGAGTGTGGACATACTAAACTTTTGGCTCGGGATATGCTGCAGAAGTTAATATGAAACTGGGAGCATGTTACATGAGGCTAGTAGAGATGTATGCTATTACCCTAATCACTGTTCCCACCACAAACTGCTGAGGTTTGAGGGCCACGCACCATATACCAAAGGGCTGCAATGTGGTACTTGAGCTGCAGGTTGGGCACCAGGGGTGTTGTCTCTGCAATAGCCAAGCCTATGGCAGAATACACAGAAATGATCATCCTGACACAGCTATTTTGCAAATGAATCAGAGTGTAGCTGTTCAATCAATTATCACTTAAGAGTCGGTTCACACTGGGGCGACTTGGGATCCGACTTCAGGTCACCTCAAGTTGTCCCAAGTCGCGCTGTAGAGAAAAACAATGTAAGTGAATGGGAGCGGTGTTAATACACACTACTCAAGTCGCTCCGACTTCAGAAAAGGTTCCTGTACAACTTCAATCCGACTTCTAGGCGACCTGTACCCATTGATTTCAATGGAAGTCGCTTCCAAGTCTGATCACTGACTTAACTGAAGCTACTCCAGATAAGATAACATACATTTCTCAGGAAAACCTCTCCCTCCCCCTCCCTCTCCCAGAGCTGATTGTTGTGTTATTGGCCACTGGAATGTCTCCTGTCCTGGAGATGACTTCAAGTCGTGTTGTAAATCTCCCCAGATCGCCCTGTGGTTCATGCTCAAGTCGTGTCAGAGTCGCCTCTGAAAGTCGCGCTGGAAGTCGTGTCGCCCCAGTGTGAACCGACTCTAAAGGACCAGTCCACCCAAACCATATTTTTACCTTTCGCTAGATTCTTATGGGGCTTTACTTACCATAAATGACAACATATGGATTGGCATAAAGCCAATGTGGTGCCCATATTTAAAAAGGGAACAAAGTCTTTACCTAGTAACTATAGACCTGTTAGTTTAACTTCTATAGTTGGGAAGATACTGGAACACTTAATAAAAGACCACGTGGATGAGTTCTTGCTGGAAACAAACTATTTAAGCAGCAGACACCATGGATTCATGAAAGACAGAAGTTGTCAGACAAACCTGATTTCTTTTTATGAAGAGGTAAGTAAAACCCTGGACAGAGGCGTAGCAGTGGACGTGGTATACTTGGATTTTGCAAAAGCGTTCGATACAGTTCCCCACACACGGCTCATGTGTAAGGTAAGGTCTACAGGATTAGATATATCAGTTTGTAAATGGATAGAAAACTGGCTGAAAGACAGAATTCAGAGAGTTGTGGTTAATGATTCTTACTCTGAATGGTCCAAGGTTATCAGCGGTGTACCCCAAGGTTCAGTGTTGGGTCCCTTACTTTTCAATATATTTATAAATGATATTGGGTCTGAGATCAAAAGTAACATTTCTGTTTTTGCAGATGACACCAAGCTATGCAGTGGAATAATGTCCTTGCAGGATGTCTCCAATTTACTAGCCGACCTCAATGCTCTGTCTAATTGGGCGACTAAGTGGCAGATGAGGTTTAATGTTGATAAATGTAAAGTTATGCACTTGGGGGCTAAGAATATTCATGCATCATACATGCTAGGGGGAGTACAACTGGGGGGATCTGTAGTGGAGAAGGATCTGGGTGTTTTAGTTGATCATAAGCTCAATAATGGCATGCAATGCCAAGCTGCGGTTTCCAAAGCGAGCAAAGTCCTTTCTTGTATTAAGAGAGGTATGGACTCCAGAGATAGAGATATCATTTTGCCTCTGTACAAATCATTAGTAAGACCTCATCTGGAATATGCAGTCCAGTTTTGGGCACCAGTTCTCAAAAAGGATATCGGAGAACTGGAGAAAGTGCAGAGAAGGGCAACCAAACTGATAAGAGGCATGGAGGAGCTCAGCTATGAGGAAAGATTAGAGGAACTGAATTTATTCACTCTTGAGAAGAGGAGAATAAGGGGGGGATATGATCAACATGTACAAATACATAAGAGGTCCATATAGTGAACTTGGTGTTGAGTTATTCACTTTAAGGTCAACACTGAGGACAAGGGGGCACTCTTTACGTCTGGAGGAAAAGAGATTTCACCTCCAAATACGGAAAGGTTTCTTCACAGTAAGAGCTGTGAAAATGTGGAACAGACTCCCTCCAGAGGTGGTTCTGGCCAGCTCAGTAGATTGCTTTAAGAGAGGCCTGGATTATTTCCTAAATGCACATAATATAACTGAGTACTAAGTTTTGTAGGTAAAGTTGATCCGGGGTAAATCCGATTGCCTTTCGGGGGATCAGGAAGGAATTTTTTCCCCTCCGGTAGCAAATTGGATCATCGCTCTGCTGGGGTTTTTTGCCTTCCTCTGGATCAACTGTGGGTATGGAGTTGGGTGTATGGGAGGATGTACTAGGTTTTACTTTGTTTTATTTTTTTATTTTTTTATGGTTGAACTGGATGGACTTGTGTCTTTTTTCAACCTGACTAACTATGTAACAATGGGCCAGATTCACGAACACTTGCGCTGGAGTATTTGGATATGCGCCGCGTAACTGTGATGATGCGCCGTCTTTTCTATGTGCCCGTACCCACCAAACTAGATGCGCCCAATAACGGGTCATTTGCGACCGGCGGAACGTTCCGACGCCAGAGTATCGTCAGCGCTTATTTTCGCTGGGCGCATCAGTCGCGCCTATTGATTTCCCCTGCAAATATGCAAATGAGGGATTTTTCCCAATTCACGATCGGATTAGCACCATACGCTGGCTACATGCGCCGCGCGTATCTGGTCCGTCCGGCGCAAAGTTATTTCTACAAAAGGCTGCTTTATCTTTACTCCAGACGGTCACAGGTCAGCAGGAGAGCAGCTACAGCAGCGTTACCGACGAAACTAGCAAGCTGAACAACAACACTAGCAAGGACAACACCTCTGTGTGCCAACATGCCAGGGGCACTCGTGGTCCTAAGACTAGTACTGGGTCCCTCGCTACGGAGGAGGCGGGCACGTGAGAGGATATACCGCACTCGTATGAACCTCTTTGGCATGGGGGATGAGGAGGTGTATCGCCTCTTCAGATTCAGCCCAGATGCAATACTTGAACTAACCACAACCCTGCAGGGTGACATCACCAGCAAGACACACCGCTCACAAGCAGTGCAGCCACTGGTGAAGGTCCTGGCAACACTTCATTTCCTTGCCAGTGGATCATTCCAGCGTACAAGTGGAGTGGTGGCTGGGATGTCACAGTCCTCCATAAGCAGATGTGTGCACCAGGTTGTCCCTGCAATCCTCAGACGCATGTCCAACCAGTTCATCAGACCCACCACTGAGGAGCTGCGGCTGAAGGCAATGACAGATTTCTACAACATTGCCAGATTCCCACGCACCATCGGGGCCATTGATTGCACACATGTGGCCCTACAGCCCCCCAGTGCCACAGAGCACATATACCGCAATCGGAAGCATTGGCACTCCATCAACGTACAGGTGATAGCCGATGCCCAACGCCTCATATGGCACGTCCGTGCCAAACACCCCGGGTCCAGCCATGACAGCTTCATATACCGTCAGAGTCCCATCCCAGCAGAATTCGAACAGAACATGTATGGGGACAGCTGGCTGGTTGGTGAGTGACATGGGAGTCAGGCATGACTATCCCCTCCCGTGATGCACAACAGAAGTCGCACATGCATGACTAACATTCTCCTGTCTTTTACCTTACAGGTGACTCTGCATATGCACTGGGACCCCATCTAATGACTCCTTTCCGGAACCCCCAAACCAGAGGAGAGAGAAAATACAATGAAGCACACATCAAAACCCGTGGAGTGGTGGAGCAAACATTTGGGCTCCTGAAGTCCCGTTTCCGCTGCCTGGATAAGTCCGGGGGGACCCTATTGTATTCCCCTACCTTTGTGTGTCAGATCATCGGTGCATGTTGCATACTACATAACTTTGCTATGAAAAAAGGCCTGCAGATTGACATACGTGATGACCTGACCCCCGACCCACACAGTCCCCACCTGCCAGAGGACACCCAGTCTGCTGATGGAAGAGCAGTCAGGAGGGTCCTCGCCGTAGGCATCTTTGGACACTAAACCAAAACATTACTAACACAGACAGTGCACGCATGTACACCACTGATGTCCCTAGATCACACACACCACATGCACATCGCATTGGATTAGCCCAAGTCCAGCATGTAGGAGTTGGGAGCAGTAACGCCGCGTCAAGGCCCCAATGATGTCACTGTCCATTCACACACCTTTCACACGTCATTCATTCAGCCGTGGGGTTAACTTCACCACCACGGCCGAGGGTGACACCCCTTACTTTCAGGAGTGCCACCCTCTCACATTCACACACCATTCACACTGCAACGTGTGCAGTATCAAAAAATAAAAATAAAATCTCATAACCTGAGAACCAAAAAAAATAACAAAAACTCATGTCCTGAGTATAAACAATAATAATAAATAAAATAAATAAACTCATGTCCTGAGTATAAACAAAAATATATAAACAACCAAAAAAACAAAAAACCCTCATCTGGGATGACGGGGGCTCCTCCTTGGGGGCACTCTCGGGCTCCTCATCTGCCTGGAGGGAGTGGGTGGTGGTGGTGGTGGTGGGGGGCATCAGGAGGAGGCTGATCCCCGGGTGGGCCACTCCTGGGAGCTGTTGGCTGCATGCCCTCCAATGCCACAGCGATACGGCTCAGATACAAATTTGTTTGGGCCTGCATCCTCAGCTGGCGGGTGATCTGATGCCGCTGGTCACGTTGCCGCTGCCTCCCCTCTTCCCGAATGGCAGCAGTGTTGTCTCGAACAGTGCTGTCAAGTGCCGGATATCAGCCTGCACCTCCCCCAGGCTGGTCCACAACGCCCTGCACGCGACTGGGCAGCTGTGACATAGAGCCCAGGCTGTCTGCGACCCTGTCTAGGTGGCCAGCCATCTCCCCCATTTGCTGGGTCTGTTTCGCGTGGTCCAAAAGCACCTGGTCTTCGACCAAATCACACACCCCCCTGGTCTTCCGGGTGGCCTTCCTGGGGGCAGAGGAAGGTTGTCCCCGTGGGGATGGAGTCGCCCTTGAGGGGCTACCTAGGATGGGGGAGGGGATCACAGAGGGCCCTGCAGAGGAGGAGGACTCCTCCAACATTAAAATGAACTCCTGTTCAGGGACAGGCTCCTCCACAACCACCTCTGCTGAAGTGGTGTGGGCACTCTCCTCCTCCACCTCGGTGTCTCCAGCACCCAGGGCCTCGTCTTCAGCATCCCGTTGGGGGGTTGGGGTGGACTGGCCGGCACGAGATGGCCCAGCACCGTCATCTGTGGATGACACAAAGCAGACACATGTTGGTGGTCCCACACACTTGGCACATGTACCCACCCCCGCCCCACATGCAACACACCAAAAAGGGGGTAAAAATCACTTACCTGTCCTGGAGCCTTCCTCTACGGAATCATAGCCTGGGACCCCCTCCAACTGCTCCCTGTCCAGGCAGCGGGCGACCACCTCCTCCTCCGCGGTCAGGGTGACAGGACATGGGGGACCACCACCTGTGCCCCTCTCATGGCTCCTAATGGTGGACACCTTGCCCCTCACCTTGCGCCGCAGGTCATTGATTTTTTTTCGAATGTCTGAAGCACTCCGGGTGGAGTACCCCAGCACATTGACCCTGGCAGCTATGGTGTCCAGGATGGCCTGCTTTCTCTCCCGGCTGGTCTTCCTGCTTTTTTTACCATGGAGAAAATCATTAAATGCCTCCATAGCCGATATTATCACTGTGACCTCCTGGGCATTATAATTTAGGTTCCTCCTCTCTTTGGGGGCAGCGGGAGCAGCCATTACAGGGCAAAAGTATCTTCCCTGGGGTGGGGGGAAATGGAACTACTTTTGCGCCGGAATGGCGTTTCCGCCAGCGCTTTTAAGCGCCCAGCGGAACGCATTGCGCTGACGTTTCCCAGGAAGTGGTGCCGACGGAAGTTGTGAGCATGCGCACAAGGGGGCGAGTGGAGCCGCACTCACTGCGCATGCTCCGTGGATGATGCGCTGAACGTAAGCCTCTGCGCTGGGCTCCGCCCATCATTTACATATGATCACACCCAGTTTCACTTGCGTCGGGTTACGCCAGCGCATTATCGTTACTCTGGCGCAAGTTTACGCGCAACTGCTATGTGAATTACAGGACTTGCGCTGAAAGGGTCTTCAGAGTAACGTAAATGAGAAGCGTTACTCCAGAGGAAAGATACTCTCATCTACCTGAATCTGGCCCAATGTAACTATATGAACTTTGCTCCATTGTAATATACAGTAGTTATTTTATATGGTATATAGCTGTGGAACACCCCATATATATCATGCGTCTGAATCATACTGTAGATCATACTCTTTAGGCAAAACTGGATCTATCTCAACAAGAGTCTTACAGAGATTTGTAAGTGGTTTGTAATAAAGGTACTACATATAAAGGGATAGTTTATAACAATGCTTTTACAAGCAAGAATGGTTATACAATATGATTGTACTCTAATAAAATAATTTTGTTTTGCACACTATAAGTATATACCACCAACTAATGTGTAAGATAAAATAATCTTAAAATATATGGCTGAATATTCTCCTTTTCTTCTATTGGTTTTCTATCCAATAATTTCCCATGCCCAGTGTCAGACTCACTGGCCTATGATTTCATGAAGCTGATTTTATTGGGCCTGCCAGTCAGTCTTGTTGTACTGGATCAGTCAAGGAATAGTCCATAAATATAATAGATTTTTCAGTTCCCTTAGTAAATAAGATCAGATGTCTGATCAGTCTAGTTATTGTTTAACTGCGTGTCAATTTGAGTTAGACATCCATGGGGTTCAATTTAAGGTAGATCTAAGCCCAATCACTAAGTTCTAAAAACAGATGACAGCATTTGCCTCCTGAGTGGTTGGGTGGACATATGTAGATCTTCAGAGTCAATGTCAACCCATGTCACCCCCTGAATGTTTGGGAGGACATATGCCATGAGTGCCTGCAGACCTCTTCCATGTGTAAGTCTGTGTGTAGGTGGACATAGCACTCTGGGGATCGTAGTCTTAAAAGTTGCACAAATGTTTTCATTATTTATGCAGTTTGAATACAGGGGCTGGACAAACCTGGGGCTGTACTTTGGCTTTGTAATTGGCTAATATAGAGCAGGCTATGTTACCTAAGCTGTCTACGCAATTTATTTTCGAGAAGTATTTGTGTACTATGTAGACATGACATCCAGCAACACATCACTAGTTGACTGTGTTTTAACTTTCCCTGTGACATAAATTTCTATTTGCACATCCAGAAGAGAAGTAGCATCCGGAGGGAGTGCCAATTTGCAGTTTGTTAATATTAATTAGGGCAGTAAGGGGGTGTAAATTAGTGACAGGTGACGACAATTGTGTCACTGTTCCTCTTTTCTTTGTGTTTTCTTCTGCATCTATATCACTAAACCCCAAGTGTTCCTCTCCACTTGCTCTATTTCAGCAAGAATGCTTTGCCTGTCACTGCCTATCAGTGTGACTTTTCTATGTACTTTCTCTGCGTACTTAACGTTTTTCACAGTGATGTCCCCCAACCAAAGTCTCTGGAGGGGAAATGCTGTTTAATTTACTTGAGCCCCTGTCTAAACTTAGGAGAAAGGAGGGGATATCTAAATCAGGGCCGGACTTGTCTTCAGCTAAGTGTTCTAGCACACAAGCTCACTGTAGCTTAAGCAAAGCAAGCTCCCGATAGACAGTATGTGGCTGTTCTGTTTGTGTAGAGCTGTCATGCTTCTCCCGACAATTGGGAATATAAACTGTGTATTTCTGCCGCATCTCCGCTATTTATATTTACCTTATATATATATTTTTTTTCTAAAGCTATGAACGTTTAATATTTTACATGTGGCATTGTGGTGGATGCTCTCCTGGGGGCCTCTCACATCTTCTTGTTTGTAGCACTTCAATCCATTAAACTCTGTATTGTCCTGCCATCAGGGGTCCTCAGGAGGAATCAAACTGACCTGAAAAGGCCCCTTACTAAAATAAAGTTCTACTCTAGCCATCAAGAGGCTTATTTGTTCCCAGCAAAAAAATAATCCATTATTTTTTTTGCTCCAGACAGTGTACAATTCTACAGTCTTGATTGGCAAATAAAACTCAAAAGTTGTTTCGGGTGAAAGACTGCTAAAAATTAAAACATTTTTTTGCAGAAAAATGTGCTAAAACACATCACCAAACAAAAAAAAAAAAATAAAACATAAAGGGTACTGGACCCTGCAGCTGACACATTTTTATCGTCCTTTTCAATCTTGGAAAATCTGGACAAAAGTGCCAATGCATGTGGTTTGACAATATATTTTGAGTCAAAAAAGTACAGCAAAATATAAATCATTCTAAATTTCTAAACATTTACCAGTATGTAAATCAGATTACTTCTTTTGTTGGGCTGCAGAAACTTCAAGTAAAAAGAGGAAAAAAAAAAAAGGAAATCGGAAAAATAGAACTCAAAATGATTCTTTAAAACATTTGGAGAGAGTAAAAAGGGTTAGAACCCTTGTTGGGTTTGATAATGCATTCTGTTCTTTGTTGGGATTTTAACTGTTCCCAACTACTGTATATGCAAAACCCCCTTGTTGTTTTTCCAAAAGGGCGAGATAGAATTTTTTTTGGGGGGTTTGCAATTTTTTTTCCAAAATGTACACAAAATTAAAAAAAAAAAATGTTGCTGAAAACCCTTTGCCCTGATTAGTGTTGAGCGGAATACGCCATATTCGATTTCGCGATATTTCACAAATATATAGAAGAATATTCGTGATATTTTATCAAAAAAAAAAAATTGCAAAATTTCGCTAATGCGAAATTGATTGTGAAATTCTCGTCCGCGCATGCGCGCGAACAACACGCAAAAACGGAGATCATTTCCTGGATTACTAAACTAATATGCACTAAACACTAAGGCCTCGTACACACGAGGCAATAGATTTGTTCAAAACGGTCTGTCCGACCGATTTGAACAAATCTGTCTGTTTGGATTTTGGTTTGCTCGCGTGTACACACGAGCAAACCAAAATCCCCGCCAGCAGACGGCGCGCTGACGTGTCGGTGACGTGGCGGTGACGTTGACACCGCCACGTCACCGCACCAGGAAGTAAAACACTTCCGCGAATGCGCCGAATCCATTCGGCGCCGGTGCGAGACGACATGTCTGCTGGTAAGTGTACTAACCAGCAGACATGTCGGGCGGACGGGTTCCCACCCGATAGATTTCAAAGCATGCTTTGAAATCTGTCGGGTGGCCAAATCCGTCGGCTCGCCCGTACACACGATCAAATCTGTCTGCTGGGATGGTCTAGCAGACCGTTTCCAGCAGACAGATTTGATCGTGTGTATGCGGCCTAACTCTACTTACACAAACTTATATGACTAAACTAAAGCTAATTTTTTTACACTGACTGACAAGGACAAAGACAAGGACTACAAATAATAAACTAATATGCACTAAACACTAACTCTACTTACACAAACTTATATGACTAAACTAAAGCTATTTTTTTTTGTTTTGTTTTTTTGTTTTTTTATACACAAAACACAGAGACTAAACACACACAAAACTAAGCTACCTTAAAGAAATGTACACTTACACTAACTACACAGAAATCTATCTAACACTAAGCTACACTAACCTGGACAAAACAACACAAATCTGAGCTTTTAGAAAAGCTGTTGGGTCTTTTGCTTTGAAAAAAACATTTGGTTTTAGAAGCAGGAAACTCAGAACTGAAAGCACTATAGGAAGCACAATGCTAAGCTCTAAGATCGCAATACACAGAAAAACAAACAGAAACACTCCACTCTCTCTATCCACCTTGTGAATCTGCACTGAAATACTGCTGGGAGTGATCTTATATAATGATCGTGCAGGCAGGTTCCTATTGGTTGCTATGGAGGTTGCTAACCTCTGACAACTGTGGTAGGAGAACTCTGATTGGCTCTGATGCAAAAGAAGGGCAGAGAAAGTATTTGCGAATATTCGTAATATGAATATTCGCATTGAATATTCAGCAACATAAAAGGATCGCCTCAGCTACTCGGCCCAGGGTCTCTAATCATACCAGCAATGCTTTTAGACGTCGATGGAGATCACTAGGATGTGATCTGTTTTAAAAATAAATTTGAAAAAATACGAATATTCGCAATTTGCAATTTGAATAAATTTGAAAAAATACGAATATTCGCAATTGCGAATATTCACCGAGATATTCGAGTTATTCGCGAATACTCGAATATGCAATATTCGTAATGAATATTCGCAATGCGAATATTCTTGAGCAACACTAGACCTGATGGGCCTTCACTTGAGATCCCCAGAGGGGATCTCTTAACAGGGGGTACTGTAACAGGCGCTCTGCTAATTTCTATAGTGACAGGCGCTTCAGCACCGTAATGCATTCCATACTGAAACGCATACGGTGCTCGCGCAATGACGTTATCGCCCAGCGCCGTGGTGCGTTCCAGCTTGGAACGCGGAAGTGCGCCACTAACGGCGGTTTGCTTTTGAATTCAGGGCTGATGCACTGTAATCTGCCTATAAAGGCATTGAGTTTACGATGCAACCCTGTTCTATTATTGTCGGCCGAAGCTGGCTAGGCTACCAGCCTTTCCTGGGCCTGCAGGCATCCACTATTTAGATTACAGAAGAACTAAAGGTACCAGCAATCCCTGGACTGCATGGCATTCCCTGAAACCATCAATCCCAGGCTGGAAACCATCCTCTCCTGCATTTATACTGCACCCCCTTAAATAGATTTTCCTACAGGACAACCTACACCAAGGAGTCCCTATCTACTACACTGAAGCCTACAAACGGATAAGTAGCTATTATGTCACTTGTAGTTCTACAGAAAGATCTGCTGCATACTTTTCACTTAAAACAATTGATGTTATTTATTGTGGCTTGTGGCTATTAACATATTGCTTGGGATAGACTATTGTGCCTATGGCGGTTTGCAAAGAGATATCTTAAAGGGACATTTACTCTCAAATTGTCTCAGCTATATTTGCCTCTCAAATGCAACTATTATTACTTGAGCTATAATTGTCACTCTTATGCAATTATTAGTTGTCGTAACAACTCCTATTAACTACGTGTACTTTCAAAGTACCTGTGCTACAAAGTCTCCCAGATGCAATTATTAGTTGTCGCTACAACTCCTATTTACTACGTGTACTCTCTAAGTAGCTAAGCTATAAATTGCTACTCATACGTAACTATTAGTTGTCTCAACAACGCTTATTTACTACGTGCTGACATAAGTGCTACTTATAAATAGGCCTATGCCCTAAAGTTGCGGAACATGTTTGCCTAAACCTTCTATGCTAAGGGTTGACATATTCTATACCTTTTCCCTTAGTGGCCTAATGCACAATGCTATGTAATACTGATAATTACTTGCATACAGTTGTGCATAAGTATCTTTTAGTTCATAATATAATTTTAAACGCTTAGCTCTGGTCGCATTTTGTAATGTGTCCATTCTTAGTAGCTCAATGCCTTTCTTTATGTGCCAGAGAAAAAATGTGTAGATTCCCCAAACTCCTGTTTGTGAGGAGTGACGCCTGGGGCAAATACTGAGTTGTCACATAGAGAAGGGCATTGAAATCCTTGCATCCACAGTTGTGGTTCACTCCTGTTTTCCTAGTGCCGTTACAAGAAGACACCAAATTGTCCCTGAGGCTTTGCATATTGGCCCTGATAATTTCTGGTCCTCAGATATGTCCACAGTTTAGAACACAGACATTTTTGACTAGTTACAAAATATCATATGAAAATATTATTGCTTGAGATTTCATGACTGAAATACAATATGTACCTTTTGTGCTTGATTGGTATCAGCGTGACTGCAATACATACTAGACAGTTGCCTATTTTGCCTCTTCCTTAGCCAAGGCTTTCCTATCTATCCCAAGGGTTATTTTCTGAAAATAACTAAAGAGGCACTACTTAAAAGCTGAGATCCAGGAGCTACAGAAGATAATTTTAAACCTTTCCACAGAGGGGCATGTAAAAGCCATTGCAACTGTATGAAAAGTTTATTCTGCACATGAAAGGATGTTTAAAGTTAGTAACAAAGAAGGTAATTAGTGTAATTTATTCACATCATGAAAGTGAAATAACTTTGAAACGACTCTTGTTTACCAGGCAATTTCACGTGGAACCCCCACATATTCCCACTGCAGCAGTTTGCATGAGCTGAGAGAGAAATCATTATTTTCTATGGATTTTCCTATTCCAAATCACTATTAATTATTTTATGACAAAATCAATAGGTATTAGCATCTATAGATCCTTTTTACTCAAGCGGTAAAATAATAATGAACTGTATCAGTATATATAGGTCAATAAGTGTAAAACTATTTCTGCAGAAAACTTGAAAAGTCAAAATTTTAGGGGCTTTTGAGCTTCTTTAATAGCTATTTCTTAATAAATACTATTTGCACTTACAGAATAATGTAATTTCATTGCTATTTACTATGTGGAGTACTACAAATGCAGTCTTATCTTACACATCTGTACACATAATTACATTTACTTAACAAGGTAATGCAAGTTACAGGGATATATTTGCAAAATGCTGTAACCCCCCAGGAGCAAGTTGGATTTCACTTTTTCATTTGTTGCATTAATGTATACTAGTATCAGAGCATTTACTGCAATGGGTTATTGCTCTTAGTAATATCTTATTAACCAGTGAAAGACCTATGATGTAGGTGATACATCTAATGCCTTATACACATGATCAGAATTTCCGATGGAGAAAGTCAGACGCAATTTTTTCATCGGATATTCCGACCGTGTGTATGCCCCATCTGAATTTTTTCGTTGGAAATTACGTTCGTCTGTATGAAACTCCGACAGAGAAAAAAAACATGCATGCTCAGAATCAAGTCGACTCATGCTCGAAAGCATTGAACTTAATTTTCTCGGCTCGTCATACGTGTTGTACATCACCGCGTTTTTGACAGTCAGAATTTGGTGTGACAGTGACATGGTCAACCGATGCTTAGTCATAGTCTTAGTCAGCTATGACCAAGCATCGGTTGTCGATGTGAAACGCGTCAGCTTTTGTTACCCCACTGTTTGCTATTTTTGCTGTTTTAGTTTTTTGACTGGAATAAACAGGCACTATTTTAAAGTCTTTTCATCCATTTTTCTTTCCTTATATTGCATTATGTGGTTTTGAGGTTAGGGACCACCTGAGGTATTAAGACAGTTTTTTTTTCTGACTAACTGCAAAATGTGCCAAGTAACAATCGTATTTTAAAACACTCTCTCACACACACAAAAAAACTCCATCTGAATATGTATACATACAGTATATGAACCCATGTGAACCCATTCACTGGGTATCTCTATGATCTTTGCAGCCAACTATCAGTGACCTCCTGATCAAAGCTATCTGTAGCATTCATTCTATGCAGCAATATAACTTTTACTCCAGGTGTTGTAATAAATAATTATATATTATTATTATTATTATTATTATGTTAAAAAAAAAAATGTTTTGATGTTATAGATGTGCGTTGACTGGTTTACAAAAGGTTAATAGGTAAACTAAATATAAGTAACAACCGGAGAATAAGCAAAGGGACACAATGTCCTGCTCCAAGTAAGACCCTCCCACAGCCTCAAGTATGCTTCTCAATGTGACCATGTGCTTTGAGACACAAGGCATCTGTCATATCATGGAAGGAAGAAGAGTGCCCACGTTGGAATTCAGAACACATACCGGAACTGTCTCCAAACTCCCACTTCAGTAAACACAAGTTTCAGCTTTGTCACTGCAGGCATAACAAAGGCCTAGTCACAAATGCTGTTTATGGCACTTAAATTAAAAAAATATAATTTTTTAAGCTAATGTGCAGAGAACAAAGAAAAGTTACAGACATATTTTTTTCTAATAATTAGCATTTTAGTTTTTTTTCAACTGGCCTTATATTGTGCGTAAACATTTAAGAAGTGCAAAATAGTTCATACAAAGTGACAAAGCAATAGTTTCATTTTAATGGCAGTCTCCACAGCTGCATTAGGTGAGGAGCATCACCTTCCTCCTACATGACAATGCTGATGCTTTACCTCAGGTAGACAGTGTACCCAGTGCTGTCGCATGTTGGTGGTCCTTGTCACAACTTGGAGCTCATGAGGAATTCTTCTCCATTGTTTCCTTTAAAGCGTAACTCCACTTTTGTTTAGAAATAAACATTCCCCTCTGGGTGATCTATGTACATTGCAAGTGTAGCGCTGCCCCCGGAAGAGCCGCTGGTTGATTGTTGGGATCGGCACATTACGTTACCCTATCATTGTCTAGGGGTGTGATGCAGGAATAAAGTAGTGAGCGGAGGTCCAGACAGTCAATAAAAGTTTTCCAATGCTTTATTTCCAGGCCAACACAGCCAACATCAACTTCTTCAGTTAGGAGAGAAAGGTTGATGAGAGGAAAGAGGTGAACTTGCGATGTCAGGCCTTGATGTGGACGGGCAAGCCAGCCCTTAGTAGTACCGATTTGTAAGCTTGTCGTCGCTTCTGTCAAATGAATGAATAGGGGCGAATCCTTCCAATGGACTCCAGCCCAGGTCACCGGGAGACAGTAATGCGTACCTGTAGCATCCCGGTCACCAGATCCACGATTAATGCGGCACTCAGCCTGAGATCCGTTTCAATGGAACCTGGAATCCAGTAGGTCACTAGGGTCCTCTCTCACCTCCGGCTGAGGCTCGATGAAGCCTGTAAGCTTGGCCAGGAGGGCCACGCCGGCGGGGCCCATAGGTACGCGCACCCTGAAGGTGGATGTCGCACCCAGCAGCGGGACCTCGTGAAGATTTTAGAACACATGACACATGTCACAGATATACTCCTCCCCAGCATGCCCTGCGAGGGAGGAACACCTCCAATTGGCTGCTGGGGAAGACTTGCTCTGCCAGAAACCCCGCTGGAGCCAACTACTGGCTAGAGATGATACCACATCTCTAGAATGCAGACTGGCCCAGGAGACTTTTCTGGAATGACAGAAGTCCCGATTTAGATAAATCACGAATGGGAGCAATGTAACTCTCCCATTCCAACTAACTTTAGCGTACTGCCCATACTGAAAGTAAGGGGGCGCTACACAAGGATTATAACAAACCTTGCTGCAGATTCCTACCTTTTGTTGTTCTGAAGAAATCCCTGTGTGTTTGTCTGTGTCTCTGTTCTCTGTAGGTCTAATGGGAGGGGTTTCATAATTAATTGTCAGGTGTGGAGCTAAAGGGCACGAATGAGGAAATCTGCTGGGCCTGCATCCCTTTAGACATGTTCCTAGTGATAGTATCTCTCAAAAATTTTCATTTTTGTTGCAAGGCATGCCTAAAATCTCATTTGTATCTTAGACAGACTTCTGGGAAAATTGGTGAGCCAATCACCAATGCAGGAAATTATGTTTCTGGGTAGTGGTCAGTACACACTATGTGTACAGAAAACTCCAGGTAGCCATATTGCAATGTATTCTCCGAAAATTACATTGACTGTAAATTGTAAAGGAAAGGTCATTTTCAATAACATTCGATTACAATATTAGTGTCGCCATTATATGCACTATATAATTTTTTTCTTTATTTGCTATTTTTTTCCCCATGGAAGTGGAGTTACCCTTTAAGGGCCATATGCCACCTAGTCCATGTGTAGAGTCCTACAGATTTTACTGAGAGATTGTGGTTCTCCCTGTGTAACCGGCAACACTCCATCCTGCTTGCAGTGTGACAACCACTTGGGCCCGGTTCACACCTATGCAGGTTGCAGTTGGCATTTTCCAGGTACATTTTGCGTTTTTCAATACACATTTTTGATCTATTGAAGTCTATGGAACCAAAAACCATAAAAAAAGTCCCTGACCCCTTACATAAAATACATAGATGAACGTGACCCATAGCTAACCATGTTAAATGGACTGTAGTGCGTTTCTGCAAGACAAAAAACGCACTAAAAAATGCATAGGTGTGAACCAGGCCTTACCCTGTATCAGGAGCTTTGTGTCCTGCTGATAAGCACAGCACATTGCCTGTCTGTCATAGAGCTTCAATGATTACACAGGTAGAAGGTAGCTGCATAACTCAGCTTGGAGCCTGATTTTATTAATTTATGGATGAAAGCTACTTGTGTTGACAGCAGGTGGAGCCAATGGCACCGCTCCGCTGTCTCAGCCAATCAGGAGGGGAAGTCTTGGATGGCCGAGACACTCGTAGACATCGCTGGACAGAAATTGGGCTCATGTAAGTATTAGGGGGTGCTGGGGCAGCTGTTGCATGCAGAAGGATTGTTATCTTAATGCATGGAGTGCATAGGTTCACACTAGTGCGATGTGGAAACTAGCGCAATTCCAGCGCCGGTTCCTGCATTCGCTCACAAATCACAGTGCAAACTGTGAAATGGTACTGGAATCAGATCGCATATGTGTGTACTTCCATGCAATCCGATTCCAGTGCGAACCCAAAAAAAAGGGCCCTGCACCATTTTGTTGCGATGCAATTTGAACTGGCACAAGAGTAAAATCTCTTCCAACTGCACATGCCTCACAACTGTCTTATTCTAACAAGGTAGAGCTTTTTTTGCTCAGAAAGAAATTATTGATATAATTTATGTAATTTCCTGGAAGTATCGTGTGCTGGGAAGTGTTAAATGTGAGGGAAGGAGCTTGCACAGTACAAAATACATGACAACAGGATACACACCTCCTCATCTCTTGCTTCACTTTAATTTTCATTCTTTTCACAACACCATCATTAGGGGCGGACTGACCGACATGCTTTTGATGTGAAAATCCTGAGGTTTTAGCTTCCCCGCCTCTGCACTGCCTCCTGGCATGGATGCCATCAGTAAGCCCAGGGGCCCCATAATTTTCTATTGCCCGGGGGCCCCATGAGTTGTCAGTCAGCCCCTGACCATTATATAATGGCTGGGGTATTCTACACTTATTTGTACTGATGACTGACATGGATGGCTCATTCTAATATTAAGGAACATCCATTTTAAATACTTACAAGATTAATATCCTAAACCATTTAAACCATTTTTTACTATTATTATCATTATTTTCTCTTGAAATAATAAGATGTGCATCAACAATAAGATAACAATTAATGTATTACGAATATGAGAAATTAGAGAGGATATTACAAAATGGAGAAAATTAATTTGATAATGATACGAAAAATAAAATGGCAAAAGCAAGCAAGATGCTATCTACGGTAATTAACCCTCATTGTTATCCGACTATTCGGAGAACACATTGTAAAACAAGTTACTTAATCTTTTTCTTTTCTTATCCGACTTATATTAGTCTAGACATCGAACATTTTTTTTTTTTATCTCTGTACAGGCATTTAAGTATACATTGATTGCAACAGGTTCATTGTTCACTGTACTTTGTAGGATGAGTGGAATGATTTGCTTGAGCCAAAACTCACAGGGAATCTAGCTGCTTTAAAGCTGCGATATGGCAGAAAGTGTTCGTATTTCTACCAGACCAACTTTTAAAGTGAAAGGGTAAAGTGGTGTATAGTAGACATGTGCAGACTGGAATATTTTGTTTAGTTTTTTCGTTTTCGTCTGGAAAATAAGTTTATTTAGTTACTCCCGAAAATCGTTTTGATTTATTTTGTTTTTCGTTGGGGAATAGCTTTTGTCCGAAAATCCAATAATACTTGGTTTCTGTCGAATGGTCAAAGAATATTCAACGAAACTTCGAAAATTCACGCCGAATCGTACATTAAAATGTACAAGTGCAGTATACTGTATCTTCTCCGTCGAATCTGCTTAGCACTTTCGATATACACCATAAGCCTTCTATTCTCTATAATGTTGAATCTATTCTCTATAATGTCGAATCTATTTTCTCATAAATCGAAATCTATTCTCTGTAATGTCGAATCTATTTTTTCTATAGTGTCAAATCTTTTCCCTATGATGTCAAATCTTTTCCCTAAGATGTTGAACCTTTTCCCTATGATGTTGAATCTTTTCTTTATAATGTCGAAAAGTACCTTATGTGTGTGTGTATATCAGGTTCGATAGACAGATTGCTATTTATTCACTGTATTCAGTCAGCGTCAAATCTCTCTATATCTAATTTTTACCGCAACGAAAACGAAATTAAAGCATTTTTTATGTCGGATCTTTCGGTTTTCGTTTCTTGTGCTTTCGTTATCGTTTGTTAAAATGATAACGAAAAAACAGATTTTCGGACGAAAATGTATTTTAACGAAAACAAATGCACATGTCTAGTGTATAGTATCAACTTATTGTTCAAGTTCAACATTATCAGGGTGGTAACAGGACCCTTAACCAGGAAGCCCAATTTCCAAGGGGTTGCAGCCAATTGGCCCAATGGATACAGACATTAATTCAGAACACTTTGGAGAACCAGTCTCATATTTACAAGCTACATAGGCTATTACATCGGATGGGATATTAGCAGTTGGCCCTCTGTCCCTGGAGAGACCTCGGGATATCCTTCAGATTTAAGCCTGCTTGACTCACAAACATATGTTTGTTTGAGTCCACAGTTTCTGGTAAGCCTGCATCATCACCGGTGGAGGGTTTCACCTTACTATCACAACTTAAGTCACATTCCCAGTGCTGTCAATCATCATTGGACTTTTTTTTGGCAACCTATACCATTTGGACACTTATTTACTTTATTGTTACATCATCACAAAGGGTGTATGACCTTTACTATGTAATTTTTCATACTGTATTCACTTACGGTTTCTATATTGCTTACCATGTGTTGCATCTGTATGCAAGTATATGCATTATCTATGTTTGTTTAGCACGACACATTTTGTCCACTATCTTCATTTGCAAGCCTCCCCTGAAGCAAACTTTAATAATTTTTTTTCACAGTACTAGTCAATGGGCCAGATTCACAAAATAATTACGCCGATGTATCTGCAGATACACTGGCGTAATTCGAAAATCCCGCCTGCGTATCATTTTTTTTGTATTCACAAAACAAGATACGCCGGTTTTACACTAAGATCCGACTGGCGTAAGTCACTTACACCGTTGGATCTTAAGTGTAATGTTACGCCGGCCGCTAGGTGGCTTTTACGTCGTTTTCTCATTTGCCTATGCAAATGAGCCTGATAGGCCGATTCCCGAACGTTTTGCGCCGCCTCGTCATCGTTTACGTCGTTTCCGTAAGTGTAAACTTACCTCTGCTATATGAGGGGTAAGTTTACAAAGTTCCGTCGTATGCCATGTTAAGTATGGCGTCGGGACAGCGTCGTCTTTTTCCCTCGTTTTCGTAGTTTTACTAAGTCGTTCGCGAATAGAGCATTGCGTAAGTGACGATCACGTCGTTTTCACGTCGGTTTCAACAACGTTTTCCGACGTGAGCTGGAGCATGCGCACTAGGCTTTTTTCCCGGTTGGCGCATGCGCAGTTAGATCGACGCGGGGGCGCGCTTAATTTAAATACAAGCCGCCCCCTTTCATTTACGCGGGGATACGCCGGGCCATTTACACTACGCCGCCGCAACTTACGGAGCAAGTGCTTTGAGAATACGCCACTTGCTCATTTAAGTTGCCGCGGCGTAGTGTAAATGGCATACGCTACGCCGACGCGGCCGGTACGTGAATCTGGCCCAATATATCCAACCCCACCAGATCTAGACACCCACTCACTATAGAGGGACAAAAAGAGAACTCACTCAATGTGCTTGGCCCTGAATATTCTACAGATAAGATAAAATATGGCAGGTTAATTTTGAAAAATCTGTAATTCATTTTATACATAGCTGTTTTAAGCTACTGTGACTTCCTTGTGCAACAGAACTGTGTTTGGGAACCTAGTACTAAATTGCGGGAGATAATATATGACTCAAAGGTTATAGGTCATTGGAGTCAATATTTAAGTGGTTTTTGCTGCATGATGCGACAGGCTTTAAATCTAGTGGGTATTGATATTCAATAATGAAGTTGTATGATAGCAATATCAGCTTGGTTGGAAAGAAAGGGGCTGGCACAGCAGGCACATTCAGTGGCGAGTGATAGATTACAGTGTATGATCAGTGGGAGGATTGGACTATGATGATGATGATGCTTGTTTGTCTGTGTACATGAGAAACAGCCTGTCTGTGTGTGCTCAGTATCTTTGCTGTCAGTGAGGCGCATAGTCTGATACAGACATTCATCCTCTATAGTAGGACATTATCAGCGCTCTGCATCCCTGGCAATGCAGTCAGTGAGAAAGTAATATTTTACTGTGAGAGACATGGACTGATATCCACTCAGAGACAACTGCTGGCCACACACTCCTTCATAACCCTCCCTCCGCACAGGGAATAAATTGATTAGAGTAAATAATCTGTCTTGTCGCTGTGTTTTATTATTTTGTTAGGCCATATAAAAATCACAATTTCCCTCAGCTGTCTCCCTTCTTTTCTTCTTCCATCCATTGCCTCTCACATTATTTACCCCCTATCCGAACTGCAACTTAAAAAACCATATGTGCTTCAGGCATTCCGACCAAGGCCAAGATGTATGTGTGATGTCTTAACATCCTGGGAATATAAATCTTCCAGTTTCCTATTTTTTTCCTTTGTTACTTGTGTGCTGAATTCTGGTGTTGCAAACAGCAAATCCATCCAAGGCCCATTTTTGTTTTCTAAGCTGCACAGTGAAGCCTCGTACACACAATCAGATTGTTGGCAGGGGATTGTCTGTTGACAGACTGTTGGCCTAAAATCTGACTGTTAGTTCGCTCCTTATGACAATCGTTGTACAACTTTCAGCCAACAATTTTTGGATGGCAGGATAGTAAATTTTCGTCGGACAACAGTTTGTCATCAGATTTTCATATGGTCAGTACAAAAATCTATCACACGCATGCTCGGAATCAATGTTCACCAAACACAAAATTAGCAGGTGGGGCTCAAGAGCTGAAATTCCTTGTAGTACGTCACTACATTCTTGTTTGTTGCATGACAATTGTGTACCATTAGTATACGCGACAAATACCAGCCACACGCCCATTTGACAAAAATCAGACGCTCGGTTGGCCAACAATCGAATCGTGTGTACGAGACTTAAAGCCTCGTATACACGATCCAATGGTTGGCAGGGGATTTTCTGTTGACAGACTGTTGGTCTAAAATCTAACCGTTAGTACGCTCCTTTTGACAATTGTTGTCCAACTTTCGGCCAACAAATGTTGGATGACATGCTAGTAAATTTTCAGAGGAAAGTGGTTGGTTGTCAGATTTTCTGATGGTCAGTACACAAGTCCATCAAAAAAAAAGTTGAAAGTACAAACACGCATGCTCAGAATCAATGCTCGTGTTTGTTGGGGGACAATTGTGTACCGTTAGTATGCAAGAGAAGATCCAGGCACATGCTCTGAAGACAAAAAACGAACGCTTGGTTAGCCAACAATTGTGTACGAGGCTTAAGACTGGTGTCTGGAATCTGGCTAGTTGCTATGGACAACACCTTCTTTTTTTCTTTGTAACATTTAAGAAAGCAAATAATTTAAACTGCACTCAAAGCAAGCAGCTAAATACACAGATGAAATATACACTATATTACCAAAATTATTGGGATGCCTGCCTTTAAATACACAGGAACTTTAGTAGCATCTCAGTCTTAGTCCGTAGGGTTCAATATTGAGTGCCCACCCTTTGCAGCTCTAACAGCTTAAACTCTTCTGGAAGGGCTTTCCACGAGGTTTAAGCTCCCTGATGTTGGAGAGAAGGCCTGGCTCACAGAGGATACTCTAATTTATCCCAAAGGTGTTCTGATGGGTTGAGGTCAGGACTTTGTGCAGGCCAGTCAAGTTCCTCCACCCCCAACTTGCTCAACCATGTCTTTTTTTGACCTTGCTTTGTGCAGTGGTGCATAGTCATGTTGGAACATGAAGGGGTCATCCCCAAATTGTCCCCACAAAGTTGGGAGCATGAAATTGTTCAATCTCTCTTGGTATTAAGAGTTCCCTTCACTGGAACTTGAAGGATGGAGCATACACACGGTCCATCAGACAATTAAGGCCATAAAATTGGATCGTGTGTACGAGGCTTAAGAATTGTAGGAAATTATTTTTGAATTTGGTGTAGGTATAACGTCACTTTGTAAAATGTATACTATTACGCACAAAATCTGTAGCGCGTTTCGAGGTACCAAAACTGGCGGTAGAGATTTTTTTAAATCTGGCACAGGCTACTTTAAAGTGATCATCTGGCAAGATGGATTAAAGGGAGAGTAGTAGGGAACGATGGGAAAAGTATTGCTGGGATTTAAACGGGTTGTAAACCCTTTGAGTTTTTTCACCTTACTGCATTCCATGCAGTAAGGTGAAAAACCTTCTGTAGTGCAGCTCCCCCAGAGCTCCACTTTTACTTACCTGAACCCAATCTTTCCAGCGACGGGGACGAGCACAGCAGCTCCAGTCGGTGTCTCAGGTACTCATTGGATAGATTGATAGCAGCAGCAGCAGCCATTGGCTCCCGCTGCTGTCAATCCAATCCAGTAAAACAGAGCCGGGGGGTGGGGCCAAGTTCTGCTGTCTGTGTCAATGGACGCAGCAGTAGGACTCGGGATCGCACCTGCACGAGTGCCCCCATGGAAAGTGGCTCTCCGTGGGGGGCACTTGGAAAGGGGAGGAGCTAAGAGAGCCGCTGAGGGACCCCAAAACAGGAGGATCAGGGATGCTCCGTGCAAAACCATTGCACATAGGAGGTAAGTATGACATTATTGATATTTATTTGTATTTTTTAAACAAACCTTTACAACCCCTTTAATATGATTGAAACCTTTATATACCAAAGGTATGAAGTATGAATAAAGTTAAATATGCAGCTAAATTTAGTAGTACCAAGCAGTGTTGCCAACCGTCCATATTTTTACGGACAGTTCATAAAAATGGGCACTTTTTTCCCCCGTTCGTAAATGTCCGTGGTTGCGGGAATGTGCCAGTAAAAATAGCCGAGATCGGTTCGGCTTGGAACTGTGCATGTAGATTGGAGGCAGGGGGTGATTGGAGGCAGGGGGTGATGGTGGCTGCGGTGGCACCGCAGAGTGGGATGGAGGCAGGGGGCAGTGGAGGCAGGTGGTGTTAGTGGCAGGGGGTGTTTGGAGGCAGGGGGTGTTGGTGGCACCACAGAGGGGGATGGTGGCACCGCAGAGGGTGGGGGATGGAGACAGGGGTTGTTGGTAGCACAGCAGGGGACGATGGAGGCAGGGGGTGATTGAAGGCAGGGTAAGATTGTGGCACCGCAGAGGTGGATGAAGGCAGGGGGTGTTGGTGGTAGAGGGGGATGGAAGCAGGGGGTGATGTGACTAAATAATTTGCCCTTATTATATCGAAAATAACAAAAATATGTTTTTTTACCTTAATATCTACCTTAAATCACATTGCTATTTGCCTAGCCTACTTGTTTATAGCCTAAATACTTACACTTGCACCTAAAAATTTAATTTAGTAACTTTTGTAAAATGCCAGTAAAAACGAGGCTGCGCCAGTAAATTTCGGGGTGTCGTGCTATCGGGTATTGAGAAGGATGCTCATCTTTTATTTTGACCCCAGCCACATCAAAACAAATGGGAAAAGCTGGGTTCAATATGGCAAAAGACCCACACACTTATATTCTTCTTCTGGTCAACTAAGACATTTTTTGAGTAAGCATATATTCATTATGTAATCCACATAAAACCCCACAAAAAGCAGATTGACAGATCTAAAATCCCTAAAAACTGGATCTCGGAAGCAGATCAAAATGAACAGCAGATGGAGATGATTTTTTTATTATTTGCTCATTCTCACAGCAGACCTGTTCATTTCAATATTCCTCAATGCACTGCTTTAGTAATTTGGTCTTTTTAAACCATACACAGAGCATATGACTTTGAAGGGCTGAACATTGGAACTTTATATATTTTTTTTAAGAATATAAAAGTGAACAAAAGTTCAGAGTGCACTAGCTGTAATGCTCAAGTACAGGGAGAGCAGCGATAGTAATGTCTGTTATTATGCCATTAGGGACTTCCCATAATGATACAGGAGAAGCAGTAGTAATGCCCTATGATAAAATGGTAGCAGTAGATGCACCATCTAGTTGCATTGCATCATCTTATCATCATCACCCTTTTTGAGAGGAGAAAAAGGAGAACATGCTGATATTTGGATATTTTGCCCAGGGAAAGATTACTGGAAGGGAAATGTAGAAGGGCTGTGTGTGGTTCTTGGGTTGCCAGATGAGCACAATTGGATGAAAATTTGATATTGTGCATAGTACACTGTGTACTCTGTTGAAATATTCTGCATGGTTGTAATTTTATCTAACTTGGACAGAAGTCTAAAATCACAGAATTCATCAAGCAAAGGCCTCAATCTAAAGTGTTGCTAAACCCAGGACCCTGCAGTAACTGTATCTGGTCTCTCACAGTACACAGAACATGGAAATGCAATTTGTTTAGTTAATATAAACTGCTAAATACTTTTCCTCATCAGCAGTATATAGTAATCTTGTGTCTTCTATCAGTGTCTGGTTAAAGCTTGTGGGAGGAGTTTTCTGTCCTATGAGGCTGCAGGACCCCTGGCTCTTTGTCTGGTCAGTGCTGCTTGGCCCTGGGCTGATCATACTGTATGCACCCTCCCAAGAAGGAAAACTCTCTAGCAATACACACCAAACTGAGCATCTGCAGAGTGACTCCAAAGGTTCTTTCTTATCTAGAGATGGATTGGGGACAGGGGAAGAGGGGGGAGATCAGAGAATATATAATCAAACAACCTTTTTACACAGTGCAGAGGATTAACCCGTTCTACAGTGAGTATTACAAACATGGTTTACATCGGGCTGTGGTGACTTGTGACTTGAGTTATCAAATCACCAGTTATTGCCGGCAATGGCACCATCCGAATCGTTGCAGCGCAGACTTTGCGGCACAACACTGATTCACAAAAGTAGTTCCTGCTCTACTTTTGGTGACTTCATGGGCGATTTCAATAGACATCTGTGCAGGAAACCGCACAGATCTCTCTGAAAACGCTCCCAAAGTTGGACTGACATCATCTAAACTTGTACCCTTTCAAACCCACATCAGTGAGAACCTGGGCTGTTGCTGGTTTTGCAATCGTGACATCATAGAAATGTCAATGGGGAGTGCAAAAATGCTAAACATCTACTAGAGTCAGTATTTAGGCATAATGTTGTGTCAGGCACACATAAATGAGGACACGCTTTTGCAAAAGATCCTTCCCTTGTATTCTCTAATTATTTTATTAAAAAACATCTGCTAGGAGGAGGCATGGGGTCTGCTATATATGCGCAAATACTTTTCCTGACGGCTCCATATCAGCACAGCTAGTTATAGGCTCCGCCCACCCCACTTGGGCCATGGAGCTCGTCAGGAAAGGAAAATTACGGTAAGTATTTGAATGAAATTTTCAGTTTTCAACTGTGGTCAACTGGTGGACCACAAAGCAAGACCGATATTTTTTTTTCCTGAAATATAAAGAATTTTGTGACTTTTATCAATGGCTTAATTTAGCTACAAACATCCAGAAATGTCCCCCCCCCCCCTTTTCTGCGGCCGGCCAGGTTAACGTGCTCGGATAAGGGTGTGGTGTGGATTTTTGGGGGAACTCCACGCCATTTTTTTTTAATTTGGGGTGGAGTTCTTCTTAAAATCCACACCAGACCTGAAGGGTCTGGAATGGATATTTGGGGGGAACCCCAAGTCATTTTTTTTTAAATTGACGGCGGGGTTCCCCTTAATATCCATACCAGGCCTGAAGGGCCTGGTAATGGAATTTGGGGGGACCCCCACACTTTTTTTTTTTTATGAATGAATTCTCTATGAATTGCCAGAGCCGACAATTCATTATAGCCGCAAAGCCGGTTTTAAATGACTCTTTTTTCTTTCAGAAATGACACTTTGTGCAGGGACAGTTCTATGTACGGGAAACATGCGCTTTTTCACATGATAACTTTAAAAGTAAAGTAAAGTAATATTACACTTTTATTGTTTCACTTTTAGCATTATTAAATTCACTGCTCCTGAAAAAACTGCAGTTTTTAAAACTTTTTTTGCATTAATACATGTCCCCTGGGGCAGGACCCGGGTCCCCAAACACTTTTAAGGACAATAAATTGCATATTAGTCTTTAAAATGAGCACTTTAGATTTCAAATGTTCGAGTCCCATAGACTTAAACGGGGTTCTAAAGTTCACACGAACATTTGGTGTGTTCGCAAGTTCTGGTGCGAACCGAACAGGGGGGTGTTCGGCTCATCCCCACTACGGTATATGTGAACCTATTTGAATAATTCTATGCTTTTTCATGTTTGTTTGTTTTTTACCCTAATTCCACATTTTACGCAGTTTACGTCTGTCCTTAAAGTCTCCTGTCTGTCTCACTTTTCTCTGTTTGCTAATAAATAGAACTGATGAGAATCCACAACAGCTTCACGCCCACAGCTTGCAAATGCTGCTGATTAGCTGTATGTCATGCTTTCAAATCCCATCTGAGTTGGAGATTTTTGGACAATGCTTTTCACCTGCTGCTTTTCAGAGCTGCTTCAATATTTGAAGATGCCAGGCTCAAATTTGATATCACTATTCCATCATTGATTGACTAAAGAACTTAAAGAGACACCATCATAGACTTTTATGTTTTACATCAAGCAACGTGTCAATGAATTCACTGTTATAGGCAGGAGAGCCAGGTGATTTATTTGATTTTTTTATGGATTTGGAAATAATGTCCAATCAGAGATCATTGTTGACAGCTCCTCTCACACAATTAGAATGGGCTAAGCAACCTGTTCTATAGACAGCATTTCAAGTTAATTAGTGACATCATTACTACCTGTTATTTGCAGAACAGAGCCAAATGACATGGCATTTAAAGTGAAGATGAAAAGACACAGTGAGGGAAATTGTAGTACAACTAAGAAAAGACCTTTATAAAAAAAAACGTAAATGCTAGCAACATGAAATAAATAACAACCACCAATGCTTCCCAATTAAAATAATTTGTATAAAAGCACATTGAGATTCAGCTTCTAAAGGGCAGAGACTGATGTAAATGTACAGTATATAAAGTGCTACATAAATTATCCTTCCTATATAAATACCTGTAATAAATAAGTACTCGTAAATAAGCAAGCTTGTGAAAGAGGTTGTAATATGAAGAACAAATGAGATGGGATTTCAAGGAAAGTTGTTGTTAAAGTGGATGTAAACCCACTCTCATCCTTTCTAAACTACAGCCATAGTGCTGATCTATAAGGATATAGATGCCTCCTGCAGATATCCTTACCTGTCAAATTTCTCCCCTCTGTCTGTTATGAGATCTGACAAAACTGCAGATTCTGTGGGTGGATCTGTTGTCTGGAGCTCTGTGGGTGGAGTCGTGATGTCAGTAGACTCCCCGCCCACCTCTACACTCCCCTTGTCAACATGCATTTTTTCATGTGTATTCCTTACACTCAGGGCAGCCATCACAAATTTTGGGGCCCCTTACACAGCTTTAGTAGGCAGGGCCCCCCCTGGAGCAGAAAACTGGGGGGGGGGGTTGATGACGGAAAAAAAGTGTAATCTCTAATAAGAGGAGGGGGGGCTGGGGACCTTCGGGCCCCTTACAAATGTAATAAAAAAAGACATGAGGGGTCCAACTGGGCCTGTAAGGGGCCCTGTGGACCATCATGCCCCTCACAGGTGTAATGAAAAAAGAAATAAAAATGAGGGGGCCAACCAGGCCTGTAAGGGGCCCTGGGGACCATCATGCCCCTTACAGGTGTAATGCAAAAACAACAAAAAAACAGGAGGGGGGGGCAACCGGGCCTGTAAGGGGCCCTGGGGACCATCGAGCCCCTTACAGGTATAATGCAAAAAAAAGGTAGAGGGGCCAGCCAGGCCCCTGGGGACTATCGGGCCCCTTACAGGTGTAATGCCTGTACCCCCCTGATGGCAGCCCTGCTTACACTGAATTCTGCTATGATCATTAACACCCAGTCAAAATCCAGAAAAGTAACCACATGACTTCAGAAAAGGAGTGGGGGTGGGAATTAAAAATTAATGCCTATCTTAGGCTAATGCATGAGATATGTAAATAACCTGCCACTCACAGCAAAGGGAAAGAAAGGACAAAAGTTTTCTCCTGTTTGTCTGTTTATCTCACTGAAAAAAGAAAACATTGCTCAGAGCTGGATTAACTCTTTGTGGCAAGACTGGGCACAGATGATAGGGAATCTTATATTATACATTGTGACATCATAAAAAAACAACAACTGGGTTTACATCCACTTTAACCCCCTCAGCGGTATTCCTGAGTCTGGCTTGGGGTGGAATTTCAGGACCAAAAGCGGTAACCCCGAGCCAGACTCGGGCTCGCCTCGCAGTGTCCACAGGCAGAGTTACTTACCTTGTCCCTGGATCCTGCGATGATTCCCCGCTGTGTGATCGAGCTCTGGCCTCCGCGCTCGATTCACAGTGCTGAGTGCCGCAGAGCTCTGTTCCCTGTGACGTTAAGACGCACGGAGATTGTCCATAGCAACCAAAAAGTGTCCCTTTATGTCAAAAGTGGTTTTAGACCAGCTAAAAAACAGCGATAATAAATTAGAATCACTTTCAGAATTGAGCGATAGTGATATGTGGGGAAATTCATCATCAAAAAATGTTAAGTAATATGTTTTATTATCATTATATTATTTGTTATAATTATTTATATTTATTTATTATATTATAATTTATTATGGGTTTGCACCCTGCCAGCCACAGAATGAAGGAATGAGAGGGCACCTTTCAGGAGATCTTTTTTTACATCTGTTTATTTTAGCCTGCTCATAGACATGCATTGTGGTTCAGTTTGAAAACTGACAAATGGATCTAGACTTAGGCTCCATTCACACCTAGGCGTTTTAACGCCCGATGCCCGACGCTATTGCAGCCTAAAATACGCTGGAGGGGTGATTTAACATTGTTGTCTATGGAGATGGTTCACATCTCCACGCCGAACCCCGAAACGCCGAACGCCTGAAGCTCAAAACAAGTCCCAGACCCTTTTTTTCAGGCGACTTCGGCGTTCGGCATAGACAACAATGACTTGTTGAAAAAAAAAAAGATTAAAACGACGTGTTTTGTCACGGCAAATCGCGATACAAAACGCTGCAATTTGTCGCGGCAAATCGCCGTACAAAACGCCGTGCTTAGGTGTGAATGCAGCCTTAATGCTCATGTGAAAGGGCCCTAAGAGACCCATAATGTGATCTTTGTAAAGGCAGAACCCACCCCCATTTCAGCAAAAGTTTAACAAGTACAGTAAAACCTTGGTTTGAGAGCGTTTTGCAAGACAAGAAAAATGTTAGCAATACAATTAGGCCCCGTGCACACAGCTGAGATTCTCGGCAGAAACCAGTGAGAAGCTCCCTGGGATCCTCATTCTGCCGAGAACCTCGGCCGTGTGTACAAATTTGGCGAGCCCAGCCCGTCGGGAAACCCGTCGAGCAAATAGAGAGCAGGTTCTCTATTTGCTCGACGGCCCGTCGGGATTAATGGCTCATCGCCTTTCCCGATGGGCTGGTCGCCGAATCTGACAGCTGGCCAAGAACCTCGATGAGTGGAACGATGTGTTCCGCCCGTCGAGGTTCTCGTACGTGTGTACGAGGCTTCACATTTGATGAAGGTACAACATTTAGAAACTCACATGATTGGTGATTAAAACAGTAAGTATGCAGGCATCCAGGGTAAAGATGTCCACATAGACCGTCCTCCGCTGGACTCCACGAGCAGTTCAAGCCTAGCTTTCAGATTGTTCTACTGCAGGGTAGTCTTCCTGGTCACTGTTGCAGTCTGACAGCAGTGAGAGATGGCGGTGCAGAGGATGGTCTATGTGGACAACTTTTTTTTTCACAAGAAAAATGTTTATTCAAATGTTTACAATACTATGTGGACAACTTTACCCCGGATGCCTGCAAACTTAGATGTACCTCTTTTAATCATCAACCACGTGAGTTACTAAATGTTGTACCTTCATTAAATGTAACCCTACAGCTACACTTAGGCCTGATTCACACCTATGCATTTTAAGTGCTTTTTGCATTTTGCAGATTTGTACTACAGAACGTGTTCCATGGGAAACCATGTTAAATGGACTGTAGTGCAAATCTGCACAATGCAAAAAGCACTAAATGTGCCTCATATGCACGGATTTCAAACAAACTTTTCCATAGATTTTTGTTTGAAGGGCGTTGGCCATGAACTTGGTATGCATACACACGACAGGACTTTTTCAGCAAACTTTCCCAAAATCACGTGTTGTTTCTGCTCTTTTCTTCTCTTTACTGCCACCCTTTGGTCAACTTCTGCTATTGTTGGTTGATTTTAACATTGGTTTTGTGCATGCGTGTTTGTAATTCGGACTAAAGTCCGAGGGATTTCTGTACACCTGGCAGGACTTTGCACCGTAGGACTTTTGTTGCCGAAAAGTTTGTCCGTTTGTCTGATAAAAACCGTAAAAGTTTGAAGTTTGTTATCAAAAAGTCAGATCGCGTGTATGGGCTATAAGAGGCACCTCTCTTCTCTTTTATACTCTGTAGCTCCTGCTGGATTTTACTTTTAATCCCCTTTTGGAGGCTTCCATTTGTGGATGGACATTTTATGGTTACTCAAATCACATTGCTATAATCTTTATATATGGACTATAAACTGAAGGATTTTGGCCCCTTTCACACTTGTACGCCGTGTCCCACGATTTTTGGACTGCAAAGTAGCATGACAAGTCATTCCCCATGATTTCCAATGACAACCATTCAAATTAGTATGACTTCAAAGTAGTCCCTGCACTACTTTGGTCCGATTTTGATGCCAATTACATAGGCATTTATTGAAATATCGGCAAAATCATGGCTGTGAATCGCATTAAATTGTATTAAAATTGTGTGACTTTGAAGTCCCACAAGTGTGAAAGGGGCCTTAAACAATGATGGAAACTCAAATGATGTGTTCCTTAAAGTGGAGCTCCGTCGTACAAAAAATATTAAAAGCCAGCAGCTACAAATACTGCAGCTGCTGACTTTTAATATTAGGACACTTTCCTGTCCTGGAGTCCAGCGACGTTGGCAGTAGAAGACGAGCGATCGCTCGTCACTTTGCTGCCCCCACCGCCATCCTCGGTGAGGAAACCAGGAAGTGAAGCATTGCTGCTTCACCGCCTGATTCCCTACGGCGCGCGTTGCGATGCGCCGTGCTCACTGGTCCCCCCTGTGTTCTGGGAGCCGTGTGTTTCCCAGAACACAAAGGGGGTGGGGGGGATAAAGATCTGATCTGTCTTAGCCTTGGTTCACACTGATGCTACTTTGAAATCGTGCTTCTTTACTTGAAGTAGCGCGATTTCAAAGTAGCAAGGTCAGCGCGATTTCAGGTGCTACTTGATAGACATTTGTGTGGCTTCATACACAGATGTCTATAGAAATCGCACCTAAAATCGTCAAAAGTAGTGCAGGAACTACTTTTGCAAATCGGTGCCGCGCCGCAAAATCGGTGTCGCACCGATTGGAACAGTGCCATTGCCGGCAATAGGCTGCGACTTGTCATGCGATTTGATCTCTCAAATCGCATAACAAATCGCTCCAATGTGAACGTAGGCTTAAGCCCCGTACACACGGTCGGACATCCAACAAAACTTCCCTTGGATTTTTGTCCTAATTGATTTGTCCGATCACACCCATAGCATACACACACTCGGACTTTTCCGGCAACCAACACGAACGTAGTGACGTTTGAACGTAATGCCGTGCGTTTAAAAGAGGAAGTGAAATTCTCCGACGTCACCCGTTGCGTTCCTTCAGCTACTCTATAGTTAGTTGATGTTTCGTGTGAGTGCTTTCCACATTTCCAGTTTCGTGCGTTTCAGAACGTTTGTGTCCGTTCGCCAAATTCCGAGATGTTGCGCGATCCTGCGAGAGAGCGTGCTGTTTACGGTCTAGGAGTTCTGGCTATTGCTCAAGCTCAGTCCAGGTCCAGGAGTAGGAGGAGGACTGTTTGGACCAAAAATTGGTTGCTTCGCCGTGAAGAATTTTGTCATATGCCATTGCTCAGGGAGCTGCAGGAAAACAATCCTAATGATTTTAGGAACTATCTTAGGATGTCAGATTCCTGCTTCCAGCGTCTTTTACATTTGCTGTCTCCATATATCACCAAGAAGGACACATGTATGAGGCCTGCTATTCCTGCAGAGCAACGGCTCATAGCCACTTTGCGCTATTTGGCGACAGGGAGAAGTCTCCAGGATATTAAATTTACTACTGGGATCTCTCCCCAGGCTCTGGGACACATAATTCCTGATACTTGCTGTGCCATTATTCAAGTCCTGCAGAAGGACTATATTCGGGTAAGTTATTTTATTTGATATCACATTATATCCATTTCCACAATGTTCAGTCCCATTCTTGTTAGAATCTGTTCAAATAATTTTTATTTGGTGGCATGCTGACTACTTTTCCTTGCCCTAAATACATATTTGCCTTCACTTACCTCCCTAGCAAGCTACCCTGGGACCCCAATTTGTAATTTGCCTTCCCTTAACAACCCTTATAAACTAGGGCATCTTAAAATGTTTATCCTTAAACTGGCAGCAGAGTGGCAGAGTAAATTTTTTGGGGTGCACAAACTGTTTATTAACCTTCCCCTTCCCAAATAGTGAATCATCTGATCCAAATATTTGTGTACTCTAGCTCAACATATCTTCATTATACCCCTTTTCTGCTTGTCATATTTGTCCCATTTTCTTAAAATGATATTATTATTTTTATTTAAATTTTAGGTATATGGTATGTTATTCTGTTGCCTCTGGTGTGCCAAGCCCAAAAATCAGAATGGCTTGCAACAAACATGAACCTTCATTTGTTCACCATATTGGTCACATTGAAAAGGAGAGATTTTTTTTACCACCCCCCAAACTTTAAACATTCAACCTCATCTCCCTAACATTTTTGGAATGTGCCATCAGAGGGAGTCATGAAGCATATAAATGAGAATTATATCAAATTTTTAGTCCACAAACTGCTTGAATTGTTTCCTTGTTATGTTGCCCCTATAATGTATGTGTAAAAATAGGTTGCAATTTATTATGCTGAAGTAGTAACTAATTGTTCTTTGTTTGACTCCACAGTTTCCTTCCAACCCTCAGGAATGGCAGGATGTTGCGGCCCAGTTTGCCAATCTGTGGAATTTTCCCAATTGTGGGGGTGCCATTGATGGCAAACATGTCAGGATTGTTCCTCCGCCGGCCTCTGGCTCTTATTTTTATAATTACAAGGGCTTTAACAGCATAGTTCTTCTTGCTATAGTTTCTGCAAACTATGAGTTTATTTATGTTGATGTTGGTATGAATGGGCGTCATTCTGATGGAGGTGTGATGTCTCATACCGAATTCTATCACCGTCTTACTAATGGAACCTTAAGTTTGCCACCTGCGCAGGACAACGTGGAGGGCCTCAACTTTGTATTTGTGGCAGATGAGGCCTTTGCTCTTGGGGAACATCTGTTGAAGCCCTTTCCGATGAGGAACCTCACCCCTGAGCAACGGATCTATAATTACAGACTGTCACGTGCCAGAAGGGTGGTTGAAAACGCCTTTGGCATTATGTCAAGTCGTTTTCGGCTATTTCTTACTGCCATTCACTTGGCTGAATACAAGCTTAACCACGTGGTGTTGTGCTGCTGCATCCTCCATAATTTTCTACGGAGGAATGCTACCAACTACATTGGGTCTGGCAATACTGATGACCCCTCAGGTGGACGGGCAGCTGAAGACGCAGTAATGCCAGCCCTGCAACTTACCCGACCTGCTGTCTCCTCCCAGAATGCACGTCTTGTGCGTGAGCAGTATATGGACTACTTTGTTGGTAGAGGGGCAGTGCCTTGGCAGCAAAATGTCCTGTAGAGTTTGTTCTATCTATTTTTTTTTCCTCTTAAAAATATAAATTTTGAGCTACTGTTATCTGTGGTTTGGTTTTAAGTTTTTTATGTCCTTAGAATTTTGGTGAGAATTGTCAAAACTTTAGGGAAACAAGCAGACGACGTGCAAATACACCTTTCTAAACTTCAATACATCTATGTTGAGTATTATTATATTTTAGGGCTCTGCTACACCCCTTTTCGAATAATACACTGTCAATGTTCTTACCCTAAATTCTAAATATACTGGTAGTACTGATCTTATAAATAAGAAGCCACACCTTTTTTTGCAAAAACATTATTTTTTTAATAAGCACAATCCAATGTGCCATTTTTTTCTTTTACAAAAGTGCAAAACAGTGCTAGGTCATGAAGAATGCAATAATTCGTTAGTTATTATTTTGGCGAGAAACATGCATCTTTTCCAACACAGCAATATACCTTGCCAAGTGGTTACAGCAGAAATTAAAACATTTTTGGCAGAATTCTCTGCCCAAAATATTATTATAAACACACAATATGTATGACCAGATGCAGTTTTGTTTATTCTGTGGCGCTTTTTTTGTGGGTCAAAAATGCATGCACAGTGCTCTCCAATGCGCTACGGGGGTTCTGGTTGGTTGTAGCTCACAACATGCAGTCATCCTTAGCACCTGAAACTGAACTATCATGTTGTGAGCTAGAGCCGACCAGAACCTTCATGGAGTGCATGTCAAACACTGTGCCTGCATCCTTGTCGCATACAAAAATGCACCCCAAAATAAACGGAACTGTGTTTGATGCAAAATGCCCCTTAGCACAGTCTTTCTCCACTCTCCTTCTGGTGCATTGCCAGATGTTTCACTTTTGCCATAGGTACATATTTTTTTTTTTGGATGTGCATATGTCAAAATTGGTCAGGTATAGCCCTTCAAAATTGTAATATACTGTTTCTGGAAAGCACTAGAAGAAGAGGAGTAAATAAAAACTCAGCTGAGACACTTAAATCACACCAAAACATTATTTTTTTTCAAAAATAAAGTATTGAAATAGCCTCAAAAGTCACATTTGCTAACATCTGCGTATTGCAAAGTGAATTAGTGCCATTTCTAAACAAATAACAAAACTCAGCCTGTGCTAACAAGTCTAGTTGCATCAAGTTCACAGAAAATTTAAATAACAGGAGGTCCAAATGTAAACTATCAACCTACGTCACAAAAACAGCTAAAATTTAGCTAACAGGTCGTAATAATCCCTGATTCGTCTCTGAACACCAGTGGCAGACTCCTTTAGATTTTCAAGCTCTGTCATTGCCTGCAGCATATCAGCACTGATCCGACCAATAGTGCATCCTGGTAGTTGGTGGCCTTGGAAGAAGATAATAAATTAGAATGTGTTTGATGGTCAAGTGACTGAGGCAAAAAACATAGGGACACATTATTAATCAGGGCTACTTTATGAAAATACTTACCTAAACATAGACACTCAATTGGTGCTTGCAAAATGCTTGATCTTCTAAATACAGCTACACTACTAGGTAATGTACACACTACAGATATACTCCGAAAATCTTGGACCAGGTGCATATGCATGTGTCTTCACGTGCAGCTACCTAAACAACACTGCCACCTCTCCCTTCTACATGCTCAAATGTTGAATGCACTACATAATTTGCTAGTGTGTTGTGGGCGTGTTTGTAGTGGACATATAATCAGTAACCATGTATTGATTATGGAAAGCACATGTTAAAAAAACTTACTGGGGCAAACAACAGCCTCCAAAGGGTCATCTTGGATTTCTTGCACTCCTTCACCCTCAGCAGATCTGGTGTCTGGGGATGTGCTGTCCACTGGTGGCTCTTTGCTGGGTCCGGGACTATCATCAATATCCTGCAAAGGTTGGTGCTGACCACACTCCTGATCCTCTAAAATTAAAGAATAAAACATCCATGAAGCCGCCCCTAAATGACATTATCTTACCAGAATCACATTTGCTGCTTTTTTAATATATACCAACCTTGCCCTGGTGACAAAGTTTGCTCGAGACTAGTGCACTACACTAGGCATTATTATAATATACAAAATTTTATGGAACAGGAGTATGATGTCATTTAAAAAGTGGGTACAAATCTCTTTAGTGGCCACATTCAAAAAATCAGACAGATGACACGCATCACTCTTGTTTGCCATGGCAAGATGGGATATATGATGTGAAATCTAGCAGGCGTGACTCTCTGTGACTCTGATCCACAGGGCCTCTCCTCTACCCATGTCTATCATTCAAATGCATCATTAATGGTCAGTGATGAGCCACACATCTAACATAAAGTTGATTTTACCCCTTAAGATATGGCCTGAGCCCATGGTCTTTGTCCTACCTAGAAACACCCCTGTCGCTGTGAAAATGCTCATTATATAATTTTGTCCTTACGTTTTGGGGGTGATTTTGGGCATGTTGTCTCCCCTGTTGGAGCCCGGCCAATGGAAGCCTCCTTTTGTCCCCTGTGGTGTTTTTCTCTTTGCCTTTTTTCTGTGGAAAACATTAAAATACAGTATATTATTTAGTACAGAAAAGTAGCCAAGACAGAAAGAACAACTTTCACATTATAATGAACTACATTTAAACTTGCATTATCTTCTTCTGGAGCCCTCACAATAACAAATCACCATTAAATGGAATCCATCTCTAATGTACAGACACATATTGACATAATTACATGTACTTACTTTTTTTGATAATGGTGCGGTGAATGGAGTCCAAATGTTCTTGCTCTCTGTGCTTCAAATCTGACCATCGTTTTCTGATTTGGTCTTTCGTTCGTTTTATCCCATAATCTTCTTCCAATACTGCAAGGACCTTCTCCAGAACCCAGTCTTTATGGCTGTTGGGTCTATCATAGTTCTCCATTTTGCAATCGTAATCGTATTTCTTAAAGATGCGCACCATCTCCACCATCTCCCCCTTGCTCATGGGGGTGGCCTTGTGCTTAATATAAACTCCTCCACTGCGGGGCCTGTTCGTATTCGTTGATTGCGCCATCATCTTCTCCCTCACACATGTACCTCACAGAATGGCGCAGGAAGAAAAAATAATGTGGTCACGCCCCAGCGTCATGACGCACGTAGAGCGGAGCTTCACGCATGCGTAGGCTATATAAATCAAAAACGAGCGGTCGAGGTCCCGCGCGCATGAACGAATCCATTGTTGCGACTCCACGTTAAGGCAAAGGAATACACTGAACGAAGGTAGGTGAATACATTGTGACACTAGTGGTTACTGCATGATTTAGCTTAGGGAACCAAACACACATTGTATAAGCATGTTAGGAACTCAAAGCAAGCACTTATTGGTTGTATTGTAACCTTTGTTGCAGAGATCTGATCAAAAACATGCCAAAAACTAAGGGTGGAAAACTAAATTCACGTCAATTCGTCAGTGCTTTTATCGAACTCTACAGATCGCATACCTGTCTGTGGCAGTCGAAACATAAAGATTATTCAGATAAAAATAAAAGACAGGCAGCAATAGCTACATTGGTGGCAGAAGCAAAGACTATGTACCCCAGGGCCAACGCAACACAAATTAAAGCTAAAATTGGGAGCCTGAGGAGCACGTTTCTCAGAGAGCTAAAGAAGGTCGAGGGATCGAAAAGATCGGGAGCTGCAGCAGATGACGTGTATGTACCCAAACTGTGGTACTTCAACAGCCTGATGTTTTTAAAGGACCAAACTGAGCCAAGAAAACATCTATCCACACTACCCTCCCTATCAGCAGAGGCCACAGATACTGAGGCAGAACCAACAGAGGAGGAGGAGGAGGAGGAGGAGGAGGAGGAGGAGATCAGCTTTACCCAGGTCTAGTATTTTTCAACAACTGGCCATTCAAATATACTATGATGTTAATGTGTTGTTATGATGGCAACAAAACTGAAATGATGCTCCTTTTTCACACACAGGACCTTGGCAGCCAAGAAGAGGCTGGGCCCAGCAGCCTGTCAACCCAATGCCAAATCCCTACACTAAACCCTCCTCGAAAAAGGGCCAAGAAGAGGCAACAGCTAGATGACGCCACTGCTGAATTTTTAAGTAGGGCCACATCGGTCATCACCTCAGCACCCGATAGTGCAGAAGGGTTTGGCTGTTTCATTGCCAACAAGCTCCGAGAAATAGAGGCAGATCAAAGGGAGCTGTGTGAGGGGATGATGGTCCAGCTCCTTAGCAAGGCCAGGAAACGGGAGCTAACCCCTAATTCCCATGTCTGTGATTTAGATCACACACCTCCAGCTAATCAACAACAGGCCTACCAACCACAGGCAGCCTACCAAACCCAGACAAGTTACCAAGCCCACCCAGCCTACCCACACCAGCCAACCTACCCACACCAGCCAACCTACCCACAACCGCCAACCTTCCCACCCCAGCAAGCCCAACCACCCCAGCAGCATGGGGGTCAGTGGCCAACTCAGAGCCCAGATTTTAGGGGCTACTAATTTGGCCACCAACATAATGGTTTGGTACATATTTTGATGTGTTATTATTTTTTTGAAATTTTTTTTACCATTTAGATCCATTTTAGGGATAATTTTATGTTTAGCTTCAAAAATGGAACGACAAATGTGCGAAAACATGTTTCTTTCTTTTTTTATTGATTTTGTATTATTGTGATGGGAGTGACAAAGAAAAAAAATGGCCTCTGCTGATGGGGAGAGAAGTGTGGATAGTGTTGTTCTTGGTTCAGTTTGGTCGGCAAAAAATATCAGCCTGTTGAAGTACCACAGCCTGGAGACAGACATGTCTTCTGCTGCTGCTCCCCATCTTTTGGAGTCCATGATCTTCTGGTGCTCCCTATATTGTAATTCTCAGGTCCCCAAGTTTGGATATTTACCAAAAAATTGTTAGGTATGCCCTGGGGTACAGAGGCTTTGCAAAGTCCACCATTTGTTCTATTGCTGCCTTCCTTATGTTTTGGATTTGTCCTATTTTAGGAGAATTTTTTTGAATAAATGGATGATGTGAAGGTGTCTTGAATTATTTGTGTAAAGTCAAATGTCAGTTTGTGAGTAGGCAGGTCCTTTGCTCAAATTAAAGGGAGACAAATAGAGTAGTTGGTACTTTAACCATCAAAAATAATAAGGGATAATGGTGTTTTTAGAAGTTGACACAAAATAATCTTGAAATTTGCTTGATTCATCTAAACAAAATACACTAATCAAAAGTAAATTAATTTGTTTTTAATCCATCCGTATCACCAGCAAAGCAGGTTTTAAGATTATTGTCATTACAAAGAAAAGGATAATGTGCGCTGTTTTTCGAGATTTCGAAACTAGCCGCGTCACGAATGTTCTTTTTCTAATACAAACGCTAGTTTTACTAGACAGAAGGCTTCCGGCTGCTCTTTACTTCGGAGCATGCGCATTTTAACTTTGGACAATAGTCCGATGGTTTGCTGTACACACGATCGGATTTTGCACCATCTGACTTTTGTTGCCTGAAAGTTGGTCCGTTCGCAGACCAAACTTTTTGTCCGATGAAAGCCAAAAAAGTTGGTCCGATGGAACGTACACACGGTCGGACAAATGAGAAAAGTGTCGGATTTTGATGTTGGTTGGGCAAAAGTCTGACCGTGTGTACGGGGCTTTAGACAGGTATCTGCACCCCCCAGGGGGGGGGGGAGGGTTTCCGATGAGAGGAAGTTCCATTTTAGGGTGGAGCCCTGATTTAACCATTTGTTCATATGATTAGTGATTTGGATTACAACATGCTTCCGGAATAAATGATGCTCTCAATCCAAGGTTTTACTGTACACTGGAATGGGTTATCTAAAAAAAGAATAGAAGCAGGAAGATAGGGTTACTAAAACCCCTGCACTGTATATTGTTGACCTGAAGCAGATTCCTTTTGTTTTCTGGCATAGCCAACATTTCACTGAAGTTGAGAAGGAAAAGAGTTAACGTTTCCCTTTTTTGTGTCACAGCATTATCTTAAAAAGGAATGAAGTAAAACTTGTTTTCAGACTTTTTTTCTCAGTGCGTTTCCTGGGAGTTGAAAGAAAACATCCTTGGAAACAAATCTGTTACATTATCATCAATGTCAAAACACATCTCTCCCCCAGACTGAAGTGCATGGCAATTATTTGTGCTTTGGTTTCAGGTGAAGGGAGATATCCTACATTGGGAGGAACTCCTGAGGTGCAGTGTTATTTATAATGGGATGTGAGCGGGAATGTGAATCATAAAGATATGTTAGCAAAACACATTCGGGGAAGGTGATTTATCAGACACCAGGTGGAAAAACAATTGAAAGAAAGAAAAATATTGAAAAGGGCAGGATATTCATTAAAATTATTTGATTTTATGCTTAGCTCACATTGACCTTGGGAAGAATTCATCAGTGTATATTTAGAGGACTGCGCTGTGGACATACTATTTTACATTTGGGGAGGTTAAACTATTCTTGGCTCCTATGACCATTTTCTTAGGCTTCTTTCACGCTGGGGCGGGAGGTGCCGTGGCGGTAAATCACTGCTATTTTTAGCTGCACTTTACCATCGGAATTGCGGCGGTATTCAGCCACTAGCGGTGCGGTTTTACCCCTGCTAACGGCCGAAAAAGGGTTAATACCGCCGGCAATGTGCCTCTGCAAAGGCGCATTGCCGGCGTTATAGCTGCAGTTTCCCATTGATTTCAATGGGAAGGAGAGGTGGAGGAGCGGTAAACACACCACTCTTTCACCGCTCCAAAGATGTGGCTAGCAGGACTTTTGGAGTGGTCAAGCTATCCCACTGCTCCAGTGTGAAAGCCCTCAGGCTTTCACATTGGAGACACAGCAGCCGCTGATTCAGGTTGGTTTGCAGGCGCTATTTTTAGCTCAATAGCGCCTGCAAACCGCCCCAGTGTGAAAGGAGTCCTCTCTTTTTACACTTTTCATATTATAGATAATTTCCTCCTTCTTCCATACTTTTTTTGCAGCTAGTGCTTCTCCACCTTTCTTGTCTAGGTGAGAATAATGCAGCCCAAGCTGTCCACAGCCTCTTGGGATGCTCACATTGGGGATTCCAGGAGACATTTAAAGCTATCTAGAACACACTGTGCATGCACAGTAACACATTGATGGGAGTTGGCTGCCAGGATGGGGATGAGACAGCTGACTCCCAATAGACTAATTGAAGAACATGGTGATGCAGTGACCAGTATTGGCAGATTATGGCAGGGCAGGACCAGATATCCCAATAAGTGTATATTGATTGGTTTGCACAAAAGTTATAGTGTCTATAAACTATGGGATAGATTTATTGACTTTTTTTTTTATATCAATAACAATTTTATTGGTCAAAGGTTCAAGTGCCCATAACATACAGCCATTCAGTACCTTAGGCATGCAGGAGCAAAGTAAGAAAAAAATAAAAATAAACACATTAACAGTAGTAACAGTAGCATAGTGCATATATAATATCTCTGTCTAGTGTTTTCCACTATTCTAGCTTGCCTATCAAATCCAGCGACACCAACGTGGCGAAGTGCAAGCCGGCCATCGTCCTTACGGACTATCAGCATGTTATGGCTAAACTGAGCAGTAACCATAACTTCTAAGTATCATAGCAGCTGGAGACACTAGGGGTCTTCTTAGATAAAGAGGAAAGAAAAGAGGGGAAAAGAAAGAGAGTAAGGGAAGGAGGGAGTGTCATCATTCTGTCCCGCGTAACTTCTCAGGGTGGATCCTCCCGGCGGTGCCACAGCTCCCAGACCTCGTCGTGAGCCTCCTACCAATCCCGCAATATAGCAGTCAGCTTCTCCATCATCTCCACGTCTTTGATCCTGGCGTAAAGGGCTTCAGGGGAGGGGGAGATCGGCGTTTCCAATGCAACGCCACCAAGCAGCGAGCTGCCGTGAGAATGTGTTGGGCCAGTTTCTTATATGGAGACAGGAGTCTTATCGGAGGGAGACCTAGAATGAAATATTTTGGGGAGGGAGGGATCTGCCTCTCTAGGAGTCGCTCCAGCAACTGCCGGACCAAGTCCCAGAAAGGAGCGATCAGTGGGCAGCCCTAATAGACATAAGGAGGGTGCCCCTCGCCCCCAGACACCACCAACATCGGTCTGAGCTAGTGGGGTAGATGGCGTGGAGGACGTCCGGGTCATGTACCAGAAACAGAATTTTACAGATGTTTTCTTTGTAGAACGTGCAAATGAAGCTCTTTGCCGCCTGCCCCCAGATCTCATGCCATTGTTCCACAGGGATCTCCTCCCCCAGAGCCTTTTCCCATTTAGTCATATATGCATGCTTGCCTTTCACCTCCATGGGCCAGGCATTCAGTATAGAGTATATCCCTGAGATCTATCTCGCCAGAATCAGGCGCTCAAATGGGGTTGGGCGGGAAAACTGCAACTTTGGTTTATTGACTTTTTTATTGTTTTTTACTAGTAATGGTAGAGATCAGCGATTTTTAGTGGGACTGTGACATTTTGGCGGACAAATCTGATACTAAGTGACACTTTTTGGGGACCAGTGACACCAGTACAGTGATCACTGACACTGTATGAATGACACTGGCAGGGAATGGGTTAACATCAGGGGCAATCAAAGGGTTATTTATGTTCCCTGGGTGTGCTTTCTTACTGTGTGGGGATGGGCTCACGTGAGGAAGAGACACATCTGTGTTCCTGATTAGCAGCAATCAAAGATCTCTCTCTTCCTGTGTGACAGAATGACGATCCGCCTTGTTTACATATGCAGACAGCCATTCTGTCATTCCCTGAACGATCGTCAGTGGCCAGCAGCCATTTCAGCCGATGGAACCGCTGATTGGCTCCTGTTGTGTCCAAATACAGCGGGAGCTTGTCTCCGGCCACGCGCACGCGCCCACGCGCCCCAAGAGCCAATGGAAGAAATTCCATACAGGTACGTGATTTTGCACTTAAGGGCCGTCCTGCCACAGTATATGTACGTGGGGCAGTCCTTAAGTGGTTAAAGCCTGAACGTATAACAATACAGACCTTGTAACAGGCAGCAGCCTGCTACATTCCGATGAATATCAATACATTGCCAGACAACACTGGGTTTTCGGCCGTTAGTGCTAGGGCAGTCCTTCACAGCTTGAGTGCTTACTATAAACAGTATTTCTTTATTCCCATCTTGACCGCAGGGCCTGGTATTATTTACATCTGTCAATGAAACCTTGCCGTGCTACTCTCAGTGTGTGTCTACATTAAGCTAGAGCAGCATGAAACAGAAACTTAACATAAACATGATCAATCCAAAGGACCAGTGCCCTAAAGCCTGGATCATCCATGAGATATTGATCGAGAAATGCCTCAAACAACATGCTCAGCTTTTCACCACAGAGCCAGATGTTGCTCTTCCTTTGACAGCCATGATGCCAATGCCATCCTATCATCCCTGCAGGCATAATAGATCCAGCAAGAATTCATGCCTTTTCTCTATTGTGCTTCAGTGTGATTATGTGATTTACCTGTTGTTGCATTATAGGTACAACATAAGCCATCTAAGGCTATGGCTATAAAAGGCTAAAATCAATTTTTTTACTTTTTTTTTTTTTAGAAATATCAACTTTAAAAGCATTGTTAATTTATAAAGAGGCCCTGGGCACTTTCTACGCTTATTTTTTCTATATTTCAAACATACTTCAAACAAACATAAAAATACTTCAGGAAATCTACCGGTATTTTGTAATTTAAATTTTCTCATGGTTTTCTTAATGTATTTTTAACAGAGAATTTAAGCCATCCAGCCATTTTTTTTAAGCAGACATGCAGGCAGGATAGTGATCAGAAATCAGAGGTCAGAGCATATTGCAAGCACCTTCAACATGTTTATTTCCAGGGTATACTGAAAAAGTAATTCTAATAAGGTAGCAGCACCCAGGTGTTATCACTTCCTTCTGGTTCTTGGCTTCCTATTTGCCCCAAAGTGTGATGAGTAGCCCTGATGGTTAGCAAAGAGCTGGGGAGAGCAGGAAACAACATTTTGAAAAAAAAAAAGTGGTCAATGCTTAGTGAGTACTTGGATTTACAAGGTAATATGGCATTCTAAAGTGCGCATGTAGTCATTTTAACCCTTTTATGACTAAGCCTATTTTTGACAAGTTAAAATCTATATTTTTTGCTAGAAAATTACTTAGAACCCTCAAACATTATATATATATATATATATTTTAGCAGAGAATCTAGAGAATAAAATGGGGATTGTTGCAATATTTTATGTCGCATGGTATTTGTGCAGCAGTGTTTTAAACGCAACTTTTTTCATTAATAATTTTTTTTTTTTTAAAGTAAAGTTAGCCTAATTTTTTTGTATAATGTGAAAGATGATGTTACGAGTAAATAGATACCAAACACGTCATGCTTTATAATTGCGCGACAAACTACAGCACCTAAAAATCTCCATAGGCGACATTTTCCTTTTTTTTACGGTTACCAGGTTAGAGTTGCAGAAGAGGTCTAGTGCTAGAATTATTGATTTCACTCTGACGATCGTGGAGATACCTCACATGTGTGATTTAAACACAGTTTACATATGCAGGCACGACTTCCATATGCGTTTTCTTTGCTGCACAAGCTCGCGGGAACGGGGGCACTTTAAAAAAATATTCAAAATTATTTTATTTATTTTTACATTATTAAATTGTTTTTTTTTTTAATTGATCACTTTTATTGTTGTCACAAGGAATGTAAACATCCCTTGTGACAGTAATAGGTAGTGACATGTACTCTTTTTGGAGGGATCGGGGGTCTAAAAGACCCCCGATCCCTCCTTTACACTTCAAAGTATTCAGGTTGACAAAAATGGTGATTCTAAATACTGTATATTTTTTTAAATCAGGCGCCATTGGCAGTCGAGTAAACAGGAAGTGACGTCGCTTCCATGTTTACAGTCAGGAGATTGGAACAAAGCCATTTACGGTTTAGTTCCAGTCTGTGGCTAGGCGCCGGTAGAGGCGCATCGTGGATCAGGTCTCCCGGTGGGACTGGAGGCCCAGTTAGAGCAGCGGAGGCGGCGGGGGGATGTCCCCTCCCGCTTCCCTGGGATAACAACCAAGTGGCTTTTATCTGCCTCGGTTGTTATTACCGGAAAGCCGATTGTCGGCTCTAAACTTTTCCCATCGGAAATCCATCACGTGTGTACAGAGCATAATTTGACCTTCGCCACTGACACCAATCTCCTGAGTTTCGCAAAAATTTGGGGAAAATAAATACACTTAATTTTGGTTATCCCTAGTGGGAAGCTCTTCATTGGTCATGTTGCAGGTCTGTATAGGAAATCCATATTTATATATATTTAAATAGTGATGGATGTAGGGCTGTTGACTTGTGGTAACGTGGCAGGACATATGGCGTAGTGGGGGTGAATCCTGTAGACTGTGCACACCGGTCAGGAGCCAGCTCCACAATCCTCATGCACTTTGCATGCTACTTTTCCAATCTGAGTTAGCTTGAGTCATCATATAATGACATAAAAGCTCCACGGTCCATTACCTTTCTTTTTGTCATGGTAGTGTGGGATGACAAACTCATTTGATCACAGGGTTTTTATCAATTCAGAACCTAGACCCTTGAGTAATGATTGATGCCTTCCTGAGTCCCTGACTACCTTTTTGACAACACCCATCATTTAAACACTTGCATGTCAACGCAAAACACAAAGAATATTAGTCTCTGGCTCTTCCTTGAATACCTTTACAAAAGGGACAGAGGGGCATTGTTAGAATGAATGAGCACTGAAAATGAAATTAAGTAATACTTGTATAAAATATAATGTGGAAACTCCCCCTAATGTGCTGACAGCTGCAGGTATGAGCACATTTATTTCTAAACAGCATTCTGTTCGACTTATTCATAAATATCCAACAACAAATTTTTTATATATTTAAATAATTTTTGTTTGTTGCCTGAGTTCATAGGTTTGACATATTTCCTTGTGATAAATACAATGCAAGGATTATTGGTAAGGCTAACGAAACCGGCGAGAACTGTCGAGAGTATACACACATATGTGAGCAGTGGAAAAAGACTTAAAGAATTATTTCATGCACTTTGTTTGGTATTGGAAAAAAGTATAACAAAAGTTAAGGGCATTTCTTCAAATGTGAAAGGTGGGTGGCACTATAGGGTACATATGGATAAAATGTTCTGTGATTCTGCAACACATGGTGGGTGTGCCTGGGTTGCATGTAATCATAGTTTAAAAAGGATATGAATAAATAGAACACTCTATTCACTGTAAACACATGTTAAAGTCCTTGTGGTACAGTGGGGTTGATTTACTAAAACTGTAGAGTGCAAAATCTATGAAGAGCTGCACCAGATTTTGCACTCTCTGGTTTTAGCAAATCAACCCCACTGTCTAACATCCTGCTGCTGATTAGTACACCCTTTACTGATGGTTGGTGGATAGGTGCACCCCTACTTCTAGTCAGTGGAGAATAGGGTGACCACAAGTCCCAGATTGCCCGGGACAGTCCCACATTTTGCAGGTCTGTCCCGGACATATTCATTCCAGGAAATTGTAAATTCAGAAGGTTTTTTATCCTAATGCTCTATTCTATCCAGCGATGTCCACAAATGCCTCAGCCATCTGAGACTCTCATTCCTATTTGGCTGAGGCACAGCAGTGGTGCCTTTGGCTCCTGCTGCTATCAATCAAACTCAGTTAGCCAATCAGGAGAGAGGGGGATGGGGGTGGCAGAATCAGGGCTCTGTGTCTAAATGGATACACAGAGCTGCAGCCCCTATAGCAAGTTGCTTGTTGTGGGAGCACTCAACAGGAAGGAGTGGCCAGGAGCTCCAGCTAGGGACCCAATAAGTGGAGGATCAGGATCTGGGCTGCTCTGTGCAAAACCACTGCACAGAGCAGGTAAGTATAATATGTTTGTTATTTTAATTTAAAAAAAAAGACACTTTACAATGACTTCAATTACATGAGATACTTCACCAACCATTGCTTTGTGCCCTGCTGCCTCTTGTTTGCTTCCTGCAGGCTGAAGGCTGAAGGAGTCATGTGCGGTATTAGGAGGTGAGGCTACCTGGGCAGAGAGTTAAAGTGGGCCATTCTCCTGGCTTTTTACACACAGTATTCAAACCTAAAATAAAAGTTTGACTAGAGTTTGGAGGCTTCAGGATAAGAAACTATATACAGTACAAGACCATCAAACTTCAGAACTATCAGAACTAACAGAAAGGCCAATAACAACACAGACTTGGATACAAACATGCTCGCTTAGAAATTATCAGAACAGTTAGTGAGCCAGGATAATAATCTAAACCATTCGACTACTTAAAGGGGAGTTCCACCCACAATTTCACTTTTTAAATATAAATACCCCTGCAATACACAAGCTTAATGTATTCTAGTAAAGTCTGTAAACTAAGGTCCGTTTTGTTAGGTTGTTACAGCCTTTAGATCGTTTATAATCTAGAAATAGAGCGTGGCCATCTTAAGTGTGGGCATCATGAAGCCAGACTGTATGACTTCCTGGATTTCAGCTTTGCATATCTCGCACATGCTCAGTGCTGCACTAGCAATGTAATAGGTTTCAGTCAGGTTTGCAAGGACTACTGGGAAACATGATGCCTATCCCAGAAACCCTTGCAAATAGCCTTGTGACTTAATAGCCTAGGCTAATAAGGAGGAGGAAGTAATGAAGGACTACAAAATAAAGGTATTTACAAGCAACAAAATAAATAAAAATTGTCCATTCTGAACACTGAGATTAGGGTGTGCAGAACAGACAAACATAACAAAAAATGGGTGGAACTCCACTTTAACACAAGACAATATGTCAGCAAAAATGACATGAGAATGCCCTTGCACCTCAATATGGTGCCCATTTAGTATGTTAAAGGGAAAGAAGTTGCATTCACTTCAGCTGTGGTCAGTCAAGAACATCCAATAAAAGATACATCCACACTATGATAAAAGGATTCCAAGATGCAACAAAAGATTGATAGGTACAATGATACCAGACACTATATCAGGTCTGCAGCTAACTTCAATTTGATATGATATACAATGATATGCACCTTCATACATTATGCTTTATTAGCCTAATACCACTGAATCAATTATCACTTTTTAGACCATATGCTCACTGAATTTGCAGCTATCTACACTTTAATAAATATCATAATAATGAAGTGTAATCTAAAAATTGTGCTCATTAATCATTTAAACAATGTGTAAACAGAAAGCTCCAGCATATTTTGTATTGTCGTACCTGATTTATGAACACAAAATAAATGCAGACGTGAGGTGCTCTTGGGTAATCTGTATGTCTTTCTTGAGGGCACATTGATTTTCTTTTCTACATATTCTTTGTAATGGGTGATAAATGACCATCATAATCCTCCTCCCACTATACAGGTGACAGCTTGGGTAAGATGTTCCTTCTCTAGACATAGAAGATATTAGATTGTACCAACAGATACAATGATGATGATATACAGGGTTCAGGAATACTATTGATGACATGTGAAATATATATATCTGACATATTATGCTGTAGAAGAATACAGGACATCCTAAACCTTTGTATTCATAAATCAATTAAATATATAGGGATTTTCTAATCAACCTACTTTGTGATTTATCACCTTATAACATTGTTGGATGTACAGCCACATTCCTTGTGGCAAGCCTATTGACCCACTGTCATATAAATTTGCCCTCCCAGAAGTGGTCACCTGGGGAGGGGGGAAGTCTGCTGCTGCCATTGGATTGGTGTTCAATCTATCTAATAATGTATGGAATAAATAATGATGGCCTTGAACTATAGGCAGACAGATAAAAATACATTTGTCAAGCTGCGTACACACAATCGGAATTTCCAATGGAATTTTCCGTCTGAATTCCGATGAAGCTGACTTCCATCAATCTTGCATACACACTGTCAGAGTAAATTCCGACTGTCCCAAAGGCGGTAATGTAAAACACTACAACAAGCCGGGAAAAATGGATTTCAATGCTTCCGAGCATGCGTCGACTTGATTCTGAGCATGCGTGGGTTTTCTCTCCATCGGAGTTGCACACATACGATAGGAATTTCCTATTGTTTTTTTTTTTTCATTGGAAAACACCAACGGACTTTTTTCATTGGAAATTCTGATCGCGTGTACGCGGCATCAGACATTTTTCCGCCGGTGTTTAGAAATAGAACATGTTTTTTTTTTACAATGTCTGCCAGACCCGCTGGTTAGCTCTTCCTCTGTCAAGTCAGTGAGCGCCCCCAGAGGCAACTGCACAAAGCAAAGTACAGGTACATTGTTTCACGCAGGCGGGCGGCAGTAAATGTGGTCTCAAAGTGGTTAATAAATATACTTTTTACTGTTATCTGTGGCACAGAGATTTTCCCTTTCTTCCTATCCTGCTGACAATATTTTACCAGACAGGAAGTGAGGAGAACTATCCAACAAAAACAAAGAGAAAATAAAAACACTTTTTTAGTAGAGTAGGTGGAAGGATATAAACCCTGTCAGATGTGCATGATGCTGCTTCTGTCCCTAATAAATAAGGGGAAATATTTCTAATTGAGTCCTGAATAGAGGTAAAAATCAGACAAATCAATCTGGGCCAGATTCTCATACAAATTCGCCGGCATAGCGTAACGCATTTACACTACGCCGCCGCATCGTACTAGAGCAAGTGCCGTATTCTCGAAGCATTTGCTCCGTATTTTGCGTTGGCGTAGCGAAAATGGCCCAGCGTAAACCCGCGTAATTCATAGGGGGCGGCTTCTATTTAAATGAAGCGCGCCCCCGCATCGAACAAACTGCGCATGCACCGGCCGGGGAAAAAGCCCAGTGCGCATGCTCCAGCTCACGTCGGAAAGCGCCGTTGAAAGCGACGTCAAAACAACGTGATCGTCACTACGCAATGCCCTATTCGCGAACAAGTTAGTAAAACGACGTAAGCGACGGAAAAAGCCGACGCTGACCCGACGCCATACTTAACATGGCATCTGACGGTACTTCGTAAGGTTACTCCTCATAGAAGCAGGGGTAACCTTACGCGAACGAAAACGACATACGCGACGACGGTGCGGCGTAAAAGCGATCGGGAATCGGCGTAGTAGCCTCATTTGCATAGGCAAATGAGAAAACAACGTAAAGGCCACCTAGTGGCCGGAGTTGTCATTACAACTACGATCCGCAAGTGTAATGGTATTACACTTGTCGGATGTTCAAGCGTATCTATGCCAAAGTGATGCTAAGAATCACTCGTATAGATACGAGCCAAAAAAAAAACAGCGATACGACGGGGTATCTGAGATACTCCGTTGTAGCGCCTCTGAGAATCTGGCCCTCTGTGTTGGCTTTTTAAAAATTTGTAGTTGTATTACATTATTTAAATTTGCCTGGAGTTAAGAATTAAACACTCTTTTAGTTATAGTAGTATTCTGGTAGGCTTATCACTTGTCGGTCCCTTTCTCTCTTGGGTAGATTCCAACTTCATTTTGCCATATCTTGGAGTGTCAGAATTTTACAACCCATCCAGGTTTCTATTTTTGTTGTTTCCATAATAAATAAATAAAAAAAAAATCTAATTTTAGAATAGGATACCTTGTAGTGGATGTAGAAAAACAGGAATGGGTGGGGGCAGGGGAATATTTGCTGAAGCTAGCCATATATCGTTCCCACCCAATGAATTAATGGACTATCTTGGTACTGATAAAAACCAATATACAAGGTAATATAAAAAAGTTTATTACAGATAAAAAACAAATATACAGTTAACATTTAAAACAGATGCTCAGGGTGCTCCCAAGAGATATCTGTAAATTTAAATTTATAGATTGGTCAGGGTCTCTACTAGTTTCGCGGTAAACCACTTCCTCGGGACAGCCAATCTATGGAACAAATAATATAGTAAGAGACATAGAAACAAAATATGATTCAAACTTAGTAAAATGACAGCATATAATACATAAGTAGCAAAAATAGTAGTTCTTTAGTAATCCGGATGATGGTACGTTGTTATGAACTATTATGTTATTTTATATGAGGCTATACACTAAATTTCTTCTTGTAGAGGATGTAGTATTTGTTTAGACCTAGGATATCAAATGCAGCAATCTCACCAGTGCAGTATCTGAGACACTGTGGTCTAAACCTTCAATCACTTCAATCACACACAGCTGGATGTGTTCATTATTATGTAAGATGTTCTCGCCATTGGAATGAATAAGACCCCTTTCACACTGAGGGCGTTTTGCAAGCGCTATATCGTTAAAAATAACGCCTGCAAAACACCCTAAAACAGCTGCTCCATTTATTCCAGTGTGAAAGCCCAAGGGCTTTCACACTGAAGCGGTGCACTGGCAGGGCATCAGAAAAAGTCCTGCCAGCAGCTTCTTTGGAACACTATAGCAGAAGTTAGCGGGCAGTGTTTTACAACCGACGCTCGGGGAGGCACAGTGTGAAAGGGCACTTAATCAAAGTTTAGGAATTTGCATTTCTGTTGGCTCAAGGTTTAATTGTTAATAGGAGATGAGCTCATTGGTTTGTTGCTTATCCTTTACTGTCCATATCAGGTATGTTCTGTGTGGTGGGGTTTTGTAAACATCAGGCTTGGATAGACAAAAAGCACACAAAAAGCACACACGTCTTGGCAGGATAACCAGCTCTGGATTTTAGCGTAACGTGATTGTATATTTAAAAGGTTTATATAAACAAACAGGTTTATACTGCCCAAACCTCTCCTTCTTGGGTCCTCTGCTGGCGCTCCTGGCACCTTCTCTTCTTGGAGCTGCTTCCTATAGTGGCACACATCTGTGGGCTTGATCCTTAGCCGCCTGTGTCCATGGACACACAGAGCCCAGCTTAGCCCAGCCCCGCTCCCTGGTCACAGGTTTTGGCAGCAGTGGCAGCCAATGGCTCTTGCTGCCTCAGCAAAGCCTGTGAGAACAGGAAGAGAAGGGCACTGCGCCAGAAGTGATGACTCAGGTAGGTATGACTCATGGTAGGTGATGACTCAGGTAGGTATAGACGGAGGTGAGAGAACCATACTGTTACCTAAACATTTTTACCTTAGTGCAAGGAGGAATGTTGTTTAGGCTTTAGAACCCCTTTAAACCAAAGACGTAATAACACATAATAGATATCTAGATAGAATGGATTATTCTGACACTGTTGCAAAACAAGATTTCAGGCTTGTCAAAGTGTATTTTTAAGCTTGTGATGTCCTCACATTTTGACGTTCTGAAGAGCATCAAATTAAGATCATACAGTAGATGTAAAAGTTTGAAGAAGATAACCAGAGAAAAGCTTAAAATAGCATTCCTTCATCCTGTATACTGAAATCCTATGAGATCTCAACTGGAACACAGAATGCTGTTTAACCACTTCAATACAGGGCACTTTTACCCCCTTCTTGCTCAGGCCAATTTTCAGCTTTCAGCTCTGTCACACTTTGAATGACAATTGAGCGGTCATGCTACACTGTACCCAAACAACATTTTAATCATTTTGTTTACACAAATAGAGATTTATTTTGGTGGTATTTAGTGACCACTGGATTTTTTATTTTTCCTAAATATTTTAAATATACACAGAAAATTTGGGAAACAATACTGTCACTGGTGCATACTGTACAGCGTCATCATACAACTTGTGTGGCGGTGATCAGGGATACTGACAAGTGGTATTTTTTTCATATTTACAGTATTCATATTTTTCATATTTTTTTTACGATTTTTATTTTTTTTTAACACATTTTGACCAGATGAATATAATATTACCATAGTAACATTGTACTACTCTGGGGAAGTGATCAGTATTTTTTTTAACACATTTTGTTTGCATATAGCAATGAATTCCATTGCTATTTGCAAGCATTTTACTGAAAGAAATGTATTCATTCAGTTTGTTTTGTTGTATTTAACTGTGATGTGCCGTGATTGACCAATCACAGTTAAATAGCAAACAACACAACTGTATACACTGTATGTCTTGAAAGCCATCGTTTACAACTCTTATGTGACCTGCTGTGATTGGTTACAACAGTCACATGGTACGGCAGCGGACCGATACAATGATCAGTCATCTGGTGGACGCAGACAGAGATAGATTGTGATGCTGCATGGCTGTGCGGCGCAATCCAGGAGGACGTCATATGACGTCCACCCGGAGTGACAAAATGATTGTGCAGGCATCATCTGCCCATAGGCGGGGTGGAAACAGGTTAATGGTGTGTGAGACGTGGGTGTCCTTGTAAGTGTAAACAGGGTCCTGATTATGGCATCTTTAGGAGTGCCTAAGAAATTTAATAACCTTATTTGTTTTTTTATTTGCAAATGAACAGTTTTCTATAAAAAAAATATTAGACCTGTGAAAATGTGGAGTGCAGGACAGTCAGTTCACTCCCATTTCCTTTGTTCTTGCAGTCCATCCGTGAAGTGACAGGATATGTCCTTGTGGCTCTTAACCAGTTTGAATATCTCCCACTTGAAAACCTGCGTATCATTCGTGGAACCAAACTGTACGAGGATCGTTACGGACTGTTCATCTTCCTGAACTACTTAAAGGATGGAAAATACGGACTTCGTGAGCTTGGACTGAGAAACTTGACAGGTGAGTTGCGTGTATTCTTTATGCATAGATTGAAATATCGGAGACTTTCAGCACAACACGCACTGATACTGTTTATTAACATGTAATTCTTATTGTAGAAGAAAGGACTCTGTCTGTGAACTAAGCTAGGGGGCACTGCTGCAGACACCTGGTGATCTGTCCTAACCAGAAAAAAGTATCAATGAACAAATAGTGATGTCTGCGCTGTGTGATACAAAGGAAGGAAAACAAATGTGTATAAAGAATGTGATTGATGAACACATTAAGTGAATACTAAAATGTAAAAGCACAATATAAACAATGGATGATCAAATAACATCCAAAACTTCAGTAAACAATAATTGAATCATGTGTGAATCATATACAATAAATCCAAGGTGAATCACACACACACATATATATATATATATATATATATATATATATAAGAGCCAAGAATTTTTCAGATTCAGAAAGCAAAAAACTGAATAGCATGAACTAAACAAAAAGTCTCTATAAGGTGATCCCAGCACCAAACACACACTGTTGAAAGAAGGAAAACTTGAAAGCTTCAGTGTGAACACCTCTTGTGTCTCCTAGAAGCTCACCTCACCGCTGTTGCACTGACAGTTTATCAATCCTCAGATGTATACAAAGTGGATGGTTGTAGCAATGTGGTAATCCTATATGTAGCTGAGAGGACTCGGTACCAGATGTTGCATGTGGGAAGACAACAAGAGGGTGTGGCAATGAAATAAAAGAAGGGAGACACATTGCATAACCCTGCAAAAAGTGAACACTTTTATTGATAAGAACAAAGTAAAAAAACTCACATAAAAAACTAATTTGTGGTGTGTAACATCCACGAGCGCCAAGCTCGTCTCCTGCATTCAGATAGTGGTTAACCCAGTGCTCCAATCCTGACGCGTATCGTCAAATCACCTGACTTCATCAGGGTTTTTTGCTGGGTTATGCGATGTGTCTCCCTTCTTTTATTTTCATTGCCACATCTTCTGAGTAACCATCCGATACGATCGAGAGGTAAGGAGGATTAAGAAGTGACACACAGAGGTCTTAGGAACTCTGCGTTTGAGCAGATACGCCCACCACCACTTTGTATGAGTGAGTAAATCACTGTGTGACCTATCTTTACCCCATTATTGGTACTACAGAGTCACGCTATATATACCCTCTTGTTGTCTTCCCACATGTAACATCTGGTACCGAGTCCTCTCAGCTACATATAGGATTACCACATTGCTACAACCATCCACTTTATATACATCTGAGGATTGATAAGCTGTCAGTGCAACAGCGGTGAAGTGAGCTTCTAGGAGACACAAGAGGTGTTCACACTGAAGCTTTTAAGTTTTCCTTCTTTCAACAGTGTGTGTTTGGTGCTGGGATCACCATATAGAGACTTTTTGTTTAGTTCATGCTATTCAGTTTTTTGCTTTCTGCCAATTATTGGCTCTTATTTATCAAATTTGTTTTCCTTCCTTTGTATCGCACAGCGCAGACATCACCATGTAAATCTTATTATCATGAAGATTTTAAACACTTGATTTGTATCATTTTAATAATTTTCAGAGGCCATTTTCTGATAGTCTGGTTACTAAACTAAACTTGATAATAGTATATATATAACAGTGGGGTTGATTTACTAAAACTGGTGAGTGCAAAATCTGATGCAGTTCTGCATAAAGACCAATCGGCTTCCAGTATTTTTGTCAAAGCTTAACCACATACGGACCGCCCGCCGCAGGAATACGTCGCTACTTTGAAGAGGAATACTGTTGTTATAGAAGCAGCTAGCTGCAATAACCCCGGTACCCTCTTCAAGAGTGGGCGGCCTTTTTCTTATTATAAAAGTGTTTTCTGCAGAAGATACGCTGTTTTCCGGTGTCCTCCGCCGCTTACCGAGCGGTCGTCACTTCTGCCCAATGCTCTAAAATTACATAAAAAGTATTTTTTTTTAAACTGTGTCAAAATAAAAAATGTAAGTAAAATAAATACGATTAAAAAAAAAAAAGCGAGCGCATACGTGAGCAGCGCCCGCATATTAAAATGGTGTTCAAACCACACATGTGAGGTATCGCCGCAATCGTTAAAATGAGAACAATGGGCCAGATTCATAGAGCAATTACGCCTGTCTAACTGGTGTTAGACAGGAGTAATTTCAAATTTCGTGCGCCGTATCACTAGTTTGAATCCTCAAACCATGATACGGCGGCTTCGGGCTTCGATCCGAGAGGCTTACGTCTTCGTAAGCCTTCGGATCTACGCTGCCATCTATTTGCGGCCGCTGGGAGGAGTTTGCGTCGTTTTGATGCGTCGGGATATGCAAATGTTTTTTTACGGCGATTCCCGAAGATACGAGTGGTCGTCGCAATCACTTTCGTCTATTTTTTTGTACGTAATGTTAGAGCAGCTTTTTGCTGCTCTAACGTTACGTAGCCCATGTTAGGTATGGCCGTCGTTCCCGCTTCGAATTTATTTAATTTTTTTTTTGTTTACGTAACTCGTTCGGGACTAGGATCGCCCGTAAACGACGCTACCTAAACAACGAATGACGTCACGACGTGATTTCGCGCAATGCACGGCGGGAAATTTGCGAACGGAGCATGCGCAGATCGATCGCCGCGGGAACGCGCCTATTTTAAATGATTCACGCCCCCTACTCGTCTATATGGATTGCGACGGGAGAAATACACTACGCCGCCGTCGTTTACTGGACAAAATCTACCTGAATTCCACGTAGAGCCAGGTAAAATACGGCAGCGTAGTGTATTTCTGATACGCTACGATAATCCATTTCTGTGTGAATCTGCCCCAATAATTCTAGTTCTAGACCTCCTCTGTAGTTCAAAACATGCAACCTGTAGAATTTTTTAAACGTCGCCTATGGAGATTTTAAAGGTTAAAAGTTTGTCGCCATTCCACGAGTGGGCGCAACTTTGAAGCGTGACATGTTGGGTATCAAGTTACTCATTGCAACCTTATCTTTCACAATATAAAAATAAAATAAATTGGGCTAACTTTAGTGCTGTCTTATTTTTTTTAAAATGCCCCATACACACGATTGGAATTTCTGACAGCAAAAGTCCAATGTGAGCTTTTGAAAGGAAATTCCAACTGTGTGTATGATCCATCAGACTTTTACTGTCGGAATTTCCGCCAATAAAAGATTGAAACCTGGTTCTCAAATTTTCCAACGGAAAAAAAAAATCCGATCGCCTGTAGCAATTCCGACGCGCAAAATTCCGACGCATGCACGGAAACAATTCAACGCATGCTCGGTAGCATTGAACTTCATTTTCTCGGCTCGTTGTAGTGTTTTACCTCACCGCGTTCTTGACGGTTGAAAGTTCAGAGAACTTTTGTGTGACCGTGTGTATGCAAGCCAAGCTTGAGTGGAATTCCATCGGAAAAAACATCCAAGGTTTTTCCAACGGAAAATATTTGGTCATTGAAAAGCACTCAGGCTGGGTTTGGGTTGAATTCATGTTTGACCTGAACCCAAGGCTCATCCACTATTACCGGTAGTGAAAGTGGGGAAAATCCATACTTTTGAATTGTTATTGAAATTGGGAAAAGGGGAAAATCTTCCCTTTGGGATGCTTGTTGTGTGTTAACTAAGAGAGGAATACCCTCACTTCTGACAGAATCCCTCTTACTTTCTCACTTCTTGTTATGTCTGGAGGACAGGAAGTGAAGGAATATCCCCGTATTGCAGTGTTTCTCAACTCCTCTACTCGGGACCCACTATCAGGCCATATTTTAAATATTACCTTGGGGAGATGCAGACTAGAATGCTGCAATCACTAAGCAGCAAATGTTATCACCTGTGATGTATTTCAGTTATCTTGCAAACCTGGCGTGTTAGTGGATCCTGAGTACAGGAGTTGAGAACCACTGCCTTATTGGGACACATACAATAATACTTAACCTGAGATAGGTTTTAATTATTCTCTGCTTTATCCAAAATATAAAAAAAAGTTTGGATTTAGATGCATTTTGATGAAAAGTTTTGTAGTATGTATGTTTTTGTTTACCCATACTGTGCATAGATTACATAATATATTACCAATTTGCACTCCCGGGTTTCAATATTTTAATTGCAAGTGTTTTCTTTTAGTGGTGGTGCTAATTGAAAGCAAAACTTCAGCTATCTTTAACATCCCCCCAGGCATACTATATATATTGAAGGATTAAAGCAATGTCTATTGACAAACTGTGCATGTTCTGGTCAAATTTTTTTAACATGAGAGTCCAATGGGAGTTTCCACAGAGACTAAAGTCATCAATCCAATAGTTTTGTTTTAAAAAAGAATAGCGTGTCCCATCATCCTTTAGTACTCTGGGGCTGTTGGATGCATGCCTAAAGCATGCTGATTAAAAATAATGTATGATGATAAATGTATTAATCATATCTGTGTAGCAAAATATACTATTAAAAGCTATTGGTTGCTGTATACAGTGCACAGCTGTGTTGTAAAATAACCCCTAAATGTTACTATTGGTACATACTGTAGATAGCATTACAGGTCCTCAAATTATATTTTGAATTATTCTGTTTAAGGGAAAATATACTGGATTTTCTGTGATCGCGTAATTAGAGTAAATTGTGCAGAAGTTTACTTTAACCACTTAAGGACTCCCGCACGACTATATACGTCCTGACTTTGAAGAAGGATATCTTGGTAATGGAAGCAGCTGCGGCCACAACCGGGGTATCCATCTCTTCAGGTGGCAGTCCTGTTAACGATAATGGTGGTCTCTGTGGCAGATTCGCCGCAAGATTAACGTCTTCGGTGCCATTAGAGGGCCCCCCTCCTGCAGCTCTCCTGCACCCACCGCCGCTTACCAGAGCCATCGGTAGAGGCGATCGGGTCCTATCTGGGCTGGGTATGGATACGAGTGAGGGCAAGATGGCCCCCCCACCCATCTTCATACCATAGCAGGGCGGTAGCAACGTCAAAATGTCACTTCTGCCCATACATCTTAAAGGGCCATTTTGTTTTTGTAATGTTTTTAAATTACTTATTTTTTATTTATTTTTATTGCATATTAGTGTAAATATGAGATGTGAGGTCTTTTTGACCCCAGATCTCATATTTAAGAGAATCTGTCATGCTTTTTTCTATTACAAGGGATGTTTACATTCCTTGCAATAGGAATAAAAGTGACCCATTTTTTTTAAAAGCGCCTCACGCGCAGAAGCAAATGCATAAGTGAGCAGCGCTCACATATTAAAACGGTGTTCAAACCACACATGTTAGGTATCACCGTGATTGTTAGAGCGAGAGCAATAATTCTAGCCCTAGACCTCCTTTGTATCTCAAAACATGCAACCTGTAGAATTTTTTAAACGTCGCCTATGGAGTTTTTTAATGCAATTTTGAAGCGTGACATGTTGGGTATCAATTTACTCAGCGTGAAATTATCTTTCACAATATAAAAAAAATATATAATTTGTCTGCTGTCTTATTTTTTTATTAAAAAAAGTGTTTTTTTTGCAAAAAAAAGTGTGCTTGTAAGACTGCTGCGCAAATAGGGTGTGACAAAAAGTATTGTTATTTACCGCCATTTTATTCTCTAGGGTGGTCAAAAAAAAATGTATAATGTTTGGGGTTCTAAGTAATTTTCTAGCAAAGACATTTGTTTTTAATTGTAAACACTGAGTCTAAAAAACAGGATCGGTCCTTAAGTGGTTAAAGTGACACTTAACCCAGATAACTGTCCCGGTATAGTTAGGTAAGACACACAAACAGCCACATGTGTATATGCACAGGGCTTTAAAAATAATGTAATTTGTACATTTTTATTTTTATTTTACCTCTAGTGTGTTCTCTGTCCCTATTTTCATTGCGGTATGGCTTGGGATGGGGGTGGAGCTACACAACAGTGATTCACATGTTCTGTGACATCACTTTAGCTAATCCACACCCTCCCTTGCATGCCATTCAAAACAGAGTGCAATGTCAGTTAGGAATGTGCTCCTCCCCTAAGAGGATCAGATGCTTGATTGACAACAGACTCCACTTTGAATGTTATGGAAGGGTGAGGCATTGTAATAGCTAAGATCAAAAGATGAGTTTAACAGGGCAAATATAAAAAAAGTCTGTAAGTACTCATAGGATACATGATCCTTTAGCTATTATATGCCCTTCCTTCCTTAACATTCAAAGTGGAGTCTGCTGTCAGTCAAGCACCTGCTCCTCCTAGGGGGTGAAGCACATGCCTGACTGACAGTACATTTTGTTCTGAATAGCCTGGAATGGGGGGTGGGGGGGGGCGTGGATTAGCTGATGGTACATGATATGTGATATGCTGTGGTTTAACTCTGCCCCCAACCCAGGTTGTGCTGGGAGAATGAGAACAGCATTCACGCGACCTTGTATGTAAGCCGTGTATGGCTTACTTTTTTAGTAAGTGGAAGCAATGCACACTGTGGTGACAATACTGCAGAGGCTGTATGAGCCAGCAGATAGTTGCCACCAGGAAGAAGAATGCTCTAGTAATGGCAACATCACAAGGTACTTTGTTTTTTAGAGGAAGCAATTATATTAAAAACGAAGTGCACAGATAGTTAATAAATGTCATCAGTGTGGTTTATATGTATATATGTTTGGGGGGTAGTTTAGTGTCAATTTAATGTACAAATTGACCTATGTACAGCTTATACTTACCTAGACTCCACTGCTTCTTCATTTGCTCTAGAGAGTGAGGAGTAGAAGTCGGATCTATCCTCCAAGTTTTTCTGGTCCAATTTTAAAAAGTTATATTGACTCTTCCTTTGCCCCCGGTTTGACAATGCGCAGGTATAGCAATTAGTTGCTTACGTACCCAGTGCTGTATCTTGAGCTACTTAGTTTCCCCCATGGAATGTTAAGGAGGAGACTGTGGAGATACGTTTACCATAATTAACCGAGTCTGTACTGTGTTTTTAGATCTCATTATCAGTTGTAAACTAGATTTCAACTCTCTGTACTAAGTGCTAAAGATCTCAAGGTTTGGATTCTGCATTGTATGGTTTTTGAGGGGACACTTCCCCGCTTTGTCCCTCTGATATTGTTCAGAATAGTTGGCAAGCCTGTGTATAATACTACTCCAAAAAAACAACTAAAAAAGGTAAGAAATATATATTTTTTCAGGTATGCTGTGTGAATGAGAACGCATCACTAATATATAGTGTGGTTTCTCAAATTGACTTTAAAATGGAAATATGCAAGTTCCAAAATTCAAAAGTCAAACTGTTTTCATTTTAGGTTGAATAAGTTGAGTAACTAAATAACCTGTCAGGACATAACAGGAAGTGGAAAGGAAATCTCCATAAAGGAAGTAAAATCTCCTTTTTCAAGATTTTCAGTCCGGTTGACAATGATCATCAAGACAGAGAGTGTGACTCTCTCTAGAGGTGGCAATACAATTCTGATAGGGGCTCCAATCTTTCCCCACCCCAAAATAAAATAAAAAAAAAGTTTTGACATTGGATACAGTTGATAATTACAGTAAAACCTTGGTTTGCGAGCATAATTTGTTCCAGGGTATAAAAGAGAAGAGAGGCACCTCTAAGTGTAGCAATAAGTTGCTAAATGTTGTACCTTCATTAATTGTAACCATATTGCTACACTAGGAGGCTCCTCTCTTCTTTTTTATACTCAGTTGTGACCATAGGTGTGCACAGCCTGTTGCATTAGGGTGTGCACCTGAAAGCTCAAAAACATAGTACCTATCTCTCACTGTGTTCATTCAGAAAGGAAAGGGGCCAATAAATGACATTACCCCTTCCCCCACTCATCCTGAAATATCATCTATGTGTGCCCACTGCAGTAGCCAGTGGGAGAGGAGGGAACCAGCCATGATGTGGGAGGGGACACCGGGCAGCAGGGAGAATCTGCACTACAGGGAGTGATTAGGGTGTGCCTGGGCACACCTGGCACACCCTGTGCGCATGCCTATGGTTGTGACATGACGCTACTCTTATATCAAGACACCGCTTGTATATCAAGGCAAAATGTATTAAATTATTTTGCTTGTCTTGCAAAACGCTCTCAACTCAAGTTACTCTCAAACCAAGGTTTTACTGTATAGGGGAAAAATATCAGCCAAACAATAAACTATTTGCTATGGGTCAGCCGATTCAGAGATTTGTGAGAAGAAGCTGTAAAGCATAACCATAGTGTAGTACCGCAAAGGAAAAAATCAGTCTGTATACATAAGAATAATATACTTTATACAGAAAAAAAAAAAAAGGTTTATAAAGCCACATACTGTTATTTACATCAAACAGATATGTTTTATATCTAACAAACAATGAAAAGATTATAAATTATTTCCTTTTTTTTAGAAAAGGCAGATTACATGTTATGAAACTGAAAATGTCTTGTTATTCCTGTTTAGTGATGGACTGTTCTGCTTGTACTGCAGCCCGTATGCTGCTCGTTAATAAACCTGGGGGCCTTGCGGTAGTGAGGAACTGTTTAACAATACACCAATGCTGGTTATTAGGAAATTTGCTAATGGCGCGACTATACAATGTACCAGTGCACAGGCCAGAAACAAAGCCATTTTCAAGTGGCCGCATTGCATCATGGAGGCTCATTTTAAGAGCAACTTATGGTACTTCAGATTACTTATAAAACAAGTCCTAATGCAAATAAGCATTATAAAAATGTATTTCTCTAGGATCCCAGTGACCAGCTTTGTTCCAGTAATATATAACATTATGTAATAACGTCTATGTATTGGTAAGTACACAGCATAGTGGTAACCTTTTAAAAGTCCATTTATTTCAGCGATATGGGTGCATTTTATAAGGATTTTTGGGGTTTTTAAAGTTGGGTTTAAAAGTAAGAAATTTAACATTCATCGGTTCAAAGGAAATGTATTAAAAAATGAACACAAACTTGCATTACAAATGTAACCTTGAGCCCAGTCACATTGTGCAATTCCTGTGCATTGAGGCTCGTTGCGGCATGCTGCACTAGACCACCTATTCACACTTAACAGGTCGCTGTGCCATGTGCGACGGTGTGTTGTGTTTTGCATGAAGGGTCAATGTGATGTGCATAGTGCAGGAGGACAAATGCCAGGGTAAAAATCAGCGTAAAACTTTTATTTATTTTTTAACACTATAATTGTGCAATCCTGTTTGATTTGCAGTGCTTTGCAAAATGAATTATTCTCTCATGACAGTTCAGTTCTACTTTATGTATGAAATAGTGGATAACATAAAGACAAAAAGCTGTATTTGGAAATCAGAGATTAATTCCAAGCAAGTAGCAAAATGCGTAGTTGAAAAAGTATATGAGGCTAATTTACCACCTAAGGGATCTGTAATTCTGTCCAGCCAATACAGTGATTCAGTCAGGCAAGTACTGGCAATTGGGACTACCGGGAGTTTTCTGGTGGGCCGATGGCTCAGTGCGCCGGTCAGGTGCAGTCCTCTAGCCGCTCCTCACTGACTTCCTCTCGCATCTATCACTTGTCACTTATTACATGACTGGAGAGAGGAAGAAGAGTAGCTGCCTTCAGAACTGAGTACACGTAGGAGGAGAGGGGGGACACTCTGATGTAAGGAGGCTGCTGATGGGGACACTCTGATGTAAGGAGGCTGCTGATGCGGACACTCTGATGTAAGGGGCTGCTGATGGGGACACTCTGATGTAAGGAGGCTGCTGATGCGGACACTCTGATGTAAGGGGCTGCTGATGGGGACACTCTGATGTAAGGAGGCTGCTGATGCGGACACTCTCATGTAAGGGGCTGCTGATGGGGACACTCTGATGTAAGGAGGCTGCTGATGGGGACCCTTCTGATGTAAGGAAGCTTCTGATGTGGACACTCTGATGTAAGGGGCTGCTGATGGGGACCATTCTGATGTAAGGAAGCTTCTAATGGGGACACTCTGATGTAAGGGGCTGATGATGGGGACACTCTGATGTAAGGAGGCTGCTAATGGGGACACTGTGATGTAAGGATGCTGCTGATGGGGAACCTTCTTATGTAAGGAAGCTTTTGATGGGGACACTCTGATGTAAGGGGCTGATGATGGGGACACTCTGATGTAAGGGGCTGATGATGGGGACACTATGATGTAAGGGGCTGATGATGGGGACACTCTGATGTAAGTGTCTAAGTGTGATTGAGTATGCATTGCAAAGTGAAGCTTTACCTCATTTACTAAGCTCTGGATAAACTGCACTTGCAGAGTACAACTGCACTTGCAGAGTACAACTGCACTTGCAAGGTGCACAGTTTATTTGCCTTTAGCAAATCAACTACAATGTGTTCCCAAATGCACTGCAGAAGAAGGAGCTAACTCATAGGGGTTGATTTACTAAAGGCAAATGGACTGTGCATCCTGCAAATGCAGTTACTTCAGAGTAAATGAGGTAAAGCTTCACCTTACAAAGAATACCCAATTACATGCAAGAAAACATAAACAAAAAAAAAATACTCCGGAATTTAGTAAATGAGCAGAACCTCTGCTGACTTCCATCATCCATCACGTGCAGGCAAAACTGCCATTCTTTTCTAAGTTCCTTTTATGTGATTGAGTATTCTTTGCAAAGTGAAGGTTAACCTCATTTTCTAAGGTCTGGAGCAACTGCACTTTCAGAGTGTAACTGCACTTTGTGAAATACACAGTCTATTTGCATTTAGTAAATCAACCCATATATGTGAATGGGCCCTTAATCTGAAAACTGATGTGCATGTCATCGCATACATTTTATATTCAGAAATATTCAGATACTTTATTTACTTACTTATATACTTTAATGTATTTAGACTTCCTTTTACACTTGTGTGTTGTGGTAAAAGTGGTAAAATGCAAGTTTTACGGCACATTTCTGCAACACACAGTAATACACAGCGCGCGGTGTGCTGCATTGGTGTGCCAATGGGTGAATTAGGTACAGTAAGTAAAGTAGGTGCCAACAAACCTGTGCTTCACCTCACTGTAATTCATATACCATGTGCTGCGTTAAAAAAAATCCACACGTTCCATTTTTTTTTCTATTAGCACTTACATGTGAACAAGATGTTGTACAATATTATATGTGTGGTAGCACACACACCGGTTTAAAAGTGATTTCAGTGATTGATTCCATTTAATTTTTTTAATGAGCACATAAAAATGTACTAGTGTTTTTTCTATATCTATCTGGATGTCATCTTTAAATTAAACATAAAATATCGAAATTTCTGTAAAAAAATAAAATAAAAAAAATGGGAGCTTTTGTATGCTTATTTGTGAATAGTATTAATGGGTCTTTTGCATAAAATGATTTATGAGATTTTAGACTTTCTTTGACATTTAATGGTACAGGACAGAAAATGACTCTCTTTCTTCAGTACCATTCCACTTTTTAGGTAGATGTATTTTGCAAACAAACTACATTTTATAAATGATCCAAGCAAACATTTTTGTGACAGCAGAAAAGGGGAAGGGAAAAGGAACTTAAACAGTAACTTTTAACTAATTTTAACCATTAGACTCTCATAGCTACCAGCACACAGAAACTCAATGGCCAGTATAGATTTGTCCTTTGGTTCTTGTATTGGCACATAGACTAGACTTCACATTGATATTTGATATTCTCGAAATTGACTGATACCCGAAGCACTCTTACTTTTTTCATGTAATAATGCTCAGTGGGACTTGGAATAGGATTTGACAGCCAGCAACCGATGGCACCAAAGGATTTTACTGGATATATTGAACCAAAACATTTCTTAATGTTAACTGCTTGTTATACTTTATGTGTGGAGCAGGTTAACAAAAAGTATTTTATGGTGGATTTGCAGCAGAATTCCGAGTGATATACTAAAATAGCCCACAAACATGCAATCACTTTAAACATCCTGTCTCATTAAAGAGAATTTTTCAAACATATTACGTCCCAACTGGTAGGACGATTGATATGATCAGGATGTCACTGGAAAAGCATCAATATTGCTCTTTTAGTAAGTCACCCCTTTATTGTCTTAGTTTTTTGTGAATTTATTCATTAAACTCAGAAAGGAAGCAAAAGGAGGTGCAAACATGGCTTAGAGCAGGGGTGCCCAACCACTGGTCCATGGAACCCTCTGGTGTGGGCCGCGACCTCCTGTTTTGGGAAGGTGGATCAGCAAGCCCAGATCGCGGGTTGCCGACCCTCTATCCCAGAGCATTAGCGTTGTGAATGAAGCTGCCGATAGAGGAAGCAAGTGGCTGCAGGGGGAGCAAAGTGATACCAAATGCACTCTGCCAGGGACAGCAACAGCCTGTTATTAAAGGCAAGTATAGTACTAAAATCACAATGTATATGTGGATGTATCTGCTGGTTACTTGTACTGTGCCATATAATTCTGTTATTAGCTGCGGGTTTGGTGCACTTTCAGAAAGTGCACTACACCTGCAGGATATACTAAAAGTATTTGGCAAAGTGCAGCTAACCTGCAGGAAAGCCACAGGTGCCTTGCGCTGCACCCACGGTGTGGGTAAACCACAGAACTATCAGTCCAGACCAATTGAACCTTCCATTCACCTCTATGGAGTGGCAGATTTATCTGTCTCTTTCCGTCTGTTCCATAGAGTAGAGTGAGCTGTGTTTGTGTTTTCTCTGCATTTGCAATGTGGACATGGGCCTGTCATCATGTCGCTCCGCTCATTGTGGCCCGTGACTGGTTGCCAATTCTCTTAAGTGGCCCTCGCTCTTCAAAAGGTTGGGCACCTCTGGCAAACAGATTAAAGGAGTAACTGATCTTGTTGTTATTATTATACTCCTTAGCTACCTTTTTCCATGCAACCACCACAACTCGCAATGAAACCTACCGCAAATACTGCAAAACAATGGTATCTTGGATGAACAAAAGTAAATAAAAAGTTGTAAATATTCTAAAACAGTCATGTGTAGACATTCAAGTATTTACCATACCATAACAGTAATTAAGGTTTAAAACAATCCATCACTGTCCTCTGCAGTTGCAAGCACCATGAAGCAATTCATCCTAAAATTTACAGCAGAAGATCTGTAGTTTTTTAAGTCGTTTCATAAGCAGTGCAGCTCACCGTTCAGTATATTATAAAGCATCACTTCCAGTGTTGAATCCAAACTTGTAGGTAATACTGATACATAAATCTAAAAGGCATATCTGAATGCCCTTCCCTGAAATCAGAACCTCACATATGTCTTTTGGATATTTGTAGCGCAAGTTAACACTGGACGCGCTGCCTGACAATATACAAAACTTATCTAAAAACTGTGCTTTTTTTAACAGCTTGCTGCTTCTAAATCTCAATTGCAATTCAATAATAAAGATTTGCATTAATTTAAAGCCCATCTCTGATCAAAAATAATAATGCAATAATACAGTAATAATAATAACTGTATTGTATTGTCCTGATATCCTGTAAAATTATTCTCTTGTTGTATGAATTGTTCTATCATTCTTTTCCAGTGCTATGGGTGTCACTGCTGCCCAACACTTCCGGTGTGGATAGCATGTTCCACAATGAGAGCTGTGGTCCCCTCTGACATCCCGACACCTGGCATGGAAGGGGGTGGGGGGATTAGGAAAATTTATTCTGATTTAACCCCTAATTAACCCTTAGTTTATTACATTTTACCACTTCTACCCTTATCTTTATCTATTTTTCCAATGATGAATATTAATCATTTTATCCATTGATATCAGTTTTGATGATTAATTTAGTAATGCATAAAGAAAATACAACAATGACAAAAAAGCATGTATTACATTTTAAATATTGTTTTTAAAATGTGTTGTACAATAAAATAATATAATAATTTTAGCATCATGCAGTAGCTCACACTGCCTCCTGGAATTTGCACATATACCAGGAGGCATAGTCCTTCACTTACAAAAGAAAAGGTGCGGTTAGACCTAGGAGGACAATATTGGGAGGCCCGAGGGCTGAACCCAGAAGAGCCAGCAGTTTACTGATGAGGTCACGCTCATACAGGGCTGTGTGGGACCCGAATTGTGGCTGCTAAGAAGAGGATATTGGCAGGACAATGCTGAATCCACGGGTTGGGTGAGTATCTAAAGTGTAGAGAACCCGCAAAAAAGTAAAAAGGGGTTTCAAAAAAAGAGGGGGGTGAAGATACACTTTAGGTACTGCTAAGTGCCGGTTCACACAGGGGCAACCCGACTTATAGCGTGACTGTTGCAAGGAAACTTCAGCGTGACTTGGTGCAACTTACAAGGTGACTTTGGCTGTGGCCAATCACAGAATAATCAGCTCTGTGGGAGGGAGGGGTTTACCTGAGTAAAATATTTTCTCCCTGTAAAGTTTCTTCAGCTAAGACAGAGATCCGACTTGGAGGCAACTTCCATTGAAATCAATGGGTACAAGTTGCCTAGAAGTTGCCTTGAAGTAGTACAGGAACCTTTTCTGAAGTCGGAGCAACTTCAGTAGCATAAATTAAGACGGCTCTCATTCACGTCAATCGAATTTCTCATGTCGCGCGACTTGGGGAGACACAAGTCACGGTAGTGTGAACCGGCACTAAGTAAATAGGCCCATAGCAGAAATGTAGAAATTGCCCTGATCCATAGACATTGTACCGGTGTGAAGGCTAAACTGGTAAAGGGCCTACATGTGACAACATATGTAATGTTGAGCATTTATTTGAATAGGCTGCCAAGGTACAAACTGACCATAAATGGAAGCACTTTTTTTCTGATGCAGCACACCACAACACATGGCCATCCATTACTGTTCAACGCATGTGCATCAGAGATGCATCGCCTTAAGGCTGGGGTTCCCTAAACAAATGAATGGAATGCATGTACTTTGATGTGTGTTGCAGTTACTGATAGGTGTGAATGGGTCCTAATCACATTATTGACAGTAGTATTCTTTATAAGTATAAGAAATGCAGTTGGTATTTTTCTTTATTTTATGATCATATCTGATACCTTACTTGTATTATCTGTGGATATATGATATAGACAAGATAAACTAGATATGTGGGGTCTTGTATGGTTGAAGGGATTATTTAATCCATTATTGCTTCATGTTTCAGTATGTTTGTATGTGTGAAATCTTCTATGAAGTTAAGCAGTGGGTGTGAGGCCTTGCCAATTATCAGGGGCCTTGATGTTTTCTATCAGATTAGCTGCAAACCTAGATGACCGCGGGAGGTTGAGCTCAATGCATGTCACAGGCAGAGTAAAAATAACCCTCAGCCTTCATCTGTGGTAAGTTTAATGGAGATCTTAGGATCAGTTCCAGTCTGTTTACAAGTCATCACAGGTCGAGGGACACACAGACAAGACCAGAATCCAAAGTAGCGTGTTCAGTGTGAGTTTTACAAACCAGTCATGTATAACAACTGCTCTTTGATTCCACAAAGCATATTAATTAGCTTTTCAACATTAGATGTTTATCGCAAAATGACCTACACAAACTATTTATCTATAATTAGCAAAATATGTTTTAAAGTACTATTATATAAACAGGAAATTAATGTAATTAAATTAGGGCTGGGGAAATTAAAGATTAATTCCTCGATTAACTGCTTGCCGACCAGCCGCCGCAGTTATACGGCGGCAGGTCGGCTATCCTGGGCGAGAGCCCATAGCTCTATGTCGGCACCTGTGCACGTGCCCGGCGGGCACAATCGCCGATGGGCACACGCGATCGCTTGTTACAGAGCGGGGACCGGGAGCTATGTGTGTAAACACATAGCTCCCGGTCCTATCAGCAGGGGAAACGCTGATCTTCTGTTCATACAATGTATGAACAGAAGATCAGTGATTTTCCCTAGTGAGTCCACCCCCCCATGCAGTTAGAACACACCCAGGAACACACTTAACCCCTTCCCCGCCCCCTAGTGTTAACCCCTTCACTGCCAATGGCATTTTTATAGTAATCCAATGCATTTTTATAGCATTGATCGCTAAAAAAATGACATTGGTCCCAAAAATGTGTCAAAAGTGTCCGAAGTGTCCGCCATAAGGTCGCAGTACCGGAAAAAAATGCTGATCGCCGCCATTACTAGTAAAAAATAAATAAATAATAAAAATGCCATAAAACGACCCCCTATTTTGTAAACGCTATAACTTTTGCGCAAACCAATCAATAAACGCTAATTGCGATTTTTTTTTTACGAAAAATATGTAGAAGAATACGTATCGGTCTAAACTGAGGAAAAAAAATGTTTTTTTTTATATATTTTTGGGGGATATTTATTACAGAAAGAAGTAAAAAATATTGCATTTTTTTTCAAAATAGTTGCTCTATTTTTGTTTATAGTGCAAAAAAAAAAAAACCGAGATGATCAAATACCACCAACAGAAATCTCTATTTGTGGGAAAAAAAGGACGCCAATTTTGGTTGGGAGCCACGTCGCACGACCGCGCAATTGTCAGTTAAAGAGAATCGCAAAAAGTGCTCTGGTCATTGGTAGCAATATGGTCTGGGGGTTAAGTGGTTAATCTTTCGATCGATCAAAATTCTTGACGTCACCAGACAGCCTGGACAGTGAGACTTACCCTGCTGGATGCGAGCAAACTGCACCCATTGGATTGAGGTACCTTTGCATCTGTGGAGCATCAAGATGCATCAGGCTCCATCAAGGAAAGGGGGCAAAAATAACAATCGTTTTCCTGTCCTAAGCAGTTTTCTGCAGACAATTCTTTGTTTATCGGCAACATCTGTTCCGTGCGAAAGACTGCGATCATGTCTGCTTCCAGAAAATCTAAACACTCTGGTATGTCTGCGTGACTGGCTATATCGAAGCCTACTTGCCTACTATAAAGTGACTGACAATGAATATACTAGATATGTTTTATAATTTAAAGTTAAACTAACTTGCTATGTTTTTCTTAAAGTTTAATAAGAAAAAAATATTTATGTCAGTGCTACAGTTTGAATTTAAAATGTATTTGTGTGAACTGTGAAGTTAAGTTATGGATTGTGGAAACTAACTAGTGTCGGGTGATTGTATATAGTGTATACCACATTTACCACTGACTAATGCAGAGTTGCAATGCAAGGAGATCAGCTAAAATTAGTTGGATCTGCATGTGCGTTATAATTAATCGAAATTAGTCGATTAATCGATTAAAAGAAAACGATTAATCGAACATGAAAATTTTAACTTAGTAACAGCCCTAAATTAAATCATAATCAATGATAAACTGGCAATACATGCCTGACCACTTGACCTCTGGAAGATTTACCCCCCTAATGAACAGGCCATGTTTTGTAATACGGCACTGCATGATTTTAACTGACAATTGCACGGTCATGCAAAACTGTATGAAAATTAAAAAATTATTTTGATCGATTACTCACCACTCTGCCGTCTTCCGGGTCTCCGCTGCCTCGCCCATAGGAAAGTTTGTGGCTTCGGCCTAGCTACGGAGCGGTGGCCATCTTGGATTGTGGATCCAGGTGGAGTTGGTCTGCCGGCTTCCATTCTGGTATGTCTGCTGGGGAGATGTCCATTACAGTGGGGGAGATGGCTGATTTTACAGTGGGGGAGATGTCCATTACAATGGTGGAGATGTACATTACAGTGGGGAGATGTCCATTACAGTGGGGGAAATGTCTGTTACAGTGGGGGAGATGTCTGTTTCAGTGGGGGAGATGTCTGTTTCAGTGGGGGAGATGTCTGTTTCAGTGGGGGGAGATGTCTGTTACAGTGGGGGGAGATGTCTGTTTCAGTGGGGGAAATGTCTGTTACAGTGGGGGAGATGTCTGTTTCAGTTGGGGAGATGTCTGTTTCAGTGGGGGAAGATGTCTGTTACAGTGGGGGAGATGTCTGATATTACAATGGGGGAGATGTCTGTTACAGTGGGGGAGATGTCTGTTACGGTGGGGGAGATGTCTGTTTCAGTGGGGGAGATGTCTGTTTCAGTGGGGGAGATGTCTGTTACAGTGGGGGGAGATGTCTGTTACAGTGGGGGGAGATTTCTGTTACAGTGGGCGAGATGTCTGTTTCAGTGGGGGAGATGTCTGTTTTAGTGGGGGGGAGATGTCTGTTACAGTGGGGGAGATGTCTGTTTCAGTGGGGGAGATGTCTGTTTCAGTGGGGGAAGATGTCTGTTACAGTGGGGGAGATGTCTGATATTACAGTGGGGGAGATGTCTGTTACAGTGGGGGAGATGTCTGTTACAGTGGGGGAGATGTCTGTTTCAGTGGGGGAGATGTCTGTTTCAGTGGGGGAGATGTCTGTTACAGTGGGGGGAGATGTCTGTTACAGTGGGGGGAGATGTCTGTTACAGTGGGGGAGATGTCTGTTACAGTGGGCGAGATGTCTGTTTCAGTGGGGGAGATGTCTGTTACAGTGGGGGGGAGATGTCTGTTACAGTGGGGGGAGATGTCTGTTACAGTGGGGGAGATGTCTGTTACAGTGGGGGGAGATGTCTGTTACAGTGGGAGGAGATGTCTGTTACAGTGGGGGAGATGTCTGTTAAAGTGGGGGGAGATGTCTGTTAAAGTGGGGGGAGATGTCTGTTAGTGGGGGGAGATGTCTGTTACAGTGGGCGGAGATGTCTGTTACAGTGGGGTAAATGTCTGTTTTAGTGGGGGGGGGATGTCTGTTACAGTGGGGGGAGATGTCTGTTTCAGTGGGGGAGATGTCTGTTTCAGTGGGGGAAGATGTCTGTTACAGTGGGGGAGATGTCTGTTTACAGTGGGGGAGATGTCTGTTACAGTGGGGGGAGATGTCTGTTTCAGTGGGGGAGATGTCTGTTTTAGTGGGGGGGGGAGTCTGTTATGTCTGTTACAGTGGGGGAGATGTCTGTTTCAGTGGGGGAGATGTCTGTTTCAGTGGGGGAAGATGTCTGTTACAGTGGGGGAGATGTCTGATATTACAGTGGGGGAGATGTCTGTTACAGTGGGGGAGTGGGGGATGTCTGTTTTAGTGGGGGGGGGATGTCTGTTACAGTGGGGGAGATGTCTGTTTCAGTGGGGGAGATGTCTGTTTCAGTGGGGGAAGATGTCTGTTACAGTGGGGGAGATGTCTGTTACAGTGGGGGGAGTCTGTTATGGGGGAGATCTGTTACAGTGGGGGAGATGTCTGTTTCATGGGGGAGATCTGTTACAGTGGGGGAGATGTCTGTTACAGTGGGCGAGATGTCTGTTTCAGTGGGGGAGATGTCTGTTACAGTGGGGGGGAGATGTCTGTTACAGTGGGGGGAGATGTCTGTTACAGTGGGGGGAGATGTCTGTTACAGTGGGGGGAGATGTCTGTTACAGTGGGGGGAGATGTCTGTTACAGTGGGGGAGATGTCTGTTACAGTGGGGGAGATGTCTGTTAGTGGGGGATGTCTGTTACAGTGGGGGGAGATTGCGGATATTACAGTAGGGGAGATGACGTGGATATATTACAGTGGGGGAGATTGTGGATATTACAGCCTTCTTTTATAATTAATCAAAATTAGTCAATTCATCGATTAAAAAAAAACGATTAATCAAACACAAAAATTTATATAACAGCCCTATTTATTTATATTTTTTTTTTTCCACCAATAGAACTTTCTTTTGGTGGTATTTGATCACCCCTGTGCTTTTTAGTTTTTTTGGGAGGAAGTTTTTCTCAAGGACGTCAATCATCTGGGCCTCTGCATAGGAACGCCTACTTCCGTGGGAGCGAGTACCCAGAAGCCGAGTGGAAAATAGCCATTATACGGTATATACACCCAAAAAAAACCAGCATACTGTACATGTTGAAAGTCTAAAGAATATGATGTATATACATGTTATTTGGGTGAACCTCCGCTTTAAATTATACAATTATTCTTTTTTACAGACATTACTCGGGATAGCTGATGCTAGATTAAATTACATAAACTAACACAGGGTTACTTCTTCTAGTGCCATATGTGCAATGATCAAGTCTCCAAAAACAGAAGTAGCAGGATGACATAAATTTATATTATCCAGCTAAACTTAATCTTATCCATACAATGGATTAAAAATGATGATAATATAATATTATTGTTTATCAGGAAATCACATCCAATCAGTTCAAGGAGACATTTCTATTTTGTAATGTCATTATAATCTGATTGGGTAAATATAAATGTGTTGGGCTGGTGAGCTTTTTGTAAATCATCTGCTGCTGACTTCAGCTTCTCTAGAAAAAAGAAAAAACATAAGGATTGACCAGGAGAATATCATGGGAATTGGTTTCATTTGATTAAGAATGCAGTGATATAGGTAGTGATGATCTAATCAGGAGAACTGCTGATTTATCAGTTTATGGTTTATCTGATTGTTTCCATGTGGATCTGTTGGATAAACAGACAGTTCAGAAGTCCAGAAAATCACACTTCATAGATGGTATGATTCTTTGGAGATTGGAAGCATTTGCGCATATATATTCAGTAGAAGAAAAACATTCATGTATTCATGTATTGAAAATGTGGCTGTTTTTTAAGATGATTAACTTATAACCCATAACAATTAAAAATCAGACTGTACCAGGATGAAAATTCTAAGCCCATAATAAACAAATTTTGGATGGGTTAAACTGGGTTATTGGACACCAAGGGGTAGATTCACATACACTTAATATTGCGCTGCGTAATCGAAATACTCTATGCTGCCGTATTTTACCAGGCTCTACACCAAATCCTGGTAGATTTTTGCCCGTACGCTACGGCGGCGTAGTCTATTTCTCGCCGCGTAATAAAAATACGCGATTAGGGGGCGTGAAGCATTTAAATTAAGCGCGTCCCCGCGGCGATCGAACTGCGCATGCTCCGTTCAGAAATTTCCTGCCGTGCATTGCGCAAAATCACGTTGTTACGTCATTCGTTGTTTGAGTAGCGGCGTTTACGAACATTCCTATTCCCGGACGACTTACGTAAAAAATAATAAAAGACGTCGGAAAACGTAGAAATTCGACGCGGGAACGACGGCCATACTTAACATGGGCTGTCTAATATTAGAGCAGCAAAAAGCTGGTATAATTTTACGCAGCGAAAAGATGACTAAAGATGCCGTAAGAGATTGCGATTGAAGATCGTAATTTCGGGGATCGCCGGCAAAAGCTCATTTGCATACCCGACGCGGAAAACTACGGGAAGTCCACCCAGTGGCCGCAATTTTATTGCAGCGTAGATCCGAAGGCGTACGAACACGTAATCCAGTCGAATTGAAGCCTGCAGCCGTCTATTCATGGTTTGAGGTTTTCGACTAGCTAGAAAACGCGCGTAATTTGAAATTACTCCAGTCTAACACCAGTTAGACAGGCGTAATGGCTCTCTGAATTAGTGTTGCTCACGAATATTCGTATTGCGAATATTCGGCTCGAATATGGCATATTCGAGTATTCGCGATATATTCCGAATTTCGCGGTGAATATTCGCTATTTCTAATATTCGTATTTTTTCAATTTTTTTTTAGAACAGATCACATCCTAGAGATCCCCATCAACGTCTAAAAGCATTGCTGGTATGATTAGAGACCTTGGGCCGAGTAGCTGCAGCGTTCATTTTATATTGCCAAAAAATCGCAATGCGATTATTCGGCAACAGCGATATCGCGCGATTATTTTCGAGAAATTCGCAATATTGTTTTTAGCTAAAATAACACATATATTCGATTTCAGAGTGTTACTGTCGAAATTCCGCAATCAATTTCTCATTCGCATTTTTGCGAAATTACGATAAAATATCAAGAATATTCTGAGCCAATCAGAGTGCTCCATTCCGCATTTCTCGAAATTTCGCAATTATTTTGTATTATAAAATATCACGAATATTCTGAGCCAATCAGAGTGCTCCTTCCGCATTTGCCGAATATTCGCAATTATTTTGTATTGTAATATATCACGAATATTCTGAGCCAATCAGAGTGCTCCTTCCGCATTTGCCGAATATTCGCAATTATTTTGTATTGTAATATATCACGAATATTCTGAGCCAATCAGAGTGCTCCATTCCGCATTTCTCGAAATTTCGCAATTATTTTGTATTATAAAATATCACGAATATTCTGAGCCAATCAGAGTGCTCCTTCCGCATTTGCCGAATATTCGCAATTATTTTGTATTGTAATATATCACGAATATTCTGAGCCAATCAGAGTGCTCCTTCCGCATTTGCCGAATATTCGCAATTATTTTGTATTGTAATATATCACGAATATTCTGAGCCAATCAGAGTGCTGCTTCCGCATTTGCCGAATATTCGCAATTATTTTGTATTGTAATATATCACGAATATTCTGAGCCAATCAGAGTGCTCCATTCCGCATTTCTCGAAATTTCACAATTATTTGGTATTATAAAATATCACGAATATTCTGAGCCAATCAGAGTGCTCCATTCCGCATTTCTCGAAATTTCGCATTCGCATTCGCATTCGCGATAGCGAAAATTCGCAATCATTTTATTTCCAAAAAATATCACGAATATTCGTATTTAGCGAATATATCTCGAATATTCGACTATATATTCGAGATATATCGCGAAATCGAATATGGCATATTCTGCTCAACACTACTCTGAATCTGGCCCCATATCTTTAAAGGGAGAAGAAATAGACCTCGTACACACGACCAAGAATCTCGTCGTAAAAGAAACGTTGTTTTCCTCGACGAGGTTCTTGTCAACCTTGACAAGATTCTTGTCAAGCTTTCCCAGCGTACACACTGTCAAAACAAAATCTCGTCGTTCTCAATTGCGGTGACGCATACGACGACACTATAAAGGGGAAGTTCGATTCCACTGGCGCCACCCTTGGGGCTGCTTTTGGTAATCTCATGTTACCGCATGTTAAGTAAAAGTTTGGTGAGAGACGATTTGCGCTTTTCAGTCTGTTACAGCGTGACGAATGTGCTATCTCCATTACAAACGCTACTTTTACCGAAGGTGCGCTCCCGTCTCATATTTTATTTTGAGCATGCGCGGGTTTCTAAGCATACACACGAACGTGTTTCTCGTCGAGAAACATGACGAGGAAATTGAGACTCCCAAAGAGAAAAAAAAGAGCATGTTTTTTTTTTCTCGTCGAGATCCATAACAGTTTTCTCGACTAAAAACATACACACGGCCGTTTTTCTCGTCAAAAATGCTCTGCCAGCATTTTTTTTAATGGATTTTGCAGAGGAAAACGGTTGTGTGTACGAAGCCATAGTCATTTGCTAAACTATTGCTGTGCGCTCCTTTTGAAAGTAATTTGGAATAGTGAATATGTTCACCGATATAGAATGCCCATATTGGGCCAGAATAGGTAATCATTTTGGAGGAAGGGATGGATAAAGGAGCATGGTGTAGGAAGGGAAGGGTAGAATCAGGGAGATAGCTAAGAGTAGCTCCCCCTGATTCTTCCCCCTAAATCATCATAAATAGTATTTATATGTCTCTGGCTTGGTTTTGTTTGATTTTGTATTTTTGGTTTCTTTTTGGTTTAACCAGCGCGATTCCAGTGCGGGTTCCTGCATCACTTGTGTCTCACTGCCCCATGCGAACCACTGTGGGTGTCAAAACAAAGTTAACGACACCCGCAGTGCGAACTGTGAAATGGTGCAGAAACCGGATCGCATGGGTGTGAACACCCATGCGATCCAATTCCAGTGCAGACCAAAAAAAATGGCTGTGTGTCTGAATTCACATCACATAGAAATTGCATGTGATCTGCACAGCAATAGAATGAACTCCGTCCTAAAGGGAGAAGAAGTAGTAATTTGATAAACTATTGCTGCATGAGCATTTGACAGTCTCTGAAACCAAGGCACTCTGTATATAAATGCTGACTTCTGGAAAAATAGTTAATTAAAAAATGACACCATCACAGTCCACAAAGGAATAAAAACGTATTTAGATGTTTTTTGCAGTGTCTTGTTGTATACTGTGGTAGAACTCATCAGAAGCAACATTTCCAAAACGTAGAAGTTGTATACTATAGGCATTTCAGTTTTGGTAATATTGGGGACTCTTTGCAACAAGATGATGGCAAATCACTGACTGATTTCTGGGGGTAATATTTCCTTCAATGGGTTAATACTAGAGATTAGGGTCAGAGAACTCCCTTTCTCTTAAATCTCTGTGTCAGGGTTGAGTTCACCTGCTGGTGGCACTGGGGTTCACTTTGCAGATGGCTGCAGTTCCAGTTTCCACCAGCAGATGTCTCCCAGAAGCCAGCAGGTTCTGATCAGTCACACCTGGCTCCAGCTGCCAGGTGGATTTTTAAGACTGCTTCTCCGTTCCCACAGGGCATCATTATCCTGTCTGCTTGCCTCCTTGCTACCAGCTTGCGCCTGATAACTTTCCTAAATCTTCCAGTGTCTTGATCCATTCTGCACCCCTCTGGCTTGTTCCATGCCCTTGTACCCAGTCGTGTCCCCTTTCTTTCATCCCTATTGCCTTTGTCTCTTATGTCGGTTCCTTCAATGCTGCCCCCCCGCCAAAAAAAAAACTGAATGTCCCCCAACCCGCGACCATCATTGCTGCCTCACCGTGCCCATCATTGCCACCTCACCATCATTGCAGCCTTACCATGCCCTCATTGCAGCCTCACCATCACTGCCGCCTTACTGTGCCCTCATTGTAGCCTCCCTCACCATCATTACAGCCCCCTCACCCTCATTGCAGCCTTACTGTGCCAAACAATGTAGCCTTACCAGTCTGTGTGTGCATTATGCACATCGGCATCTCTTCCTCCTGCTGTGTCACGGAGCTCACTATGAAAAGGTTGGGTGCACTGTGATAAAAGTCCCACCCTCCTCCTAGACCAGCTTGTGTGATAGACAGAACACTGCCTCTATCACACAAGCTGGTCTAGGAGGAGGGCGGGACTTTTATCACAGCGCACCCAAACTTTTCACAGTGAGCTCCGTGACACAGCAGTCTCCCGCTGTGTGTTACAACCGGCGCCGCCCCTGAACCCACTTTCGCCCCAAGGCCTGGCCTCGGTGGCCTTGCAAATTGTTTATTTCTACCTCCCCAGTCTCAGACAGTCTAGGGAAGCAGCAGGTATAAATTGACCTGATTGTGGGTAGAAATTACAGTTTGATGCATATGCTATGCTGGGGGTTGTAAGGAGAAGAGTGTTTGGAGGTATTTTAGTTATAAGGTATTGTGTTTGTCCTAGTAGTTCCACTTTAAATAGATTGTTATTCTAGCTACTGTTCAGATTAATGTTGGGGTTGCCAACTTTCTATACACACCACAATGCCATAAAATGATTGGATGGACTTCAGGTGGGTCAGCGTGTTTCTAGCATCTTGCATAAGGGCCAAAAGTTTCAAGCTATGCCTGTGGTTAAATGTGGAACATAACAGTGTAGCTGCAACAATGGCAAGTTGACATTATGGCAGTATTGGATGGTATGATGAAAAAAAAATTGAGAAATGCAAATGAGCAGATTGTTTACTGGTAACAGAAGTCCTTTTGTTTAATATTCTCTGCACTGCCTATCATAGTGTGCAAACAGAAAATGAACGCAATTCTGAAGGGTCATGAAAAGAGCAAAAGCACAGCGACTGTGGGAAAGGTTTGCCAAAGGAATACTGGGAGCTGGGACAAAACAGGCATACTGAAATCTGATTCTTATTGACAGATGGCCACTGGAATCAGGGAAGGTGAAAACGCACAATAGGATTTGAATGAAACAGATTGTGTAATTTTTATGGGATTAATATCAATGTGAAAAATGTTATGCTGATCTTTCGACAGTTATATTCAATTCATTACCATATAAATGTTATGAGCGTAAATCTTTGTGTATAGATAATTTTGCCTTTATTAAAATAAGTGGCAGAAGCTATCACAGAATTTAAAGAGGATCTGAACGCTCAAAGTTAGAATTTCATTTGTTGAGAAACATTTCGCATCATGATCCTTCGAATATTCTTGTTGCTACTATCACAAGCAAAAGTCAAATTAATTAGAAAATAAAACAAACATTTAGAAGATGAAAATTCTCAAACTAAATTCAACTGATTATAGCCAGTTTAACAGTCGCTTGCAGCAGTGTCATAGATCACATTCTGTAGACATACAGCTATGAGGCTTTAGGTACAGGAGTGTCTAGGCACCCTAACATTCCATGAATGCTATTTTTTAGGGGAAATTCCAGATGAAAGGTACACTTTTCAGGATACTGTTTTGGTACCATTGACATTTCTAAATATTCCCCTTAACATAGCAAATCTTAACTTTTTATGCTGAGTTCAGCTGTAAGCAGAAATGCCAGAGAAAACGTATAACTGTTTATTTACTGGCTGTTAAAGTGTTACTAAATCTAGTAATATGAAAAAAGTTCATCTGCCCCCCTACAGTGCCAACAGCTTAAAAATCTTATTTTTACATAAAAATAGTGCCACTACAGTGTATATACCTATTTGGCTGATCTGTATACCATGGTCGCATGATAAACTGCAGGGTGCTGAGTGTTCAAGTAGGAAGAGATTTCCACTACAGCATGTGTGCTCAAGCTGGTATGGGAGGCGGATAATCCATGAATCAAGATGTGACATTCCACCCACTGTGTTCTTTTTTAGTTACTGGGCATGGAGGGAGGTACTGGGCTGTCATTTAGGATCTGTATATACATACAAATATGTGATGTCAATATCATGTGACCTGAAATGCTCAGCTCAACAAGGAAATGTTCTCTCCAGCAATAGAGACCAAACTGAGCATGTGCAGCTTTACTACTCTGACTGTGACTTATCTGGCCTTGCCAAGAAGGACCCTGTAGGAGGGAGAGGATCTGTCCATCCAGGATCAAATAGTATTTTTATACAATACAGATTAATCCCTTAAATTTCACAGTAAGTATTACAAGCATGCTATTCTGCATATACATACAGATTTTTACTGTTGTGGGTTTAGTAACACTTTAAGGCTTGATTGCATAAGGGGAAGAAGTGGTGCAGGAATAGAGGTTGCAAAAGTAGCATCACTACTCCCTATTTCTAAGGCATCCTTCTGCTCTTAGAGCCACTCTCTTTAGTAAAATGCTTGACTTCTTTTACATTGTCTCCATGTAAGCCCGCAATATTAAGAGGGTCAAGCCAATAACAAAAGCGCCATTGTTTTAGTAGGATTACTAAGAGGTGTGCCAACAGGAGGTACAGTATTGAGAGTTTTGGTGATTCAACAATTGGCTCCAGACCTGTGAGGGTAACCAAACTGCCAAACTGTAGTATTTTGTGTTTTCACACGATTGCCGCTGCCACCTAGTTTTTTAGGTTTTTTTTTTGGTTTAGCGCAGTTTTCTGTTTTTCTTAGGTCATACCAGGTGTCTGTGCCCCATAGGACTACTTTTTCACCGTTATGTAATGGTAAAAGCTTGCTGGCAAACTAACTGACACGCGAAAAAGGGACATTATTTAGCACAAAGGACGCACCCTTGCCCATCTCCCCCAGTTATGTGGACCACAAGGAATTAAAATGCAGTAATAGCCAGTTATATGGTTTTGTAACTGTGGATAATAGCTTTATGTTGTATTTTACAAGATAAATCTACATTTCTTGAGGATGTTTGCATCTCTAGTAATAAATGTAATTAACTAAAATACTGCACTTAGGCGTATGCTAAGCTGCTGCCTCCATGAAAAAAGACGTCACAAATGAAGTTCAATTGGTGGATGTTGAGGATGTTTGCATCTCTAGTAATAAATGTATTTAACAAAAATATCGTCCTTAGTTGTATGCTAAGCTGCTGCCTCCCTGAAAAAAGACTTCACAAGTGAATTCCAATTGGTTAATTATAAAGGGGATTTGGTGCTGCTTACAACAAAAAAATTAAAATTGTGTATACATATAATATACTGTGATATTATATACAAAAGATTTTTATAAAACATGCGTGAATATCCCAAATCTCCTTAGACTCCTTATTATACCATAAAAATAAAAGCAAACTGGAATATCAATAAACATATGTCTTTTGTATCCAGTATGCGATGACTGGAAAAATTCCTTGAATCAAGTGACATAAAAAAGAAAATCCCAACATGACTTGTGCAGAATCCAAGTGGTGACACTTTATCGCAATTTCTGTGCAAAGAAATAAGGTGACTTTTCCGTTCTCCCCTTTTGTTTATGCATTTACCAGAAAACCCTATCTCTGAGGGGTAAAGAGTGTGTAATCAGATATGTCTCTAGTCCTGGTGTCCCAGCGTTCAATATGACCTCCCGCTCCTTGACGTTACTTGTGGGTGTCAGCATAAAATAAATGGTACAAACTAGGGCTGTTACTGATTACATTTTTTGTGTTCGATTAATCTTTTTTTTTTTTCATTGATTAATCGACCAATTTTGATTAATTATAATGCACATACATATCCAACTACCTTTATCAGATCTCCTTGCAGGCTGATTCCCAGTGTAGCTACCAACCACTGGAAAAATGAATAGCAGGATGCAAAAAACACACAGGCAGCGCTCAATGGGAATAGCATTAAAACTTTTATAGTCTTCAAGTAGGTAATAAAATAAACATTGCACTGGAGATAAAATCGATGTAGCTACATAAACTGTAAAAATGGTGCAAGTAAAACCAAACGTTAGCAAAAGCAGTCATAAAAACATGTAGCTAAGTATGATACTGGTATAAAATTGGGTACAACGATGCCACTGCTGAATCCAGATGAGGAGAGGTTAACATCAGTCTGTCGGCATGTAGATGTCCTGTGAAGGGGACTATCACAACTCCCAGTGGATGGTTGTAGAATCCCAGGTTGATAGAGGGAATTGTAACAGCCCGTGCGTGTGGCAGATAGTAAGGTCCCGCCGGCATGCAGATATGAAGGCATCAGCAAAGGAGCCCTTCAGATGGACACAGAAAGCCTCGCCGATGTCCGTGACATCACTGGATCTCCGACAGAACTCCCTGAAGGCCCGGAAGCCGGCGGAGAGGTGAGTACCAATCAAAAAGAATTTTGATCGATCAAAAAAAAATTGATCGATCCAAAAAACTAAAGATTAATCGATGAATTAATAGTTCATTTCCACAGCCCTAGTAAAAACAGGCACTTATGGCGTAAATCCGGTAGATACAACATTTATTTTCAAGTAAAAAAGTCCTTTAACCACTTGTCCTCTGCCCACCGTCAAATGACGGCGGGCGGAGGACTCCATTGTCCTGACATCACGTTATATGACGTGATGTCCTTTTAAAGCACCCGCCGCTCTGCTGGGATCCCGGTGCGAGTGCCCGGCGGCAACGATCACCGCCGGGCACACGCGATTGCCCAGTAACTGAGCGGGGACGTGGAGCTCTGTATGTAAACACAGAGCTCCACGTCCTGTCAGGGAGAGAGGAGACCGTTGCTGTGTCCCTTGGGACAATCGGTCACCTCCCCCAGTCACCCCCCCTCCCCCTACAGTTAGAACACTCATAGGACACACATTTAACCCCTTCCCCACCCCCTAGTGGTTAACCCCTTCACTGCCAGTCACATTTATACAGAAATCAATGCATATTTATAGCATTGTTCACTGTATAAATGTAAATGGTCCCAAAAATTTCAGAAAAGTGTCCGAAGTGTCCGCCATAACGTCGCAGTCCCAATAAAAAAATCGCAGATCGCCGCTATTAATAGTAAAAAAAAAAAATGCCATAAACTATCCCCTATTTTGTAAACACTATAAATTTTGCGCAAACCAATCGATAAACGCTTATTGCCTAAACTGAGGAAAAACATTTTTTTTTATATATTTTTTTGGGTTATTTATTATAGCAAAAAGTAAAAAATATTGCATTTTTTTCAAAATTGACGCTCTATTTTTGTTTATAGCGAAAAAATAAAAACCGCAGAGGTGATCAAATACCACCAAAAGAAAGCTCTATTTGTGGGAAAAAAAGGACGCCAATTTTGTTTGGGAGCCAGGTCGCACGACCGCGCAATTGTCAGTTAAAGCGATGCAGTGCCGGAAGGTTAAATTTTGTCTGGGCAGGAAGGGGGTGTAGGTGCACAGTAGGCAAGTGGTTAAAAAGAAGGAGCTCCAATTGCCCTAACTCGTATAAACATACAAGCAGTTTCCTGGGTCTGTCCTGGGGAGAAAAAAACTGCGTACATTTTTACTGTGCCATTAAAATAAACGTTTTTTTTTTTGGGGGGGAATCATACTTACCTAGGTGGATACAGCATCGGTCCGATGCTGCATCTGTCCTCCCGCCAGCGCCAAGGCTGAGAACCGAGTGATCAAAGCTCAGTTCCCAGTGCTCCGTGAGCAGACAGCTGTTGGTGCAAGGATTGGGGCATACACAACGTTAGACAAAGAGCATGCGATGAAGGATACTCATAATATCAATAAAGAAGGGTTATACCAATTGGGTAAAAAAGGGGGGTAATCAATATAAAATAGGAATAAAAATCAAGATACAAATAATAATAATAAAGATAAAAACAAGTCCCAGATCTGACGAAAAAGCAGGAGCTTTGAAAAACGTCCTCTGACACGCTTCGACATCATGTCCGGTTTCCAGACTATCCTGAGTGCATTCCATGCTGGTGTGCATGCTGACAAGCAGGAACCAGGCTGGTCCTTATTATCGCCTTGCTGACACACCACTGCAGCCTGCTGGGATGCTCCCCTGGACACAGCTCCAGACATTACAGTGACCACTGACACCTTTACAATACCTGCTATATTCTCACAGATGTCATGTAAATAGCCAATTGGCTTTGTATTTAATAAATTATTTTCTCCATACTGCACTTAGTCTGGCACACCTTGTTCTTTTTCACTGGAGCACTGGGCTGTGGAGGGGGTCAGGGCTCAGGCTCTCAGCAGCTTACTGAGAGGCTGAATCGGGTTGTGGTCCAGGCATCTGGGTGAATCCTGACCATATGGTTGCAATCTTTTCCTAGCTTGGACCGACCCTGTGATGCTTTTCTTCTGTACTAGAAGGAAGTGTTGTGACATTATGAATGATGTCACATCCTTTTCAATGTAAAGACAATGTGGAAGCTTTGGGCCAGATTCAGAGAGCCATTACGCCTGTCTAACTGGTGTTAGACAGGAGTACTTTCAAATTTTGCGCGCAGTATCACTAGTTTGAATCCTCAAACCATGATACGGCGGCGTTGGGCTTCGATCTGACAGGCTTACGTCTTCGTATGCCTTCGGATCTACGCTGCAATCTTTTTGCGGCCGCTGGGTGGAGTTTGTGTCGTTTTCAGCGTCGGGGTATGCAAATGAGCTTTTTCCGGCGATCCACGAAGTTACGAGCGTCGTTCGCAATCGCGTACGTCATTTTTTCGCTACGTAAAGTTAAACCAGCTATTAGCTGGTCTAACGTTATGCGGCCCATGTTAAGTATGGCCGTCGTTCCCGCGTCGACTTTCACATTTTTTTTTTTTTTTTGCGTACGTCGTCCGGGAATAGGAATGTCCGTAAACGACGCTACTCCAAAAAAAATTTGCGCAATGCACGGCGGGAAATTTCTGAACGGAGCATGCGCAGTTCGATCGCCGCGGGGACGCGCTTAATTTAAATGCCTCACGCCCCCTAATCGCGTAGTTTGATTCCGCCGGGAGAAATACACTACGCTGCCGTACCTTACGGGCCAAAATCTCTCTGAATTCCTCCTAGAGCCAGGTAAAGTACGGCGGCGTAGAGTATCTCTGATACTCTGCGGGAATCTAATTATTTCTGAATCTGGCCCTTTGTGTTTACAGGGATCTGCTACAGACATTCATTTGTCACGCAGTCTAGAAGTATCATAGCCCAGGAGCTGCACGCATCCAAGGGCCCACTGTTTCTGACTTCTGGATTACATTATAGTCATAATGTGGCAAGTATCTGCCAAGTGTTTTTTTTTTATGCATTTCCTCATACGTTTGGATTTTCTTTTTTAACAAGGCCTGAAGAAATGAAAATACCTTACTGGATGTTGATGTGACTATGTGGGAGTTCGTTGTTGGCTCTGAACTAATCTCTTCTTGATTTCCCATTGTCTTGGCTCTCTGCCTATCTGTATGCTGGATAAATTGTTTTATTGTGAAGCTAGTTTAGGATGTTCTGGCCTTATTCTCACCTTGTCAGGGGTGACGTCCCTTAAAGTCTGTAACTTGCTATTCTGAATGTGCCTGGTAAATGTTTTGAGTTTTCAGTTAAGCAGTTCATGTAACGGGAGAATTGTGGGATCTTGGCTCTATCTTAGGCTACACAGTAGCAGGACAAGTGCAGTGTGAACTAAAAGCCCTGGCTGATAATATATCATGAAAGGTGAACAACAGATCATCCTGTACTGTCATGTTTGTTGGCTGAAATTCAAATAGAAACAGCACACTGCACATATTTAAAAACCTGTGCATGTAAAAGTTTAAGGTCGATTTAAAAAAATCTATAAGATATTTTTTCACAGGTATTTCTTGGATTAACGCTTTTTAGGTTACATTAAAATTCCAATTAACTTGATCCCTTATGGGGTCCTGACTTTTTATTTGTCTACAGTTAACAACTGCTCTGCTCGCTTTCTTGTGATCTCATGGTCAAGGTTTTCTGCTGTCTTTTTTATGATATGTTCACTGATTGCCTTATTATCTTTTTGTAATTTTGCTAAATCTCAATAAATATTTAAAACCTAAAAAAAAAAAAAAAAAATTCCAATTAAAGGACAACTAAAATGTAGTTGAAACAGCTGGAATACAGTTCCTGTGTCTTTTTCTAAATGTGTTCCCCATAAATAATGATTATATCATGTTAAGCCAGGGCTTCAGAAAATATAGTATGTTATGTACCACTGTTTTAGTACTTTTATTACCCATATTGCCACCTGCATACAATTTTCTCTTAAAACATCTGTTAATTTTGTAGTAAGTCGTGGGCCTGATTGACACCTATGCACTTTTGCAGATTTGCCATACAGAACGTGTTTCATGTTAAATGGACTGTAGTGCAAATCTTCAAAATGCAAACAGCACTAAAAATGCATAGGTGGGAATCAGACCTTAAAGCCCATCTCCAGCATGAAATTACCCCCCCCAACACCACCTACTAAATGATTAATAGCATGAAAAAATTAAATACCCTTTTCACTTACCTTAAAGCGGTAATAAATCCAAAACCAAGAATGTAATATATTGCAGCTTACCAATCATCAGAGGTGGTGCCTACATTTTTTTCTCCCTCTGTTTTCACTTGGTGATCTGGCCAGTAACACATCTTCTGTATTAGAGAGCCACCACTCTGGATGAAGAATCACAGGGGCATATTCGGACAGCAGCATTATCAGTCTCGGGGGAGTGTTATGCCCCGTACACACGCTCTGGATTTCCGACAGGAAAAATTCAGTTGGGAATCCCGACGGGAAATAAGAGAGCTGGTTCTCCTTTTTTTGCCGGCAGGTTTGGAAGTTTTTCCATCTGAAAAACTGCGAAGAAGCATACACATGGCTGGGATTCCCGGACAAAAACCCTCATTGCAGTTTTCCCGTCAGAAAACTCGGTCTTGTGTACGAGGCATGAGATGTACTAGCAGATTTAATTACACTAAACAAATTAAGCTAAACTCCAGCTAACACTTTATAAGCAGTTATAGCAAGCAGTTTTTTTTTTACCTTTTGGGATAAAGGGAGAGAGAGAGAAAAAAAAAAAGTACAGTTGTTAGGTGAGAGCAGGATAGACTTCTCTGAAGAGAAGAGTTTTCGGGGATCATCTAAAAGTAGACAAAGAGATAGTCTGACAGATTGGAATAGGGCAGGGATATGCAATTCTCGGACCTCCAGCTGTGCAGATCTACAAGTCCCATGATGCACTCTGACAGCCACAAGCATGACACCCAGAGGCAGAGGCATGATGGAACTTGTAGTTTAGCAACAGCTTAAGGTCCGCTAATTGCATATCCCTGGAATAGGGAGTTCCATAGGATGAGAGAGACTCGGAGAAAGTACTGGAGGTGACCATGGGAGGAGGGGACAATGAAACTAGAGAGCATGAGGTCTTGGAAGGAACAAAGGCCACATACACACGTCCGAGAACCTCGTCGAAAGTGTACACACGACCGATTTTCTCGGCAGAATATGTCTCCCAGCGAGCTTCTCGCTGGATTCTGCCGAAAAGCTTGGTCGTGTGTACGGGGCCTTAGAGAACAATTAGGTTAGTATTTTGAGACTAGATTAGTAATGTAGCTGGGGGCAGAGTTGTGGATGGCTTTGTAAGTTATTGTTAGTATTTTGAATTTAATTTGTTGGGTGAGCGGAAACCAGTGGAGGGATTGGCAGAGAGGGGCGGAGGACACTGAACATTTAGTAAGGTGGATGAGTCTGGCAGCAGCATTCATGATGGAATAAAGGGGAGATAATATGTAAAGGTAAGCCAATGAGAATGGAGTTGCAGTAGTCAAGTTGAGAGATGACCAGAGAGTGAATTTAAAGTTTTGTGGTGTGTTTGGTTAGGAAGACAAGAATTCCCCTAAAAACAAATCTTTAATAAAAATGTACCTTCTGTAAACACATTTAGAATTGTTTTCTAATTTGTTATGATGGAGAATTTTTTTATCTCAGTAGTCCATATTTCTTTCTGCAGTCTAGATCTAGAAAAGAAGCAGTTCTTATATTTTTTAATAAAGACTTCTGTCTTTTTGGTAAAATGCCCACAAGCATTTCTTAGAGAACACTGCCCAAAAAAAGAGAGAAAGAACTGTAGGGGTTTCAGAGCAAGGAAGTATTTTCTCCCACTAATCCACTGTTTGGACTAGTAACAGCTTGACTTAATTGGTTAAGAGATATCGAGTGAGTGGAGATGTGCTGTGAAGCTTTTGTGTGTTGGGGAATCGATGGACGAGGGAAGTATCTGAATTTCATTAGTGTGTGAGAAAACATCATTTCTCAATTAGCTGGATCTCCAAGACTTGTACTCTTGTGTTGGACACTTTAATTGCAGTTTAAATCCTTATCACCTGGAATTTGACAAGAAGTGGCATGGGAGGGAATAATGTTATCAGCGGCAGATTACTCTGTGAGTGCCAGAGCTTCCCGAAAAACAGTTTAACAGCAGTTCTGAAACAGATGAGCCAAGCAACGTCTCTGTCAACATGTTATCCCAGTTCCCACTGGTAGAGCTGTATTTTAAAGGGTCAGTACATTTAAATTACAAATTTGTTTATGTTTAAACAATTAAAAAAGACTCCTTGACATCCACACATTCCGTTGCAGTGTGTTACTGCACTCATGTTTTTTGTGCATTAATGTGCATAGTGTGAAGTTAATGTTAAATCAACAAAAAACAATTAAACAAAAACTAGATCTTTGTATTTTATTTAACATAGTGCAAAAAATAATGTGTGCAGTATTTGTCCATTGGAAGACCTACTGTGCAGTGCATTGGAGTGCCATTCTAAATAAATGACACCCCAATGCACTGCATGTCACCACAAAACTCCATAGAGCCATGATGTTGTGGAGAATGTACTGGAAACTGGTGGGACATGGTTATGCTTCAGTACACCATCCTTGCAAAGCTACTGACGGAGTGGCCACCTGTAGCTCCAGGAACTGGGTTCACAACTTGGACACTGAGGGGTTCTCCCAACATGCTGCAGCCTTCAAGAGGTGCGAGCTGAGGCAGTTTTGGATAACTGATTAATAAGGATGTTTTTTGGAAGTCCCAACCAAGTACTCCCTTAACACACCGACCTGGGAGGATATCCTAGGGCAGAACAGGCGATAAGGTTTATATGTCCCAGCAAGATTTGGAACACAATGGCCTCTAAGAAGAGCCTTGTGCTTGACTATTCTACTTTCTCCACAACCTCTGCAGGATGTATGGGTCTCAAAATAGATAATCAATGGCAATAATGTACTAAACATAAAGTGAAAGTATACAAGCATGTATAAAGCTAATTAGATAAAGTCAAGTGGCTTGTAAAAAATTGCCTTCGGCGAGTTAAGTAATGTCACAAATCATTAGTAAGACCTCATATGGAATATTCAGTTCAGTTTTGGGCCCCAGTTCTCAAAAAGGATATTAGGGAACTGGAGAAAGTGCAGAGAAGGGCAACCAAACAAGCAGGGCCCTCTGATCCCTCCTGTATTGATTTGTATTGTGAATGTACTGTCTTCCCTGATGTAAAGCGCTGTGCAAACTGTTGGCACTATATAAATCCTGTATAATAATAATAATAATAAGAGGCATGGAGGAGCTCAGCTATGAGGAAAGATTAGAAGAACTGAATGTATTCACTCTTGAGAAGAGAAGAATGAGGGGGGATATAATCAACATGTACAAATATATAAGGGGTCCATATAGTGAACTTGGTGTTGAGTTATTCACTTTACGGTCAACACTGAGTACAAGGGGGCACTCTTTACGTCTAGAAGAAAAAAGATTTCGGAACGTTTTTTTTCACAGTAAGAGCTGTGAAAATGTATAATAGACTCCCTGCAGAGGTGGTTTTGGCTAGCTTAGTAGATTGCTTTAACTGCTTCCCGACCGCCCACCGTCATATTACTGCAGGACAGTGGCGCGGTCTCGCGGGAGCACGTAGCTCTATGTCCTCTACTTTTCGGCCCGCGCGCGTGCCCGGCGGGTACGATAGCCGCCGGGGCACCAGTGATTGCTCGTTACAGAGCGGAGAACGGGAGGTATGTGTGTAAACACATACCTTTCGTTCCTGTCAGCGGGGGAAACGCTGATCTCCTGTTCATACAATGTATGAACAGAAGATCAGTGATTTCCCCTAGTGAGTCCACCCCCCCATACAGTTAGAACACAAATAGGAACACACTTTACCCCTTCCCTGCCCCCTAGTGTTAACCCCTTCACTGCCAATGGCATTTTTATAGTAATCCAATGCATTTTTATAGCATTGATCGCTATAAAAGTGCCAATGGTCCCAAAAATGTGTCAAAAGTGTCCGATGTGTCCGCCATAATATCGCAGTACCGAAAAAAAAAGCTGATCGCCGCCATTACTAGTAAAAAAAAAATATTAATAAAAATGCCATAAAACTACCCCCTTTTTTGTAAACGCTATACATTTTGCGCTAACCAATCAATAAACGCTAATTGCGATTTTTTTTAACGAAAAATATGTAGAAGAATACGTATCGGCCTAAACTGAGGAAAAAAAATGTTTTTTTATATCTTTTTTGGGGGTATTTATTATAGCAAAATGTAAAAAATATTGATTTTTTTTCAAAATAGTCGCTCTATTTTTGTTTATAGCGCAAAAAATAAAAACCGCAGAGATGATCAAATACCACCAAAAGAAAGCTCTATTTGTGGGAAAAAAAGGACGCCAATTTTGTTTGGGAGCCACGTCGCACGACTGCACAATTGTCAGTTAAAGCGACGCAGTGCCGAATCACAAAAAGTGGTCTGGTCTTTGGACAGCAATATGGTCCGGGGCTAAAGTGGTTAAGAAAGGCCTGGATACTTTCCTAAATGAACATAATATAACTGAGTACTAACATTTATAGGTTCAGTTGATCTGGGGAATATCTATTGCCTCTCGGGGGATCAGGAAGACATTTTTTCCCTTGCTGTAGAAAATTGGATCATGCTTTGCTGTTTTTTTTTTTTTTTGCCTTCCTCTGGATCAACTGTGGGTATAGAATGGGTATATGTGATTGTATGATATTATTATTTAATTTTTTTATGGTTGAACTGGATGGACTTGTGTCTTTTTTTAACCTGACTAACTATGTAACTATGTAACATACCTACCTCATAATGTAATTCTCTAATTAAATGATGAGAATTACGGTAAGAACCTAGCTTTAAACCAATAACATTTTATCACAGGTAAAGGGAATTGTTTTGCAGGGTGACTAGTAATTGGCTTTCAAGCACAAATGTAGACAGATATAAAAGACTCAAATTCAATCCAGTTATATATTCATGAAAACAAATCCTTAAATGTATTTTAAAATAGTACATCAATCTCTCTTTATTCTAGCCTCCCGTAATCCCATGTACAGCAAGACAGGGAGAGGATGGAATGCCAATCTAACACACAGCATATTCTGACAGGGTAGAGGGTACAGATGTGACCTTATCAGTGTACTACTGTTGCTTCATATTCCAATAACATATTAAGGCAAGTCCTTGACCAAGCTGTTTTTGTTTAACTATGGTGAAGAAAACTGAGGTCATGAACCTGTCTATACAGTCTTGTAGGGATGAGTGAACCTCATGAATGGCTGAAGAGAGTTACAAATACTTTGGGATATAAAACATTTTAAGCAAACATATCTTAACTATGCATTTAGCTGTTTGGCTACATTTGTTATTCAGCTTATTAAACATTACTAATTGTGTTGTATGTCACAGTAGATGTCAAATAAACAGAGTTGCAGTACGGACAATTGTAGCGATGTACAGACTTAAGCCTCCTACACACGGTTCGATTGTTGGAGAACTGAGCGTCTGATTTTTGTCAAAAGGGCGTGTGCCAGGATCTTGTCTTGCATACTAACTTTACATAAATTGTTGTGCCACAAACACAAACATAGTGACATTCTGGTAAGGATTGATTGATTTCCTGACACAATTTCAGGATTAAACCCATGTCTGCCATTTGATTCAAATTATAAGGTCAAATATGCAGTCCAGACAAAAAGATCTACATCTCACCTTTTCCAGCATTCACCAGCAACAGAGAGCTTGCTGGCGTCTGGCCAGCTCTTTTATTACCCACATGCAATAACAAATACATGCATTTGATTGGTTAGCTTATACATTCACTCCCACTTACCCACCCACTCACCCACCCATTCTCGTGTCCCCCTGTGAGCACATGAATGAATGAATGAATGAAAACTTATATAGCGCTGCACATGCGAACTGAATCGCCTCTGGGCGCTTGTTGTTCCTGTCTCCTTTGATATCAAAAGAGAAAAGTCTTGACCACATGTAATATACTTTGTTCAAAGTTCTTATACAGGGATTCCCGGCCAACTTTGCAAGGGTTTTCTCCTCAAACCCATGTAAACTCATAGGGAAAGAGAGGAGAAGGGGAAGTCCATATTTAGCATAAACATTTCTTGTTACAAGATTCAAAGTTCCTTCAGTCATCCAAAAGGCAAGAGTTTCCTTCCAAAATTCACACAAGCTCCGAGTGAGGAGGAGGGGGAGGGGTCCTTGCGCAAGTCCATATCTGTTTCTCTCCACGGAAGGACTTGGAATGTGAAGCAAAGGGGAATGCAATAGGGGGAAGGGGGAATAGCAGCTGAATAGCTTTCTGTTGTCTCTTTTTTCCAATGTTGAAGTGTAACTTTAAAACAATATCTGATATAAAATCCTCAAGGAAAATAAAACACTGTTGTGGTACATACTTTCACACATGCATATTTATATACAATGAATATAAAAACACATTCAATATGAAAATATAAAATAAATTAAAATAATATAAGAAGAGGAAACATTTCAGTGATTTTAACACTAAGTAAAATAGAATAAAATATTCATTTTATTTTCACGTCCACCACAATTCTACGAAGAATTTCAGCTCTTGAGCGCCAACCCTTTGGACCCCTTCTGCTAATTTTGTGTTTGTTGAGCACTGATTCTGAGCATGCGTGTTTGTACTTTCAACTTTTGTTGAATCCATGACGGATTTGTGTACTGACCATCCGAAAATCTGACATGGAGCTGTTGTTTGACAAAAATTTACTAGCCACCATCCAACATTTGTTGTTGGAAAATTGGACAACAATTGTCAAAAGGAGCGTACTAACAGTAAGAATTTTGGACAACAGTCTGTCAACAGACAATCCCCTTCCGAAAATCGAACCGTATTTACGAGACTTTAGCCACTGTGAAATAGAAATGCTGGATCTTGTGTAATTGTCTCTCGCAATGTAGTTGAAGAAGGTGGATGTAGAGTACATAATAATGAAAATGGCTACATTTGGCAGTTTCATTTAGAGTACAATTACACTAGCTGTCTTCCTATTTCTTGGCTCAAGGATTACGTTTAAACCAAAACTTAGTTTTGGGTATGCCAACAGGATAAATCCAATATCTGCAGTTGCTGAGTTTCTCAATGCTGGATAATGCTACTGCTATACCATGAGAATAAGACTCTATGGCACATGGAGAATGAGACATCTGGCAGGGAAAAGCTTGATGGGGAACCCTCCAACATATTTCAACAGCAATAGGACATTCAGTAGCACTGCTACATACATTGCAGATCTGTTTTAGGAAAGCTGGCATTTTTACCTTTAGAGCCCTTTCACACTGCCAGCGCCCGAAAAACGCTGGTAAAGCACCGTTAAGACCCTAAAGTTTTAGGGCGTTTTTGCAGTGCCTCAGTGTGAAAGAGCAAGGCGTTTTTACAGCACTTTCAATTCATTTCAATGGAGAGGGGCTTTTTTTAAGCGTTTTTTTCAGCGCCCAAAAGCTGCTCCAAAGATGCTGCTTGCAGGACTCAGTGTGAAAGGGTCCATTGAGATGCATGGAGATCTTTTTTCGAGAGTTTTATTGGCGCTATTTTTAACGCTAAAACGCTGTAAAAATGTTTCAGTGTGGAAGGGGTCTTAAAGCGTACATAAAGCAAGCTTTGGATGAGTTATGATGGATTAGCACCCTGTAAAGTTTATTGCTTCCTGTGTCCCCCTTAGAATTACGCATGCTCTATTTTTCCTGGTGACCACAGTCAATGTGACTGAAAGTAAGGGGAAATCCCAAATTTTGATCTGTTACAAGTGGGGGAATAGAAGAAATATTCCAATAGGGACACTTGTTTTTGATGACAGCAGACAGGATTTACTTCAATTCTGGGAGATTCTCTCTTACTAGCTGTATTATTTGTAAGACAGGAAGTGAAAAAAAATCATGCAAATGGAACACAACTAGTAAAAAAAAAAAGAGGGGTTTAACCATTTTCTATATTTCCAAAATAAAAAAGTTGATTATGTAGATATACTTTAACCTCTGTGTCAGTGATGTATTAATAGCCCCCCGGATACAATTCAGGTACTTTTCTGTCATACAGTAACAGTTATACATTTGACTAGTGTAAAGCTGGTCCATATTTCTGGCAACCATAATGTGGAATCAAGATGTTGTAATGGCTCCCCATTTCTGAAAGGTCTGTTACATGGGGAAGTGTGTGAGGATATCATTACATCATGATCATTAATTACACGTTGCTGCCTCCTTGAAAGCAGTTACACTTTGTTTTATATGTACAAGTAACATCAAATTTGAAAAGCTTTATGATTGACATTAGTTACATTTAGGTTGGTCCATACACAGAAGGATTTCTACAAGCAATGCTTTTGATATAAGCATCATAGCAACAGATGGACCAAATAAAAAAATGATGTGTAAAATTCCCTAAGTAGCAGTAATCACTTGTGTGTGTGTGTAAATGTTAGCATTTGCATACAGAGATTTTCCTGTCGTTGAAACAATTCTATGCAAGCAGGGGCCAATTGTTTAATTTTCTTTGTAGGATGAAGGCTGTGCTGTCTCCCCCTTGCCGTGCTGCCATCTTCCCTCCTCTCCTGCCTGCTGCTTCAGGGGGATGTTTCTGCATGGGAGAGAGTAAATATGTTATTTACTGACCCCAACCTTTTCTAAATTAACACAATGAGGGATCTGTACCAGTCACTCCTGTGTTCATTCTTAAAGTGGAGCTCCACCCTAAAGGGGAAGCTCCGCTTTTCTGCTTCCTCACCTCCTCCGTTGCCACATTTGGCACCTTTTGGGGTTAACCTGGTTTGGTTAAGCTAGAAGTTACCCCCCCCCCCTCCTTCCCCCGCAGCTGGCCCAATCAGAGAGCACATCACTATCGGGCTGAGGCTGCAGAGAAACAGAGTGGGGAAGCTCTGTCCTTAGTCCCTTTCTCTGTCTCCCATCGCTCTTTGCGCATGCACAGTAGGGAACTGGCTGTGAAGACGCATGGCTTCACTGCCTGTTTCCCATAGTAGAGATAGCGGAGGCAGTACCTGATAGCTGATTAAAAAATCGCTTTGGTTAAGGACACCACTACATTCCTGGACAGGTAAGTGTCCTCATATTAAAAGTCAGAAGCTTCAGTATTTATTTGTAGCTGCTGACTTTATTTCTGCAGGAGCCTGAAGCTCCTCTTTAAGTGGAGCATAGTAAACTGTTTACTATGCTTCAGTTTGTGAATGAACAGGAAGACACTGAGGCTGCAGAGAAAAATAGTGGAGGAGCTCTGTCCTTAGACCCTTTCGCTGTCTCAAAAGTGAGACATCAGAGTTTTGTTTCCTGATATTTTACCAAAAATCTGATTGAACAGAGAACAGTTAAATTTTTTAATGTGATAGAAATCCTTTATTGTATCCACAGAGCAAAGTTGCCAGTATGCTTCCAAACCCACCAAAAACGATTTAGTGTTAGGCAATGCTGTGCACCACTGGGGGAGAAATGGTAAACCTAGGCCATTCATAGACATCTTTCCATGGGCATATTTCAAGTATATATTTTTTTGCCCTGGTGAAAGATGGTGTTTTACAAGATATGTCATCTGATGTTAGAGGTATCCATGTATGTTTTCCTGTGTGCCTGCCCGGGCAAAAGGTTTAATCTGCTTGCAGTAGTTAGTTTACTTTGATAAGTCCTCTCTTTTTTTATCCTTTTAGAGTTTAGCATTGCACACAGGATTACACACTAATTAAAATCTTGGCTACTTCGTGCTTTGCTTAAATCATTTTACAATCTTGTTAATCCCAGGGCTTTGCAAAGAGTAATATTTGGAAAGTCCAGTATTACAAACAGTTTCAGGAATACCCAAAGGGCCAAGTAACCCTTTCAGGCCTATTATAAAATTCATCTGGAAATTAAAGAAGGGTGGTCCTTTTGGTTGAAAACAGTTAAGCAAAAGCTAAAAAAAAGAATAGCAATGTATCCCTTAAAGGGGTTGTAAAGGTTCATCTTTTATTTTCTAAATAGGTTCCTTTAAGCGAGTGCATTGTTGGTTCACTAACCTTTTCCTTCCATTTTCCTTCTAAGGGGTAGATTCACGTAGAAATGACTATCTATAGGCATGCCTAGTGTCTGCTTTTTAAACTAGGCCGCCGCAACTTTTTCAGGCAAGTGCTTTATTCTCAAAGCACTTGCCTGTAAAGTTGAGGCGGTGTAGCGTAAAAGAGCCGGCCGAAATTCAAATTCGGCGGGTAGGGGGCGTGTATCATTAAAATGAAGCGTGTCCCCGCGCCGAACGAACTGCGCATGCGCCGGCCGTGATTGGTTCCCAGTGCTCATGGTCCAAATCTAGAAGTCAATTCGACGTGTAAACGTCGTGAACGGCACTTACGCAAAACCCTATTCGTGAACGTTTTACGTAAAGGACGTAAACAACGGGAAAAAAAGCGCCGTCATGCCCTCCATACTTAACATTGCCTGCGCCTCATATAGCAGGCATAACATTACGATGGTACTACGCTAACGCAAACAACGTAATTGAAAAGCGCCGGCCAGGCATACGTTCGGGAATTGGCATATAGGCTCATTTACATATTTTAAACGGGAACGCCACCTATCGGCCAGCCTAAAATATGAAAATAAGATTAGACAGCGTAATAGATTTACGCATGTCTGATCTAAGGAAAATCTATGCTTAACTGATTTTATGAATGAGTGACATAGATTAGGCGCTTAAAACGCAGAGATAAGACGGCTTATCTGGAGATAAGCCGGCTTATCTCCTACCTGAATCTACCCCTAAATGTTTTTTTCTTTGTTTGAATTTCTCACTTCCTGTTTCTCCTTAGTAAGCTTTCCACCATCATCCGAGCGGTGGAAAGTCATTTAGAACAGCTTACTGAACACCTTACTGAGGGGGAACAGGAAGTGAGAAATTCAGACAACGAAAACAAAGAAAAAAAACATTTAGAAGGGAAATTAAAGGAAAAGGTAAGTGAACCAATAATACACTAGCTTAAAGTAACCGATTTAGAAAATAAAGAACAAACCTTTACAACCCCTTTAAAGGAGAAACTACAGATGGATGAAAATTTGGTAGTGTTTTGTTTCTTCCATCGAGCAATCATACTCAATCATACTCAATCAAAATATCAATTAAACAGTTGGCACTTTGATCAATCATTTATTTTTCGATATGCTTTCTACATAGACTCTTTTTGTGCCTGTTCCCAGAAGCTGAGTAGATGAAAGAGAAGGCTACTGTTGGATGACTTTGTGTTGTGTTCAAGGTCTAGCTTATTTTCTAATAATAAGAACAAAACCAATAAACTACAATGGTGTTAAATTGTTTGTTTGCCTCTTCTCTTTTAATGGAAGTCCCAATATTTTAAGAAATGCATTTTCTCCTCATGTTTATCAGACTACAACAGGTGATTCATGGAGGACAAGTGGAGCTTAAGGCTCTAGGGCAGTGATGGCGATCCTTGGAACCCCAGATGTTTTGGAACTACATTTCCCATGAGGCAAATGCACTCTGCAGAGTAGGCGAGCATCATGGGAAATGTAGTTCTAAAACATCTGGGGTGCCAAGGTTCGCCATCACTGCTCTAGGGTTTCTTTTCCTTAAGGTTCCCAATATATGGACCCAAACCTTCCTACAGAGACAAAAACAATCTTACACCAGTGATATTGATTTTGAAGCTGCAGGTTCTAGCATTGGTACTTTATGTTGGTACCTTTAGGTGCAGTAAGAGTTGAGCCCGGATTCACAAAGCACTTACGCCGATGTATCTCCAGATACGCCGATGTAAGTACAAATGTGCCCTGTCGTATCTATGTGTCGACCCACAAACTAAGATACGCCGAAAAATAGGCTTTAGCCACCCAACGTAACTTGCCTATGTCGACGTATAGTGGGCGCATATTTACGCTAGACGCATGTTGCGCTCCTATTGATTTTCGATTCAAATATGCAAATAAGGCAAATACGGCAATTCACAAACGTACTTGCGCCCGGCGCATTATATACCCGATTTGCGTAAGTCGTACGTCCAGCGTAAAGTTATTCCCCATATAGGAGACGCAACTCATGCAAAGGTATGGACCAGGGAACGAATGCCGTAAAATTTTACGTAGTTTATGTTACATAGTTAAATAGTTAGTCAGGTTGAAAAAAGACACAAGTCCATCCAGTTCAACCATAAAAAAAAAATAAACAAACAAAATAAAACACAGTACAATCCCATACACCCAACTACATACCCACATGTTGTATGTATATAGGGCTGGGCGTAGGTTACATTCACGTCATAGGCAGTGATTCGACGTATCATAGGCAGTTTCGACGTGATTGTGAGCATGTGCACTGGGATGCGTTCAAGGCACGATGCATGCGCAGTTTGTTTTAAGTACTTGTGTGACGCTTGGCCCATCATTTGCATGGAGTCACGCTTCATTTAAATGTATCAAGCCCACTTCCACCTACTTTGGCTTAGGCCGGCTTACGCCTACGAATTTACGATACACCGGCCCAACGTTGGGAGCATTTGCTTTGTGAATTCAATGCTTCCCTCTCTGCGCTGCACCGGCATAGCGTAAAAGACATACACTACGGCGGCATATATATGCGCCGATGTATGTGAATCCGGGCCTTGATGTTCAGTGTAGAAGATCCTGCAACAGGGCGGGTAAATTTACAAGCAAGGGATGTTTATTTAAGGGATGGTTAATGTTAGGCCCCATTCACACCTCAGCACCTTGGAATCTCTGCGCGTTGATTAAGGCCCCATGGCCAAAACATGTGTGCTTACTTATACTGTACTCACCTTCATGCTAATCAAACAAAAAGGCAACTGCATGTTGCTAAGAGTCGGTTCACATAGGGGCAACGCGACTCTGACTGCGACTTTGCGAGGCAACCTGCACACAACATGAGTGCTCACCACAGCGTGACTTGGGGCGACTTACAAGGACAGGCAGCCGACTTTTCAGTGGCCAATCAAACAACAATCAGCTCTGTGGGAGGGAGGGGGGAGGGAAGGTTTGCCTGAGAACATTCTTTCTCTTCCTGTATTGTTGCTTCAGTTAAGATACGATTCAACTTTGGAGGCGACTTCCATTGAAATCAATGGCTACAAGTCACCTAGAAGTTGCCTTGAACTAGTACAGGAACCTTTTCTAAAAGTTGGAGTGACTTCAGTAGTGTACATTAAGACGGCTCCATTCACTTCCATTGATTTTCTCAACAGCACGACTTGGGACGAGTCGCCCCTGTGAGATTTTGAGGATGACCTAGATCTATGTTGTATAACTTGATATGTTAGAGCCATTAATAGGCATTTCTCCCTTCCTTTATGTCCCAGTGAAAGTGGTTAGCAAGATAAATAGAATAAATCTCCCTAATGGGGACACAGGAAGCACTGAACCCCTTCACCACTGTCTAAAACACACACACAAAAAATAAAACAATTAACTTAAGATAATTTAAGAACAAGGCTATTGATGTTCCAAAGTCAGGAAGGGCTTAACAATGTTATATTTTTGTCACTGGTCATTGACTATATGCTGGAAAGTGGTAGCAGGCACAGTTTAATTGCATACCTGGAGGTTAGCATTATGACTTTACTGCCACCGGGGGCTAGCAATTTATAGAGTCATCACAAGTTGGCATTACAAAGCTTTGTACATTTACCAATGCTAGTGGTTGGCAGCATATATTTTCTTGTACCAGAGGCTGACTCTTTGTTTCCCCTATATATTAGAGATAAGTATTATACATTTTTATTGAGTCTAAGGCTGGCATTATACAATTCCAATACCATAGGCTAGCACTATTTTCCAGGTGTCGGAGCCTGGCATTTACTGACAGTCAGAATTGGCAATATACTTTTAACAGACACCGACAGCTAACATCAGAAGCAGGCAACCCTGCAGAAAGACCCACATTCCATTTTTGCCTCAGGGCCAAAACTTTGTTGAGATTACCCTCTAAGTGGGAGAAGCTGAGGTTAGCATACCTCTGTGTATTTACTTGTTACATTGTAAATCATGTTTTGATTTGACACAAGCTTGTTTCATACAATTTTAACAAGGTTAGTAAAAAGGATATATGTTTTTTTCTAACCCTGTTAAAATAGTTAACATTCTTTTTTTATAAACTGGTTCTAAAAATGATGGCGGTATGTGTGGTAACCTTAAAGAACGTCAAGAGACTCTTTTAGCCCAGGAAAACAATTGAAGAGAAGTGCACATGTACCCAGATAATGGACAGTTAACATGTTCTTTCAGCAGAACTGAAATCATTTTATAAAAAATTGTAAGCAGGAGGGCTATTTATCTCAGAAAAGACATGTAATGTCTCTTCTGCAATAAAAAATATACCTTTTCTGCATCACCGGCACAGTGCCGGTATGCAGAGCGCTCCTACATGTGTAGGAGTTACATCAACCGAGGCAACCAATGAAAACCCCCAAAGACCGGCAACCAGGGAGTGGATGCCATCAACGGCAAAGGACCCATCGTGGCCTTCATACCTGTAAACAGGGGGTAAGTATAGGGTCTTCAGTTCCACTTTAACAAGCAGCAAACAGGCTTCGAAACATTGCCTCCCTGACCTCACTAGCTGCTTTTACTGTGAAGTGATTTGTTCTCAAAGGCTCTCAAAGATCACAGCAAAGATTCTTAAGACCCATTCATACTAGCCGCATGCTAAAACATATATGTATATATATATATATATATATATATATATATATATATATATATTTTGTATTGGAATTGTACAAAAGTAAACTTCTGTAACTGTGTGTACTGTGCTCCGGTGGCCTACAATGTTATCATTGTACTACATCTCACCAAACCATTGTTTTCTACACACCCACTACCGTTGATCAGATGCAAAAAAATGGCAGTCATATAGTGTGAGCGAGCCCTAAATTTAGGTTTCAGGCTATGTTCACAATGATCCAATACGAAAGTTGTACGACTTCCGATCTGACTTTGCCCTGTGACTTTATGTCTGACTTCCATCAATGGGATCCGACATTACTCCTACCAAATCACTCCCTTTGAGTCTGGTTTGAATCTTGAGGGGGGAACTCCATGCCAAAAGTGAAAAAAAAAATAACAGCATTGGTTTCGCCCCAAAATCCATACCAGATTCTTATCCAAACATGCAGCCCGGCAGGTCAGAAAAGGGCGGTGGCGAGCAAGTGCCTCCCCCCTTCTGAACCTACCAGGCCACATGCCCTCAACATGGGGGAGTGGGTGCATTGGGCCTGGGGGGGGGGGCTCTGTTCCCCCTACCCAAAACCACCTTGTCCCCATGTTGATGGGGACTAGGGCCTCTTCCCGACAACCGTGGGTGGGGGGCTTATTAGAATCTAGAAGCCCCCTTTAATAAGGGGGCCCCCAGATCCCACCCCCCATGTGAATGAGTATCGGGTACATTGTACCCCTACCCATTCAGCCCTAAAAAAAATAGTGGAGTGTTTAAAAATAAAAGACATTTTTCATTGTGTTATTCCTCCGGTCTTCTTTACTCTCCGCTGGCTTCCACTGTTGTGCCATCTGCGATTTCTGGCAGTTCTTATACAGCCATGGGGCGTGGACATTCAGTAACATCACCATGAGACTTTGCTCCTGTGACGTCATGTGACGTGCTGTTGAAGTCGCCAGGATCTACTCTCTACGAAAAGGATCTCAGGAGGAGATTTACTAAAACTGGTGCACACAGAATTTGTAGCAGCTCTGCATAGTAACCTATTAGCTTCTAGGATTTATTGTCAAAGCTTAATTGAACAAGCAGAAGTTAGGAGCTGATTGGTTACTGTGCACAACTGCACCAGTTTTAGTAAATCTCTCCCACAGGTTTTGCTGAGCCTGTTGTGAACTTTGAATAGAACATTATCTATAATGCCGGGCCACAGATTGGAGACCCCTGGTCTAGACACAGATTCACTTTAAAGCTAAACTCTTTGCTTGAGATGTCTGCCAACATGTGTTTTTATGGTCACCCTCCGCTAGAGCACCCCTGATCCTAAAAATAAAAAAAATTGTATACATACATTTTTAGGGTGTTTTTTAGTTCAGTCACATCGTGTTACTGGTCCTGTTGTTTCTGTGGAGGTGGTCGATTGTAAATACTGCATTCTCCAATGTATTCAGGACAGAAAGCAAGACATTTTACATATGATGGAGAATGTATGAACCACGGCCACGTCACTTAGAAGCTTTGGTGTCCTCTACTGGGTCTCCTTGACTGGCCTATGCTGTTGTCGTCCTTGCAGCAGGACAAGAGATGCCCAAGTCTTTTCACATTAGCAATCAGTGTGGGAGGTCCTGGCAACCAAACACACCCCCTGCCTTGCTGTGTTAGAGCCCTTTCACACCAAGCCGCCCTGAGCATTGGTGGTAAAACGCTGCTATTTTCAGCGGAGCTTTACCGTCAGATTTGCTGTGCTTTTCTAGCGGGGCACTTTTAACCCCTGCTAGTGGACGAAAAAGGGTTAAAACCACCTGCAAAGCTCTGCTACAGTGGCGTTTTGCTGGTGGTATGGCAGCACTGCCTATTGATTTCAATGGGCTGGAGTGCATTAGGAGCGGTGAGTCCACCGCCTCTAATGAGCTCCAAAGAAGTTCCTGGCAGGATTTTTTCTGACGCCCTGCCAGTGCACCACTCCATTGTGAAAGCCCTCAGGCTTTCACACTAGAGTGAATGGAGAAGCTGTTTTAGGGCGCTTTGCAGGCGCTATTTTTAACTCGATAGCGCCTGCAAAATGCCCCAGTGTGAAAGGGGTCTTAAAGTATGGCTGTGATTGCAAAGGGGATCTGTGATTGCAAGTTGGACAGTGACTGGCGGGGGTGATTTAAGGTGGGGGCTGTGATGTAAAGGGGGTCTGTGATTGCAAATTTGACAGTGACTGGCGGGGGGTGATATAAGGTGGGGGCTGTGATGTAAAGGGGGTCTGTGATGTGAAGGGTGTTAGTACCGTACTGTAATTTGAAGAGCGAGTCTGTGACGTGAAGGGGAAACTGAGGACACTGATGTAAAGGGGGAGCTGACAACGCTAATTCAAAAGGGGGGACTGTGATGTAAAAATGATCTGTGATGTGAAGGGGGAACCAAGGACACTTATATAAAAGGGGAACTTGTAGAGAGTGGAGGAGAGAAATGTGATGTGAAGGATCTCGGAGCACAAAACATGAGATTTGGACCTCTGTGTGAAGAAAATTCTACTGACTGGACCTCCGTAAATTAAAATGTAATACCCCTGCTTTATGATATTACAAATATAGCTATGCATATATTTCTAGAGACTTGCACTTTTATAAAGCTAAACTCCAGGAATAAAAAAAAGTATTTTAATTAGATTCATCACAAAAAAATACATAAATCTGCTTTGTGTGCACCGTATGCATCTGTGAACCCAGTTACTACCTTGTAAAACTAGTTACATGGTGACATCATGCTGCAGATTGCTTGTGCAGAGAGCAGAGCTATAGGAGGAACCCAACAAGTCCACCCACTACAGTCTGCCTACCAAAAACTACAGTGGGTGGATACAAGACCAGTTACTTTGCACAAGGAGAGAGCAGCAGTGACTGGTCCTAATTACAGAAAGCGGCTACATAGAGGCAAAGTTCCACACTAGATTACTGCACATATCTGGAAGAAATATACAAAGCATGTCAATATTCAATTAAGAATATGCATGCCTATTGTGTTTAGTTATTATTTTTTTATCCCAGAGTTTTAATGACCTCCCAAATGCTGGCACTATTTTTGTTCAAGATGCCATGGATGTCGCAGACAGTTTGGCGGATCCAGCTTCATTAGTTCCTCAGGAAACGTACTGTTTGTCATTTGACAGGTGGAAACTGTTAGTTACTTTTTTTCCTTGTTGTCTGCCTGCAACTCCCAGCAATCAATAAAATGCTTCCAGTCATTTTCGATTGTTTTTTTTTTGCTGCCGTTTTGGGAGCCTTTTATTAAAAACCTACAGAAATCATTTCAGAATAATATCTAGGAACCTTTGTGCGGGTGAGACTTTATTCATTGATTTCTGTGGCAGTTACGGGCAAAGATCTCTTCAACTTCTAAATGCATGCACATTTTTCTTGCAAGCTGAGGTCCAATTCACAAAGTAGAAGGTTAAAAACACATAAAATGAATTTCATATAAAATACTTAACTACTGAAGATGTAATCTGAAAATATATTGGGCCAGATTCAGAGAGCCATTACGCCTGTCTAACTGGTGTTAGACAGGAGTAATTTCAAATTTTGCGCGCCGTATCACTAGTTTGAATCCTCAAACCATGATACGGCGGCGTTGGGCTTCGATCTGACAGGCTTACGTCTTCGTACGCCTTCAGATCTACGCTGCAATCTTTTTGCGGCCGCTGGGTGGAGTTCGCGTCGTTTTCAGCGTCGGGGTATGCAAATGAGCTTTTTCCGGCGATCCACGAAGTTACGAGCGTCGTTCGCAATCGCGTACGTAATTTTTTCGCTACGTAAAGTTAAACCAGCTATTAGCTGGTCTAACGTTACGCGGCCCATGTTAAGCATGGGCGTCGTTCCCGCGTCGACTTTCACATTTTTTTATTTTTTTTTGCGTAAGTCGTCCAGGAATAGGAATGTCCGTAAACGATGCTACTCAAAAAAAAATGACGTAACGACGTGATTTCGCGCAATGCACGGCGGGAAATTTCTGAACGGAGCATGCGCAGTTCGATCGCCGCGGGGACGCGCTTAATTTAAATGCCTCACGCCCCCTAATCGCGTAGTTTGATTCCGCCGGGAGAAATACACTACGCCGCCGTACCTTGTGGGCCAAAATCTCTCTGAATTCCTCCTAGAGCCAGGTAAAGTACGGCGGCGTAGAGTATCTCTGATACTCTGCGGGAATCTAATTCTTTCTGAATCAGGCCCATTGAGTTTATATTATGAATTAAAGCATCCCTTGCCTTTACATGCAATACTCATTAACTCTAGGGTGAAGGAATAAGGTATACCTGTACCTTACATCTTGCATTGGCAGGCTCCTGTGCTCCCACTGACCCCCTCTTACAATGCAGGGCAGTAGGGCCTGTGTTGCATTTGATAAAGTTGTGATGTGACTGCAGCCTGGTGCGCTTTATAGAAGAGGTTCTGGTGGACTGGTCACATAGATGGAGGAAGCCTGCCAGATAAAGTAAGGTAAGAATTCATCGTATTCCTCATTTCAGAGAGTTAATGAGCAAGTTACCCAGAAATTAAACATTTTCAGAAGTGTTGCATTCTTGCTTCTGCTGACCACCAGCTGCTGCTCTCCACATTTCCCTGTATTTCCCCACCCACTGCTCCCCCACACCTACCACCTCGATTGCGGCTGAGAGCAGCTCCCAACAAAGCCTCACATTGATTCATATGAAATTGCAAAACTGTTTTGCTGTCTGATCCACTATCTGTGCCAGGAGAGTGCACCCAACTTGAATGACATGTAGGACAACAACACAATGTCACTGGAGTGACAGCTGGGGCCACTGACATCATGGCCAAGATGGAGGCATACAGCAGCATTCTGGGACCTACTTCAGCTGCACCACAAGGGAAGCTTTTACAGGGAGATTGATTTTTAACCTAAAGGTAAATGCCTAAAGAGGCATTGGCACATGCAATAATAAACACACATCAGGGACACATCGGCGTGACCAATTAGAATGCCTCCTATACGTACCTTTACAAGGTGCCTTTAGAAGATTAAGCAGCAGGGATTTTAAATCGATGGACCGGTGAAGGGGTGAACCAATGTCTTCTAGCGGCTGATTGCCGGCCAAAGGTACAGCAGGACCGGGAGGAAGATGAGGACAGGGTCCAGTCTAAGTTCACCTTACAGATTCTCTGTAAAGGTGAACTTACCCTTTAAATATTCTAGTGAACGTTTTTGTTAATGTTGTTGTTTGCTAAGTCAAAAAGTAAATAGCTGCTGATCCATCCAGATATCCAGTGCCACCCTGTGAACTCTGCAGTATTATCTTCCCACCCAGGTTACCTCCGAGGACTACAAAACACCGATGTTCGGGGGGGGGGGGTTCTGTTGTCCTGTCCTGATGTAACAATATGACCCCTCCAGAGATACAGTAATGTGATTGAGTGTTGCCACCATAGGACAGGAAGTGTAGTATTGGTGGGATCACCAGGAGAAAATAAAAGAAAAAAGACCTGAAAAGGAGAAAACAAATGTAGCCACCGTATTTATACCTGCAATATTTGAAATTTTTGGTCTGGGGCCCAGACATTCTTTGCTGTTTTCACTTATGCACTTTCTATATATATAAAAAAAAAAAAAGCTGTTTTTGTTCTAATAGCAATTTCTCTGATTATAAGGTGTAATAAATCCTGGTTAATAAAACAGTAAGAAACAAACATTCAATATGCCAGGCTCATGTCAGGCTGCTAACGAATGTTGGGATAATTAGCATACCTATAATAATAGAAAAAAATGACTTTTAATAACAATGAGCACAGTTATTCAGAGCTGATGCATCAGAATTCACTCACTCACAAGTTACACAATAAATTCCCAGATCCCTCTGAGCTATAAAAATGCACTGATTACTGTAAAAATGACAATGGCAGTGAAGGGGTTAACCATTAGGGGGCACTAAAGAGGTTAAGTGTGACCTATTGTGTTTTTTTTACTGTAGGGGCGTGGCTGGACATGTGACGTCACTGATCGTCGTTCCCTATGACAGGGAACAGATGATCAGTGACAAGCCACAGAGAAAAACGGGGAAGGTTTGTTTACACTCACCTCTCTCCGTTCTTCAGCTCCTGTGACCCAATCGTGGGACACCGTCGGCGATCGGGTCTGCGGGTCCCACGTGCGCGGTCACAGAGCTCAGGACTAGGTTGCAGCCTCACCACCGGTGCCGCGCTCGCGACCCATGGCTGGGCTCTTAAAGGTGATGTACCTGTACATGCCTGTGCCCAGCCGTACCCTTCTGTCAACGTATATCAGCGTAAAGGCGTCCTCGAGTGGTTATACAACCTGCTAAGTCCATTGGGTGAAAAATGTCATTGTCACACCTAATAAGAAAGGGGGTTGTCTGTATGACTTACCTAGTTTTAATAAACCTTGCTGCAGTTAGGCAAAAACAAAAACACAGGAGAGCCTAACCATGTTTTTGTATGCTAGTGGGGGAGAAGGTAGACCCTGGAGAGCCTATGTACCTGTGGCTGGTTGCTGTATATGATGGATGACAGGAAAGTGTGGCAAAAGGGAGTAGCTTGAGGGCTTCTTCTTACCGTGTTAGATACTCTTAGGTAAAAGGATGCCACGTAAAGCAGGGTATACACTAGTAAAGTTTTGTTTGACATTTTTCATTTTAAGAACGTTGCAAGAACATGTGTTTGTTTTTCGTATCATAATTGGGGTTAAAATAGACATTGGTTTTCATCCTCAGTGATGAGAAAATTCAAAAGACCAGGATTGGAAATGTTTCCCCCTAGAAGCAACATTCAAGAGAATGTTTCCTAGTCATACAATTGGAGTCATAGAGATATCTATACCGGGAGATCCCAACCCCAACAAAAACTAGTAGAAACAAAAAAAGCCAAACTGGGTGTTCCAGGATATAACTTACAAGAGACACAGAAACCTCTTTTTATGTATATGTTTTAATGCTTTTTTTAATGTTTGTACATTAAAACTTATTTTTTTATTTTTTTTATAGGAGGTTTCTGTGTACCCTGTAAGTTATATGAATACCAGCAGGATACCCTAGAACATCCAGTTTGGCTTTCTTTGTTTCTACAAATTTGTTCTCAAACTTATGAATTTCTAACAGTGAATGTGGTTTTCATTTGGTAAAGTCCATTCATTCCAAAATAGATTTTTCAATTTTCAGCAACATTAAAACGTACTGAAATTTTAATTTTCATTCGAAATTCCACTAGTGTATACCCAGGTTTAGATGTCGGCATTGACGGCCGGAGCATGCGCAGTACGTTCGGCGCGGGATCGCGCCTATTTTAAATACTACACAGCCGCCCTACGCCGCCCGAATTTTAATTACGCTCCTATTTACGCTACGCCGTCCGCAACTTTAGGAGACAACGTTCACGCTTTGTGAATGACAGCACTTGCATCGTAAAGTACCCGCCGAATGCGGCGCTACGTTTAGGAGCAAGTGCTTTGTGAATGCAGCACTTGCACGTAAAGTTGCGGCGGTGTAACGTAAATGAGAAACGTTACGCCGGCAAAAAGAACCGCTCGCCATCCTGAATCTGGCCCTAAGTGTTTAAGATGGTAGCTTGTTGTTCTCCAAAACTGAACTCTAGAAATTATTTTATTTACATATTTACATTAGTCCAGCTCGGCACAATGTAAATATGCATATGTCATACCCGATGGACTGCTGGGAAGCTGAAAATCACTGTTTCACAGTATAATTCCCTGTACACATGATCGGTTTTCCCATCGGTAAATAGTCTCCGGGAAAACCGAAGGGAAAGCCGAGAACCTGCTCGTCAGCATTTTCCCCCTACACACGGACGGTTTTCCATAGGAAAACTGCCAGGAATCCTGGCTGGAAAAAATAAAACATGTTCTCATTTTTCCCACGGGATTCCCAGCAGTTTTCCTGCTGGGAAAACTGCCATGGAGCATACACACGGCTAGTTTTCCCGGCCAAAAGCTGTCATGGCGAGTGTACAAGGCATTAGCCCCATTCATCTGGGTCCTGATTAGTTCTATGCTAGTGATTCCCCCATTCACAGAATGCCTTGTGTTTTTTTTTTTTTTGAATGAGTATCAGCCATTCTCTGACTAAACATAGTGAAAATTGTGACGTCACTATTCCTCTCCGCAACAGCAATCAAGATGTCATTGAGAAAATCAATATACCACAGGTAGAATTTTTGAACATTGTGAACTTGGTTTTTAAAAGCATACAGCAATAAAGAACATGCCCTGCAAACAAAGGCTATACTTTTGCTCAACATTCGTCCCTAAGGTTAGAAGCTAAATTCCCACTGTGCACTTCTTTCAAACTATCTGTGTAATTTCCATTCAAGTGGCATAAATAATGAAACAGAGAATTTCTGAAGCTGAAAAGATGATTATTGCACTTACGGCTCTCTCACACTAGACACCACATCAGACCAGGTGGATAGGTTCTATGAGCTCAGTACGTGTAATTCCGCATCCCATTGAAATCATGGAGAAAAAAGTCAAAACAAAAGCTTGAGGGAATGATTGTTCCAAGTAATTAAAGCAAATCAGAGAACATAGAAATCTAGAACACTAAACCTCCTCATCTTCAAAGTTTTCAATTAGACATTTGCAGGATTGAAATGCGTTGCACAGCCGGCTATTAGAATAGAAGCCTAATCATTAAAGCATGTTTTGGTTCGGTCGCTGCAGCCGCAGTCCTGCTGATTTCAGTGGTATTTTATTAATAAGTTCCCGCGGGAAAACCTTTGAGAATGGAAAAGGAACACTGGATTAACTAGCTGTGTGCTGTAGTGGTTTTCAATGCATGACAATGGCCATTAGTTAGATAAGCACTCAACACTACAGAGTTTTATAATTAGATAGATCCTAATTTATATTGCTGGAAGAAAAGTATATGTGATAGATGGAGAAAGCAATCATATTTCAGCTGACAGTCTTCTAGTTTACATGCACCGATCAGCCCTAACATTATGACCACCTACCTGATATTGAGTACCGTATTTTCCTGGTGCCTTCCATGGCAGCATACATAAAGTTGAGGGCGGAGTAACCAATCATATGTATGCTGCCATGGGTAGGCACCAGGAAAGGAAAATTACGGAAAGGTAAGTATACAATTTTCTGTTTTCCGGCGTATAAGACGACCTTTTGTACTTAAAAATATCCCCCAAAAATCGAGGGTCGTCTTATACGCCGGTATCTGTATGCAGAGTCAGACTGCGGGCATCCATTGTTCAAAAGCTGCGCCTCCTCCTTGTCCTGTTCCGTGATAGGCGTAACACTCAGTTTCCCAGCAGAGCATGTGTTCAGTGTTATGCCTATCACGGACGTCCTCTCGACTGACTCTGCATACAGGGATAAGGTATGCAATGGGCACAGTGAGGTAAGTCAGAAGGGGGTTGTCTTATATAGTAAGTATATCCCTAAACCAACCTTTTAGCTGGAAAATTAGGGGGTCGTCTTATACGCCAGAAAATACAGTAGGTCCCCCTTTTGCCAATTAAGCCCTGACCCGTGAAGGCATAGACTCCACTAGACCTCTGAAGTTATGCTGTGGTATCTGGTACTATGCCACCAGTAGCAGATCCTTTAGGTCCTGTAAGTTTCAAGGTGGGGCCTCCATAGATTGGACTTGTTTTTCCAACACATCCCACAGATGCTTGATTGGATTGATATCTAGAGAACTAGGAGTCAACTCCTCAAAGACACCTTCTTCCATTGCTCCAAGGTCCAAATTGGATGTGGAGAAATACACATCCAATTCACAATAGTGTGAACCCAGCCTTACAGGAGTGAATTTCACATCCCTAGGGGTGGATTTCCTCTCACTTCCTGTTGTCTCCCTCCGTTTGTAAGTATGAGTCATATGTAAGTCGGATATTTGTAATTTGGAGGCTGTCTGTACAGGGATTGTCCCCCAGCCTGTGACTGGATAGTGAAATAAAAAGCACTGATGAGCTCATTTTGCTATCACTTTGCTCCCTATTCCTATCAACATGCATCTTTTACCATTAGAGCAGAGCTGCACAACTGTCGCTTTATGCCACTTTCCTCTCTCAGTCTTAAAATGTAAATTTATCGGTAGACGCTAACACTTATCTGCATTATAAAATGAAACAAACATGGAAAACAAAAAAACATATTTCCAAAATTCATACAACAAAAAAACAAAAAACATATTACATGCCAAACACATCAATCAATCAATCAATCAATCAATCAATATATATATATATATATGTAAAGAAACAATTCCCCCCTCCCCCAACCCCTATTTTTCTCCTCTCTCCCTTCTCCCTCCCTCATCCCCTATCCCTCTACGTCCATAAGCTCCCCACACCATCCCTTCTTTCTTGAGTCATCATATGTTAATTATTCTATAACTGGTAAATGGTATTTACCCCTATGTTTCCATCTAGTCCTAGAATAAATGGTGTTAATCCGGTTAACAACAACTAGTGTCCCCACATTTCACCAAATGTATTTGTTAAACCCCTATTCTTATATACCTGCTATTCTTTTAACAATACATTGTTCACCTGTATCCGTCATTCCTCATATGGGGAATAGGCTGTGTGCTTTATAGGGGAATTTTTCCCAGAGTTGCTGTCTTCCACTATCCAATCATGTAAAATGCCCTTGCAAAGTGCAACTTCTGTTGAAAAGTAAACAGCCTATAGTAACTTAACCTCCATGTCTCCAAAGCTTTAATATGGGGAAAATTCCCTTGTAAAGTGCAACTTTCCTTGCAAAGTAAACAGTGTTTAGTAAGTTGACCGCCATGTCTCCAGAGCTTTAATATGGGGCCATTTTCCTTGTAAAGTTCAACTTTCCTTACACAGTTAACAGCCTTTAGTAACTCAACCTCTATATCTCCACAGCTTTAATATGGGGACAAATTCCCTTGTAGAGTGCAAGTTACATTTCTAAGTAAACAGCGTCTAGTAATTCACCCTCTATGTCTCAAGAGATTTAATATAGGGAAATTGTCCTTGTAAAGTGCAACTTGCATTGCAAAGTAAACAGCCTTTAGTAACCGAACCTCCATGTCTCCAGAGCTTTAATATGGGGAAAATTCCCTTGCAAAGTGCAACTTCCCTTGCAAAGTAAACAGCCTTTAGAAACTCAACCTCCATGTCTCCAGAGCTTTAACCACCTCCCTACCGCTGGATGCCATATGACGTCCTTGACTTTTCAGCCGGCGATTCTGCGCACCATAAGAATGATCATGCCGCTTGATTGTTCTTCTCTCGAACCTCCCGTTCCATTGGGGGCCCGGAGAACAAATCGGCCGGTGCCGGATGACGAGGATAGAGATTTCCGGTGACCAGATGGTCACTGGTCATCTCTATCATCGTCGGAGGTAAGCAAAGCTGCAATTGCGGCTGTCAGCATGAGGTCGGTGAATTTAAAGTGTCGTCTATAGAGGATTTTTAAGTACCAAAGTTTGGCACCATTCCATGTGATTCCATGTAATATGGGGAAAATTCCCTTGCAGGGTATACAGCCTTTAGTAATTAAACCTGTATGTCTCCAGAGCTTTAAAAAAGTTGTTATTCTGCCAACGGGTATTAGGCAGCCAATAAATAGCTGTATTCTTTACAAATACAGTAACAGTTAAAAGTTTTCCTTTAACAGTGATTCAATGTAGTTTATCTGTTAGGATAAATGTGTGCCTGTCACCTTTTCACCTAAAGTGTTTGTTAACCCCCCAAAAAATTCTGATTCTGGTCCCTTAAAGCAGATTACACAGCACAGTGCTTGTGCTGTGTAATCTGCCCCCTCTAAACTGTAAAAAAAAAAAAACTCCCTGATCCTGCCACTCTCTGTATGCCCTCTCTATACTGACCACAATAACCAGGGCTGCTGAGCCCTGACTAGGGATGAGCCGAACACCCCCGCGTTCGGTTCGCACCAGAACCAACGAACAGACCGACCGTTCGGGCGAACATTTAGAACCCCATTGAAGTCTATGGGACTCGAATGTTCAAATTCAAAAACGCTCATTTTAAAGACCAATATTCATGTTATTGTTGCAAATGTCTTTGAGAACCCGGGTCTTGCCCCAGGGAACATGTATCAATGGAAAAAAGTTTAAAAAACGGTCGTTTTTTCAGGAGCAGGACTCCTGAAATAATAACCGTTTTTTAAAACTTTTTTTCCATTGATACATGTTCCCTCGGGCAAGACCCGGGTTTTCAAAGACGTTTTCACAGGCAAACTATAGGCACCCAGCAGGTACAATATTTAACCACTTGCTTACTGGGCACATACACCCCCCTCCTGCCCAGGTGAAATTTCAGCTTCCGGCACTGCGTCGCTTTAACTGACAATTGCGCGGTCGTGCGACATGGCTCCCAAACAAAATTGACGTCCTTTTTTCCCCACAAGTAGAGCTTTCTTTTGGTGGTATTTTATCGCCTGTGCGGTTTTTATTTTTTGCGCTATAAACAAAAAAGAGCGACAATTTTGAAGAAAAATACAATATTTTTTACTTGTTGCTATAATAAATATCCCAATTAAACAAAAAAAAAACTATTTTTTTTTCTCAGTTTAGGGCGTTGCGTATTCTTCTACATATTTTTGGTAAAAAAAAAAAAAAATTGCAATAAGCGACTGGTTTGCGCAAAAGTTATAGCGCTTACAAAATAGGGGAGAGAATTATTATTTTTTATTATTATTTTTTTTTAACTAGAAATGGCGGCGATCTGCGATTTTTATTGGTACTGCAACGTTATGGAGGACACATCGGACACTTTTGACACATTTTTAGCGCCATTCACATTTATACTGCGATCAGTGCTATAAATATGCACTAATTACAGTATAAATGTGACTGGCATTGAAGGGGTTAACACTAGGGGGTGAGGAAGAGGTTAAATGTGTATCCTAGGTGTGTTCTAACTGTGGGGGGAGGGGGGGTGACTGGGGGGGTGACCGATCTGTGTCCCTATGTAGGAAGGAACACAGATTGGGCTCCTCCTCTCCAGAGACAGGACGCTGTCTCTGTGTAAAACGGCAATGAGAGATGATCTATAAGATCATCTCTCATTCGCCCAAAGATCGCATCGCAAACGGCCACTCTGATTGGCCGTTCGCCGCGATCTGTGATTGGCCATGTCCAAGGGACACGGACAACACATGGCTTCCCCGCAGCGCGCTCTATAGCGCGCGCTGGGAACGCCCAAAGGAGATGCCGTCATTTGACGGCATGTTGGATATTCAGACCCGCGCTGTTGCCGTCATTCGACGGTAGCGCGGGTCTGAAGTGGTTAAAGGAATTTTTTTTTTTTTTTTTTTAGTTAAAGTGTAAGTAAACCCACCTATAATTTTCAGCCAAGGAAGCTGCCATCTTGGCCTATGTTTAATCTTCAACTGCCATGGTGCTGCACATGTGATCAGTTATGACACCAGCCATTGGATGGTTTGACAGTTTGATTGAGAGCACAACCACCATGTGACAGTTAGCAATTCCGGCATGCCGAAAATGTAACTGCTTTTTGAAACTGTTAAATCGATGGGTTTACTTCCGCTTAAAGCATCATTAAAATCACTGCTCCAGGAGCAGTGATTTTATTGATGCTTAAAAAAAAAATCCTTTAAATATTGTACCTGCTGGGTGTCTATACCTGTGATAACGTCTTTAAATAGCACAATCACCTGCCTGCCAGTAAATTAGGAAGAACTGATCTATCAAAGCTATACAGTGTATAAATATATGTACAACTCCTAGGGATGTATATATATTCTCTACACACTGTAAATTAAGCTAAACTGACTAGCCTGCCTGCCTGCTCTATCTAGCTATATAAAAAGACAATCTCTCTGTCTCTCTGACTGCTCTCATTAACAAGCCAGAACGCACTACACGAGGCCACTCAGCAGGCGGCCTTTTTTAGTGTGGGGCGTGTGCTAAAGCCCTGAGCCATAATTGGCCAAAGCCACCCAGGCTTTGGCCAATTATGGCTCTTCGTTTTTTGCGCGCTGTGATTGGCCAAGCATGCGGGACATACAGCATGCTTGGCCAATCATCAGCGCGCAATTCCGCAGTGAATTATGGGCCGTTTTGCGTCACTCGAATTTGGCGCGAACGACCGCTTTTGTTCGAATTTTGTCGAACGTATGAACAGACAATGTTCGAGTCGAACATACGTTTGTATCGAACGCGAAGCTCATCCCTAGCCCTGACCACTGTGGTCAGAGTACGTCCCTCCGTCAGACATAGCTGTCCTCTCTGCTCTCCTCTCTCCCCCTCACCCCTCCTTCCTGCCTGTCAGTGCCTTCTCTGTGTCTCTGCATTCCAAATACCTCTTTAGAGCAGTCTTCAGGTCGATCACATGACAGCTCCAAGACATTTCTCGGAGCTGTAAAGCGGCCATGAGTCATGTGACCGGCCTGAAGACTGGCCTAAAGAGGTATTTAGAACACTTGTTTTTACAAAGGACTTGCATAGTGTGGCACGCAAGCCTCTAATAGAGGGCTGGCAGTGAATATCACTTTAGATTTAACAAACACTTTAACATCACATTAAATATGATTTGTTTGTTTTCAAGTACAAAGACTTCAATGAGTTCAATGCATGAATTCCTTCCAAATGAAGCAACACACTCCAGGAGCCCGTCGTATCCACCCAAACATGCTAAGAGTACAAGGCCGAAGGTCCTGTATGTGAAGACACATGTCTAGTACACTTCTCTGCAACTACTGAAGTGAAAACTCCTTTACAAATGAGACATTTGCTAATTACGCTGAGTTGAAATCACGTGTCTTTAGACCAACACTAATGAGGTGGAAAAGGATTTTATTTTATTACTTGTTTTCATTTTTTAATTACCATTAGTTTTTTTCATTTTTTTGCATTGTGCAAGCAGTGTTTCATGATATTTTAGGAGGGAGCTGTCTGCTAATTAATAATTTATGTGCCAGTATTCCAAAGAGACACTGATTAAAATGTATATCTGTCTTCAAAAGGAATAATGTGAGAAATGATTAAGATTTATAATTACATCTATTGGGTAAAAGCCGCCTGTCCCAAATACACAGCCATCTTGAATTCAGCTAAATACATATTTTACATTTGGGTGCTGTAAGGGACAAGAACAAAGATGTGGTTAATGCCATCCTTCTTAAAGTGTAAGTTCACCTTTTCACAATAAACAAAAACGTGACCTACAGTAACACACCTCACCCCTAGTTCCCAGTACATTTGCCTCCATGGATAATTAGCTTTCATTGCCCACATAGTCAGTGCATCGGTCCAGGAAGCTGAAAGCCACAGCCTTCTTTCCTTAGGGATGCCAGGACAAATCAGAGCAATTCTGATTGGTCATATACTCTGATCTCCCAGGATCTCCCAGGTGTCCTTAACCACTTCAGCCCCGGAAGAATTGGCTGCCCAATGACATGGCCATTTTTTGTGATTCGGCACTGCATCACATTAACTGACAATTGCGCGGTCATGCGACTTGCACCCAAACAAAATTGATGTCCTTTTTTCCCCCCACAAATAGAGCTTTCTTTTGGTGGTATTTGATCACCTCTGTGGTTTTTATTTTTTGCGCTATAAACAAAAAAAGAGCGTAATTTAAAAAAAAAAAAATGTTTTTGCTATAATAAATACCCCCAAATAATATATAAAAAACTAACTATCTTTTTTCCTCAGTTTAGACCGATATGTATTCGTCTATATATTTTTGGTAAAAAAATTACAATAAGCGTATATTGATTGGTTTGCGCAAAAGTTATAGGACTAGATTCAGGTAACCCGTCTTATCTTTGTGCGGGCGTAACGTATGTCATTTACGTTACGCCGCCGCAACTTTTTCAGGCAAGTGCTTTATTCACAAAGCACTTGCCTGTAAAGTTGAGGCAGTGTAGCGTAAATGACCCGGCGGAATTCAAATTCGGCGGGTAGAGGGTGTGTATTATTTAAATAAAGCGCGATCCAGCGACAAAAGTACTGCGCACGTGCCGGCCGTGAATTTATCCCAGTGTGCATGCTCCAAATCACGACACCAATACGCAATGAAAACGACGCGAACGTCACTAACGCAAAGCCCTATTCGCAAACGTTTTACGTAAACGACGCAAACGACGGGAAAAAATACACTGGCACGCCGTCCATACTTAACATTGGCTGCGCCTCATACAGCAGGTATAACATTACGCCGGACCTACGCTAACGCAAACGACGTAAAAAAAAATGTGCCGGCTGGGCGTACGTTCAGGAAATCGGTGTAGAGGCTCATTTGCATATTTTAGACGGGAACACCACCTAGCGTCCAGCCTAAATATGAATATAAGATACGACGGCGTAAGAGACTTACGCAAGTCAGATCTAATGGAAATCTATGGGTTATGAATCAGTCGCATAGATAGGAGGGCTCAGACACAGAGATACGACGGCTTATCTGGAGATAAGCCGTCGTATCTCTTTCCTGAATCTGGCCCATAGTGTCTACAAAATAGGGGATCGTTTTATGGCATTTTTATTATAATTTTGCACTGGTTACTGTGTAAATCACACTGGCAGGGAAGGGGTTAACCACTAGGGGGCGAGGAAGGGGTTAAGTGTGTCCCAGGGAGTGATCCTAACTGTGAGGGGGCTAGGCTACCACTGACATGACAGTGATCACTGCTCCCGATGACAGGGAGCAGTAGATTACTGTCCTGTCACTAGGACATTGAGTCTGCGGGTCCCTCAGGCATGGTCACGGAGCTTGTGGTGGGTGCGCGTGTCCACTAGGTGTCAGATTCAAAGCAACGTACCTATACACTAATGTGCATGTGCAGACTGGAATAATTTGTTTAGTTTTTTTCGTTTTCGTTTGGAAAATAAATGTATTTAGTTACTCCCGAAAAATCGTTTTGATTTATTTTGTTTTTTGTTGGGGAATAGCTTTCGTCCGAAAATCCAATAAATTTCTGTCGAATGGTCAAAAGAATATTCGACGGAACGTCTAATCTTTACGTCGAATTGTACATTTCCGTTCAAATATTTCAACTACAAGAATTCTAATGTTGTATGACTAGTAATAATGTAAAATCTATTTTCTCATAAATCGAAATCTATTCTCTGTAATGTCGGATCTATTATTTCTATAGTGTCAAATCTTTTCTCTATAATGTCGAATCTTTTCCCTATAATGTCGAATCTGTTCCCTATAATGTCAAATCTTTTCCCTATGATGTTGAATCTTTTCCCTATAATGTCGAATCTTTTCCCTATGATGTTGAATCTGTTCCCTATGATGTTGAATCTTTTCTCTATAATGTCAAATCTTTTCCCTATAATGTCGAATCTTTTCCCTATGATGTCGAATATTTTCCCTATAATGTTGAATCTTTTCCCTATATTGTCGAATCTCTCTATATCGAATTTTTACCGCAACGAAAACGAAAATAAAGCATTTTTAAGTCGGATCTTATGGTTTTCGTTTCTTGCGCCTTCGTTATCGTTTGTTAAAACGATAACGAAAAAAACAGATTTTCGGACAAAAATGCATTCTAACGAAAACGAATGCACATGTCTACTATACATTGCTTTGCCTGCCCGTGCCATTCTGCCGACGTATATGTACGTGAGGCAGACGGCAAGTGGTTAAGGAAAGAAAGGAAAAGAGACCACAGCTTTTAAATCCTCAGACCACTGCACTATCTGCGTGGGCAGTGAAAGTTAATTATCCACAGAGGTAAGTGCACTGGGGACCGGGGGGGTGGGGGTGAGAAGGGGGTAGTGTGTTAATTTGCCATACATTTTTTGGTGAAAGGGTGAAATTTAAAGAATAACTACATGTTGTTCTTAGTTTCGGATAGAGTGGACAAGGATTAGAATGCTTGTAAGTTTTTATTGCTGTCTGTTCCCCCAAATAAGGAGATTTACCCTATCTATTTCTCCTGTTTACCATTATCATTGAAAGTGAAAGTAAAAGAAAATCCGACATTTTGGGTTATCCACTAAAAAGTAACAAAGGGGAAATCTTTCAATGATGACATTGGTGAACTGGGGCTCTCCAAGGAATTTCCTTCATTCACATGCAGGAATTTCCTCTCACTTCCTGTTTGGTTATGGGACAGGAAGTGAAGGAAAATCTTTGCACTGGGACGCAGATGGCAAAACAAAATCTGACATGGATTATAACCCTCTCTTACTCTAGCCAAAATGGAAAAAAAAAAGTTGTGCCTATAGTTCTACTTTAAAGCTGCACTTCAAGAATTATTGTAAATGCATGCTTACATTGGTACAGCTTGGACCAATGTAGGTATGCATATTTTATACCCGAGGGCCTGCTGTGGAAGCTGACTTCTTGACTTTCATATTTTCTGACACAATGACTCAGAAAAAGTCACAGGGATGTCAGATGTGGATTACTTTCACCCCCCCCCCCAATAACACCCACTCCTCTCCATCCCGCCATGTATCCCCCTGGCTCCGCTTGCCATTCTGCTGGCCTGGGAGTGGCACAGCAAGTGCCGCAGGGTAAGGGGGGATGGAAATGAGTTGATATCGCCCACTCTGCTCCCCATCATGTTTGACGTCACTTATAGGCCAGCAACCAGCACCACCAAGAACAACTTGTGTATGTACTCTATGGTACCGGTGCTAGTTAAATTTAAAGGGAGATCAGAGTGTAGTTAAACTCTGATCCAAATTGTTATGTGCAAAACAGGGTCTCTGTCTCAGCTTGGCTGTGCTGTGGGTTCATTATGTTGCGCTGGGGGGTTCTTCCAACCCCCGGTGCTGCAGATGGCAGCAGTGGAGTCAAGGTTTGGGTGCTCTTTAGGGCTATTTATGGGGCAGACGCCATTGGTTATGGGTTCTGCTTTGTCCAGTGTGGCACCCATCTTTAGGGTGACCACATCACGGGGTCCCGGCATTATGGCCTACCTGGCCGGGGCGTGCTGGATCCACAACCATAAGGATATATTGGGGGCTTACTAGAACATGTGGACCCAATTGGCTTATACCTAGGGGGTCTAAACAGGCAGTGGTGTTGAACACCTGCTATAGAATTGCCACTAAGGATTGGCTCAGGCGTGTTCGCAGCTCCACATGCCCGAGCCCGCCATAATGCTTGCACTGCGCAGCGCTAATCACAGGCAGTGGGACATTTCTCGATCCACGGTGGCACAGATCAGGAAATGTCGCACTGCCTGTGATTAGCGCTGCACAGTGTCAGCTTCCTGGCGGGCTTGGGTATGTAGTGTTGCGAACACGCTTGAGCCCATCCTTAACCACTTGCTTACTGGGCACATATACCCCCTTCCTGCCCAGGCGAAATTTCAGCTTTCAGCACTGCGTCGCTTTAAATTAAAATTGCACGGTCGTGCGACGTGCCTTACAAACAAAATTGAGGTCCTTTTTTTCCTCACAAATAGAGCTTTCTTTTGGTGGTATTTTGATCGCTCCTGCGTTTGTTTTTGTTTTTTTGCGCTATAAACAAAGAAGAGCGACAATTTTGAAAAAAAAACACAGAATATTTTTTACTTTTTGCTATAATAAAAATCCAATTTTTAAAAAAAATATATATATTTTTTTCTCAGTTTAGGTCCGATATGTATTCTACATATTTTTGGTAAAAAAAACAATCGCAGTAAGCGTATAGTAATTGGTTTGCGCAAAGGTTATAGTGACTAGGAAATAAGGGATAGAATTCTGACAATTTTTTTTTTTACTAGTAATACGGCGATCTGCGAATTTTGTCAGGACTGCGATATTGCGACGGACACATCGGACACTTTTGACACATTTTTGGGACCATTCACATTCACATGCTATAAAAACGCACTAATTACTGTATAAATGTGACTGGCAGTGAAGGGGTTAACACTAGGGGGTGAGGAAGGGGTTAAATGTGAGTCCTGGGTGTGTTCTAACTGTGTGGGGGGAGGGGGGTGACTGGGGGAGGTGACCGATGCTGTTTCCCTATGTACAAGAGAAACAGCATCTGTCTCCTCACTGACAGGACGTGGAGCTCTGTGTTTACACACAGAGCTTCACGTCCCTGCTCTAAAACTGCCGATCAACGGGTACCTGGCGGACACCGCGACCGCCAGGCACGCGCACCCAGTGGCCGGAGAAAACTATGCCGTCAATTGATATTCAGATCCCCTAAGCTGCCGTCAATTGACGATGAGTGGGGCCGCAAGTGGTTAATTGCCACTCTGCTCTCCACCGAACAAGCTACTGATGATGACATTATATTCCCAGAATCCTCTTCTCAGACAGATATTGGCACATGGGGGGAACATTTACTAAATCTGGTGCACACAGAATCTGGTGCAGCTCTGCATAGTAACCAATCAGCTTCCAGGATTTTTTTGTCAAAACCAGTGGCGGCTGGTGTTTTTTATTTATGGGGGAGGCAGCTATCAACTACCCCCCAGTCCCCGCCACACTGCGCTCTGAGCCCACAATTTTTTTGAGCCTATTAGAGACTCTTGGTCTAATCACATGCCTGAACCTCCAATCTCCCCCGCCACACTATGCTCCGAGCCCACCCATTTTTGAAGCCTATTAAAGCCTCTGAAAAAAACATCCCTTGGAATCCATGGTCAGGTGCCCTGCAAGAAGATTAGGGGGCGGACACATGGATGTGGGGGTGCCAAAACGCCCCTAAAGGACGGGCATTGAACAAGCTGAAGTTAGAATCTGGTTATTATGTACAGCTGCACCTGATTCTGTGTGCACCAGTTTTAGTAAATCAGCCCCACTTGTGCCTATGCACAATTATTTGGAATTCACTCATATTTTAATGTACCCGTTTATGTATGTTGTGATATGCCAATAATCTACTCTTGAGTTGCTAAAGGGGCTGCTTTAAGCCGTGTTAAAGTATGTTAGCTTCTGTTTATCTACATAATGACTAAATCTGTAATTCACAAGTGGCTCAGCAGGTCAGTAGACTTTGACAGGTGCAAGGACATAGTATTATCCACTTCAGTGTTGAACTAAACCACTTGTGGATAACAATTGCAGTCATCAAAGAGGTGAAATGAAAGCATCAGAAACGTGTGTGAAAACTGTTGGGAGATGATCTGCGTTTGTCACCTCTGGTGTGAATGATCTTTTAGTCATTTGTACTCTGTTGTGGTCTAAAGTGGTTATTATGCTTTTGCAGCTGTAGGTAAGTAAAGTTGAAGATGGCATATATACAAATGCAGTAATTTGGAATTCAACAACTCTGTAAAGAAATATAGATAATTACTGGCTTCTGATCTTTTCCAATTCAGTCTTGTGCTTTGTGATAGAATCCCTAGGAGCATTTTCCATTTATCTAAAGCTGAGCTCCAGGTATGAAGTTCATTGCACTCATATTGGTTCAGCATGGCACAATGTAAGTATCTCATACCTAGGGGGTTTAACTAAAGGCACTTTTTTTTTCTTTTTTTCTTTGGACAAATTGGAGAGAGATTAGAACCTCCATCAGGTTTTTATTGCTGCCTTTGTTCCTCTTATGCCGCGTACACACGATCAGAATTTCCGATAGAATTTTCCGTCTATACAGCTGATTTCCATCAGTCTTGCATACACACTGTGACAGACTAAATTCCCGACCATCCGAAATGCGGTGACGTACAGAGCTAAGACAAACCGAGAAAAATTAAGTTCAATGCTTCCGAGCATGCGTCACCTTGATTCTGAGCATTCGTCGTTTTTTTCTCCGCCGGAGTTGCACACAGACGATAGGAATTTCCTATTGTTTTTTTTTTTCCATCAGAAAAAAAAAAACATGTTCTATTTCTAAACACCAACGGAAAAAAGTCCAATGGGGCTCACACACGATCGGAATTTCCGATCGTGTGTACGGGGCATTAGAGAGATTCACCCAGATTTTGGGGTGTTTCTTAACCATTTCTCCTCCAGAAGATTTACCTTCATGACCAGGCCGTTTTTTTTATGCCACTGCATTACTTTTTTACGCCACTGCGTTACTTTAACTGACAATTGTGCAGTCACGCAACTCTGTACTCAAATTAAATGTATTTCATTTCTTTCCCGCAAATAGAGCTTTTTTTGGTGGTATTTTATCACCACTGCATTTTTTGTAGTTTATTCGCTATAAACAAAATAAGACAATTCTAGAAAAAAAAAACTTTTTTAACTTTCTACTATAAAACATCCAATAAAAAAATTTTAAAAAAAAACAAAACAAAAAAAAAAATGTCTTCATAAATTTTGGCCAAAATGTATTCTACTACATGTTTTTGGTAAAAAAAAAAATCCCAATAAGTGTTTACTGATTTGTTTACGTAAATGTTTTTTTTATACTAATAATGGCAGCGATCAGCAACTTATAGCAGGACTGGAATATATCGGTGGACAATCAGGCACTAACTGACACTTTTTGGGAATCATTGACACTAAAACACTAAACACTTAAAACTAAAACAGAGATCAGTGATAAAAATATGCACATTCACTGTATTAATGTGTCTGGTAAGGGGTTAAACATCTAGGACAATCAAAGGGGTAACTGTGTGCCTAGCCAGTGTTATTGTGTACTGTATGTGCTGTTTTTATTAGGGTAAGAGATAGATTTTATTTCCTGCTTTGCAGAAACACAAAATCCATCCCTTTCCCCCACCTTCAGAACTGAGATCTACCTTGTTTACATATCCGTAGGCAGGTGCCAGCACTCGCAGATTGGATTCTGCTGTGAATAATTACAGCAAAAGTGGTCCGCACCCCCTGCAAGCGGAACTGCAGGATCAGATCACTTATCTCTCTCTCTCTCTCTCTCTCTCTCTCTCTCTATCTCTCTCTCTCTCTCTATATATATATATATATATATTTATATATATACTGTTTGTATATATATATATATATATATATATATATATATAGACACACACACACACACACACACACACAAGATTTGGCACAGAGCTGCAGGAAAGCTGCTATAGGGTGGTGGTAAGCAAGTAGTTAAACAGGAAATCTTCCATTGGGAAAATTGATTCTGGTGAGTCTGATGACAGTGATTTCCTAATTTTGGAGGAATTTCATCTCAATTCCTGTTTTGGCTATGAAACAGGAAGTCGCCTCAATAGGACACTGATGGCAAAAATAAAAATCACAAAGGTTATAACCTTCTCTCACTCTATCCCAAATAAGTCCTTTAGTTCTAAGGTCAAGCAACCTACATTATCAGAGTTTTTATACAGATCTTTATAGCAGAACATCCCCTTGCAGTGGGCATGTGCTTGCACTACATGATTTAACTGCTCATTTTGTTCTATGGGAGAGGACAATGAAGACATACTTACCTGACCCACTGATCCTCACCACACAAGACCAGTCCAGGACCCACACACTCCAGCAGTCTTGAAAAAGGACTGTTCCTGACATCAGCACAATCCATCCATAGACAGGAACAGTGCCCAGCAGGATCCAGAGGTCTGGCAGAACAGAGTATGAACTTTGTGCTCACCCTTAGAAAAAAGAGCAGTTGACCCATGCAGTGCAGGCACAGCCTCACTGCATGGGGTAAAAAAAATAGCCCAACTTCATCAAATGATTTTTTTCGTCAGACAGAGCATGGTAACAAGCACTTTCAGTAAGATATCAAATGCAGAGATAAGAGTACCATCCCAGCAACAGCCCAGCAGAAATTTCACTGACTTGGAATGTCTGTCGGAAAGAATTAATTATTGCTGCTGTCGCATGCAAGTGGTATCTATGGCTCAGCAATTCCTCAATTTCTTGAATCCTCTTTGATTCTTCTCAGGCTGCTTTGAATTAAACCAGCAGAATTGTTTTTTGAAGCTAATTAGCTCCACATGTGGATTTGTCTCAGACATTTATATCTCCATTTCCTTCTAATGGTCCTTTAAGTGAGACTGAGTTTATTGCTGGCAGTGATGTTGGCTTAAGAAACAATGGCATATCTTCCACCCGGAGACCAAGTGCCAGCCAGCTCAAGCTGTCCTTGCTGCTGTGCCAACTTTGCACAGAATATGTAGATGGGCTGCCTGAAGCGGGTAAAATGAGGTAGCTAGAATTCATCTCCAACTTCATTTAACCATTTCTAAATTTACTATAAAATATAAAATGAACATTTTAGTGTCAGTTCAAATGTACATATAGATGTGAGTATGAAATGAACTTTGTTTCTCTTAGAGGATTTTCACTTTTTTTTAGGATGTGATAGTTGACTTCCATTCCCTATTCTTCATTGTTATCTCCTCATCGTCTCCCCCTGCTGTTTGATACCAATGGCAGTTTCGACAAGCTTTCGATTAAAAAGATGATTGTACTGCTCAAGGCAACCTACTGCCGAGTAGCTACATGCATATTAGAAGTAATATGGTGAGGAAGGAACAGTTTGCCTTTATTCATTTGATAATTTTTGCAAACAAAGGATGGCTGTATGTGATTGATTTTATTAGAACATCATCATGAGTAGACAGATTAAAGCAGTGCTGATGCTAGTATAGTAATAATAATTAAAACAAAAACGCCAAAAAAATGCAAATTACATTTTTTTTTTTTTAAATGACCACTACCCTTGTCGCCAGTCTTTGCTGTACTGAAGAGATACTGCTACTTGAATGATCTTTGGAGCCTGACACCTTGTAGAACCTTGGTCTCCCTCTGCCCTTTGTGGTTGCTACCAAATCCTAGGGATCAAAGTATTGAACGCAGAGGGGGCCCAAGTATTTAATGCTCAGGTATGCATGGGCGATTGGGCGCAGTACAATCCATTGTAAGAGGGGGATTTTTCCATGAATGTGCAAGTTAAGGAGGAACTCCTCCAATGACCAACAATGAAAAGGGCTCTTCTCCTACTAACCTTTAAAGTAAATGGGCATTTACAATTGTTATTGTCTGTGCTTATTTTCTCTCCAAAATTATTACTATTCTTTCACGTCATGGTTATCAGTGAAAATATGTTTTTGAGTAGAAAGATGCTGAAAAGGGATACAGGCATACCCCACTTTTAAGTACACAATTGGGTTTATTTACTAAAACTGGAAAGTGCAAGATCAGGCTCACTTCTGCATAGAAACTAATGAGCTTCCAGGTTTTATTAGCAAAGCTTAATTGAATAATTATGGTTAGATGCTCATTCGTTTCTATGCAGAAGTGAGCCTGATTTTGCGCTTTCTAGCTTTAGTAAATAAACCCAATTGTGTACTTAAAAGTGGGATATGCCTGTATACTGTGGGAGTCCAATATATGCCATATTTGTTGTTTTCATCAAAACGTTCTGCAAACTACTGATCGCACTGATATACTTCAAAGGGGTTGTAAAGGTTTGTTTTGTATTTTCTAAATAGGTTCCTTTAAGCTAGTGCATTGTTGATTCACTTACCCTTTCCTTCGATTTCCCTTCTAAATGTTTTTTTTTTTCTTTGTCTGAATTTCTCACTTCCTCTTTCTCCTCAGTAAGCTTGCCCCCATCTTCCAAGCTGTTCTGGATGGGGGTTAGTCAGCCAGAACAGATTACTGAGGAGGAACAGGAAGTGAGAAATTCAGACAAAAAAAAAAAATAAGGAAAAAAAAAACATTTAAGAGGGAAATCAAAGGAAAAGGTAAGTGAACCAACAATGCACTAGCTTAAAAGGAACCTATTCAGAAAATTTAAAAATTAACCTTTACAACCCCTTTAAAAAACACAAATAAAATATTTTTTAGAAGTGTTCCCTAAAATCCTAAACAATTATTTCAACACCTCCTTCAGGATAAAAGGAATAAAGGCAAAGCCCCCTAGTCGGACTTTAAAGGCACTGTGGTGTGTCAAATGTAGTTAGAGAAAACATAGTATTACAATATAATTTATTGAAGAAGTATCAGATAAAAGTTGATTACATGATCTATAACAAATACAAAAAATACAAAATAATGAAATATAGTTCAACATATATTGCTGTGTGATGTGATGCCCTGTGTGGTCCCGACGTTTCAGGGAGACATAGTCCCTTTCTTCAGGGGTATTCCAGGATTCACAGCTCTAAAAATGTATGGGAAATGATCAGGATAATCCCAATAATGTTGATGATGTTGTTATATAGATTAATACTGAATTACTTACAGTGAACTGTATGGTACTTCAAGTCAGTAGATCATGTATTTAAAAGCATGGGTTCAGGATAAAAGGGTTGAGATTGGTTGCCCTAAACTGATAGATCGGTCAAGTGTGATTTTCTGTCCAAGTTGCTGCTATACTTCTAAGGTAGTGCCCTGGATGGGAGAAGCAAATTGATACCCCAGCTCCACTACCAATATGGTGATCTATGAACTGTGGACTGGTGCTCTAGCCAGGACATTCAGGCCCCAAAATGCGATGCTTGACTCAGATGCTCTTGAATAAAAGTCCTTTATTTAGTTACATGGGTACACAGGTACAGGCTATGCTGACATGTTTCGGCTGAAAAGCCTTCATCACATAGTGCCCTGGATGCTCATTGAGTGCATGAAAGTAGAAGTTTAGAATCCAGTGAAAGATGGATTAGACACTCTTCAGGTCAGTCAGATTACTCTTCTCTTGATTCTGTCCTGTTAATTGTCTATGACCAGCTTCAACTTTTACAAGATGGTAGGGTCAACTTCTTGATGGTATTACCTTTTTGTTAATATACTAAATAGGCATCTGCTGCAGGGCCATCTTAATAGGATCATGGGCCCCTGAGCAAAGTAATGCTCTGGGGCCCCTACAATGTTGACAGTGCAGGTAAACATAAATCACGTAGGAAGGAGGTAGGGGATATCTTGGGTGTAGAGGGGTCAGAGGGCTGGGGGGATATCTAGGGTGTAGAGGGGTCAGAGTGTTGGAGGGATATCTGGGGTGTAGAGGGGTCAAAGTGCTGGGGGGATATCTGGGGTGTAGAGGGGTCAGAGTGCTGGTGGGATATCTGGGGTGTAGAGGGGTCAGAGTGCTGGGGGGATATCTGGGGTGTAGAGGGGTCAGAGTTCTGGGGGGATATCTGGGGTGTAGAGGGGTCAGAGGGCTGTGGGGATATCTGGGGTGTAGAGGGGTCAGAGTTCTGGGGGGAGATCTGGGATGTAGAGGGGTCAGAGGGCTGTGGGGATATCTGGGGTGCAGAGGGGTCAGAGTTCTGGGAGGATATGTAGGGTGTAGAGGGGTCAGAGTTCTGGGGGGAGATTTGGGATGTAGAGGGGCAGCCTGGGCTCAAGGACCAGCTGCTTTGAGAAAAAGGGTGGGGCCCCCAATGCAGCTGGGGCCCCTGGGCAGTGCCCAGTTGTGCCCTCTCATTAAGACAGCCCTGATCTGCTGGTGATTTGGGTTGCTGCCCAATATTTAAATTCACATGACATCATATTTAAGTCAAAGACAGTTTTTTAGACATTCAGGTATCAGAAATGTGTCCAGACTCAGACAAATGCTAATTCAGTCAGATCAACTGTTTTATCATTGATACTAATCTATGTGCCTGATCTACGAAGCCTACATTTTTTGCAACCAAAGCACGTCAAAACATCACATACAGTATCAACCAAACAAAGAGACAACAAGATTAGTATGATAGCCAGACAAGGGGCTATTTTAATTCAGTACAGGGTTAACTATAATAGTAACTTTTATGAGGTAATTAGACCAGAGATGCCCCAATTCATGTTTGTCTTCTTCCTCTGGGGCCTTTGAAACTCATATTCACACCCGTCACTGTATTACATTGGTGTCACTGGGTATATAGTACTCAGGTTGAGTCAAGTCTTGGTTTCAACAGATCGATACTGCTGAGCCATGTGATGTGAATGAATTAAAAATCACATTTATATATACATATAATTTATTTTTTATACTGTATATCTTCCTGCTGTGAACTTTTGTTTGTAACAGACTTTCTTCACTCTTGGTAGGCAATGCTTTAATTTTGTTTTCTCATTTTCTCATAGTAGTCACTTAGCAATGATCAGTTTTACAGCCACAGTATGAATGATACATTCGATCTTGGTATCTTGTGATCATGTAAATACGGCACAGCATAACTGGGTGACATCAGTAGATTCCTTTGGTATACAAGAGTTAATTATCTTTAAGATTCAATTCAATTGTAACTAAAGCCAGTTGCTGACTTCAGTCTTTGCTAACTTATTTCCTCCTTTATCAGATAATTATAAGTAGAGTTTTTTATTTTTTTTGCAAAACCTGACTGCCATCAGTCCTTGGCAATGAACCCCTACAGCTTCACTCCAAGATCCCTTTGTTGTAAGCAAAATAATGCTGCCAAAATCATTGTCGGAAATGTCGTCTTTGGGGAAAGATGAAAAAATACTTTGCACTTAGTTTGAACAGCAGTCATATTAACACTGTAAGAACAATAAGTGCAATGTTAACATCTCAATGACAACATGCGCTAGGTGTTTCCAGCCTTACAACTGACGCTGATACGGTGTTAGCATAAGTGAACTGAAACAAATTGAATGTAATATGCTGGAAAACAGTCGCATTGCCAGACGAGATGTCAGGGCTATGAGCGGGGAGAGAATTGCAGGTTGATTGTAGACAAGATCCTCATTTTCCTCCGCCTGTGTTGACCCAGCAGTGATTTGATAATAAGGAGAATAGAAAGCAAGGCAGGATGAGTCGCAATCTTTGAGAAGTGCTACATGCTTTGCAGGAACAGATTTCTCTAAGAGTTTCTATATATGTGATGCCATCCCTCCCACACTTTAAATTGGAGAGGTTTTTCCTGCTTCAGTTAAAATGTAATTACTGAAAAAAACATTTTTTTTTTTTTTAGAAAGATGAGGGGTTAAAACCATTTTCAGGTTTGTGTTGCTGTCTGTGTCCACATTAGGGACATTCACTCACGATTTGCCCTGATCACCATTGTCGCTTGAAAAGAAAGTTAGGGTAAATCCAACATTTTGAGTTGCCACCAGAGCAGGAATAGAGGAAAAATCCTCCAGGATCACTTGTTCCTGTGACAACTAAGAGGGGATATCCCTTACTTTGCAACAATTTCCTCACACTTCCTGTTGAGCTTTAGGGTAGGATGTGAAGGTAAATCTCCCTAAGTAGACAAGGATACAAAAAAAAAAGAAAAAACTGACAGCAGATTTAAAGTGGATGTAAACAATTTTTTTTTTATGTCACAATGTACAGTATAAGATTTTCTATCATATGTGCCCAGTCTTGCCACACAGAGTTAATCCAGCTCTGAGCGATCCTCTTTTATTGTTCAGTGAAATAAAACAGACTTACAGAGAAAAACCTTAGTCCGTTCCGCCCCCTTGCTGTGAGTGACAGGTTATTTACATATCTCATGCACTAGCATGAGAGACAGGAGTCTGGAGACAGGCATTATTTTTTAATTCCCACCCCCACTCCTTTTCTGAAGTAATGTGGTTAATTTTCTGTATTTTGACTGGATGTTAGTGATCATAGCAGAATTTAGTGTAAGGAAAGCACCGGAAAAAATGCACGTTGGCAAGGGGAGTGTAGAGGAGGGTGGGGAGTCTACTGACAACACGACTTCACCCACAGAGCTCCAGACAACAGATCCAACTGCAGAATCTGCAGTTTTTCAGTTCTTATAACAGACAGATGGGAGACATTTGACAGGTAAGGATACATGCAGGAGGCATGTTTATCCTTATAGATCAGCACTTTGGCAGTACTTTAGAAAGGATGAGAGTGGGTTTACATCTACTTTAACCCTCTTCTACTCTGTCCATTTTTTTTTTTTAATGGCTTTAGATATACAGGGAGTGCAGAATTATTAGGCAAATAAGTATTTTGACGACATCATCCTCTTTATGTATGTTGTCTTACTCCAAGCTGTATAGGCTCGAAAGCCTACTACCAATTAAGCATATTAGGTGATGTGCATCGCTGTAATGAGAAGGGGTGTGGTCTAATGACATCAACACCCTATATCAGGTGTGCATAATTATTAGGCAACTTCCTTTCCTTTGGCAAAATGGGTCAAAAGAAGGACTTGACAGGCTCAGAAAAGTCAAAAATAGTGAGATATCTTGCAGAGGGATGCAGCACTCTTAAAATTGCAAAGCTTCTGAAGCGTGATCATCGAACAATCAAGCGTTTCATTCAAAATAGTCAACAGGGTCGCAAGAAGCGTGTGGAAAAACCAAGGCGCAAAATAACTGCCCATGAACTGAGAAAAGTCAAGCGTGCAGCTGCCAAGATGCCACTTGCCACCAGTTTGGCCATATTTCAGAGCTGCAACATCACTGGAGTGCCCAAAAGCACAAGGTGTGCAATACTCAGAGACATGACCAAGGTAAGAAAGGCTGAAAGACGACCACCACTGAACAAGACACACAAGCTGAAACGTCAAGACTGGGCCAAGAAATATCTCAAGACTGATTTTTCTAAGGTTTTATGGACTGATGAAATGAGAGTGAGTCTTGATGGGCCAGATGGATGGGCCCGTGGCTGGATTGGTAAAGGGCAGAGAGCTCCAGTCCGACTCAGACGCCAGCAAGGTGGAGGTGGAGTACTGGTTTGGGCTGGTATCATCAAAGATGAGCTTGTGGGGCCTTTTCGGGTTGAGAATGGAGTTAAGCTCAACTCCCAGTCCTACTGCCAGTTTCTGGAAGACACCTTCTTCAAGCAGTGGTACAGGAAGAAGTCTGCATCCTTCAAGAAAAACATGATTTTCATGCAGGACAATGCTCCATCACACGCGTCCAAGTACTCCACAGCGTGGCTGGCAAGAAAGGGTATAAAAGAAGAAAAACCAATGACATGGCCTCCTTGTTCACCTGATCTGAACCCCATTGAGAACCTGTGGTCCATCATCAAATGTGAGATTTACAAGGAGGGAAAACAGTACACCTCTCTGAACAGTGTCTGGGAGGCTGTGGTTGCTGCTGCACGCAATGTTGATGGTGAACAGATCAAAACACTGACAGAATCCATGGATGGCAGGCTTTTGAGTGTCCTTGAAAAGAAAGGTGGCTATATTGGTCACTGATTTGTTTTTGTTTTGTTTTTGAATGTTATAAATGTATATTTGTGAATGTTGAGACGTTATATTGGTTTCACTGGTAAAAATAAATAATTGAAATGGGTATATGTTTTTTTTTTTTTAAGTTGCCTAATAATTATGCACAGTAATAGTCACCTGCACACACAGATATCCCCCTAAAATAGCTAAAACTAAAAACAAACTAAAAACTACTTCCAAAAATATTCAGCTTTGATATTAATGAGTTTTTTGGGTACATTGAGAACATGGTTGTTGTTCAATAATAAAATTAATCCTCAAAAATACAACTTGCCTAATAATTCTGCACTCCCTGTACTTTAAAGATGACCTCTGAAAAAATCTTAAATAGAACTAAATAAGCCATTTTGCAATTGTATTAAAGCTGAATTTTGAGTAGCAATAAAAAACAAAACAGTTATGATTAAAATGTTACTATTGAAAGTACATGAATTTATTTAACTGGTTTACAAAAGAAAACAAAACAGTTATGATTACAATTAATTCAATTACTTTTTAAAGGCAACTATTGAAAGTACCTGAATTTATTTAACTGGTTTGCAAAAGCCTTTCCTTCTTTGAGCAATCAATAATTACCTTGCCAGTACTCCCTACCACTCCTTTCTCCATTGAAGTCACCACTACAATCCCTAGTGTCAGCTGGTGTTTGATGCTAGGAGGACCCGTCATGTCACTTTCTCTTTGATGGATGCATCCATTAAAAAGTAATATAAAATATTTTCTAAGCAGTACAATACCCACCCTAGTGCTGCCTCACACATCCTCCTCTGTGATTTAGCACAGGGTAAATTACACCTAGAATTAAATGTCTTGGATGCTCCACATGTGAGAACTGTTTGCAAACATTCCTTAATCTGCTCATCTCAACCTGGAAGTTTGGTTCCCTTCCATGTTTTTTTTGTTCCACTACCTACTGATCCATTCTTCATTAATTTAATGAGGGTGTAGTACCCCTTTATAAATGACAATAATTGGTGCAGACCCATGGAATCAAGTGCAGGATCACCAATAGTCTCCCTGATTGATATAGGATACTATTTCAGAGTTCAATTTTCCAATATCTCCCAAATTAATACTATGAAAATATAATTGTAATAAACATTTAAAAAAAAAACTATTTATTTTGATAAGGAAAACTTTATAAACAGCATCATGGTGCTGTCTCAGAAAGCAGTTGCTGTGCTAAAAAATACCTAGATGAGGGACAACCACCACCCCTTCTCTACTAGAAGAAATGGAAGCTTCTCAACTGGTGGTTAGCCATAAAGCAAACAGGTAATGCTGGGCTTTTTTTTTTTTATTAGAAAGCACATCGTGGTTTGAAAATGTACTGTCATTGATGCATCTGTAATTATTGTGTATTTACAAAACCAGGATTAAAAATGTTTAAAAAAAGTATGTATATAAAAGTAAAAATGCCCAAAAACCTTTCCCTATTATGATGGCATTGGCATTGTGGAGTATATAAATGAATTTGTACTTCAAGGTAAATTGTTTAGCATGGTCCCATTTCTTGAATAAAGGATATGTATAGCCAAAACGTTTTTGTTCTGTTTGAACCGAGTAGGGAATTTCCTTTATATTTTAGAGATTTCCTCCCAGTTTATGATTTCACCTCTGGGACAAGAAGTGAAATTCTTCGAAAACAGGTCACAGACAGAAAAAAATAATAACTGATATAAATAAATAATAATAAAAAAAAAAAAAAAGACACGACCATGAAATTGTCTTCTTACAAACGTAGCATAATGAGACCTCTGTTATGCCTCGTATGCCTCGGAATTTTGATTGTGCAAAAGTCCGTCGGAAGTCCAATGGAAAGAAAGAGAACAGGTTCTCCATCTAAGGTCCTTCGGACTTCCGACAAAAAAGTCAGATGGAGGCTACACACGGACAGACTTTCTGAGAAAAGTCTGACTTTTTTTCTCGGAAAGTCCGGCCGTGTGTAAAGGGCATTACTGATATGAACGTAACAAAAACAAGTATTATAAAAAGAAAGGTCATAGTCGTACCCTTTTTCCAGGTAATATGGAGCCAGTAGTGGTAGGGGCCTCTGCTACCATTCCTAGGGGATGGTGTGACAGAAAAGGTTAGCTTTGTTCATTAGTATACGATGGTATACCTTGAACAGTTCTCATTAGGAAGAGAACAGTTCATTAGCATTGGTTAAGATTTTGAATAAAACACTGATTTCCTCTTAAATTTCTTCTCTATAACACCCGATTGACTAATTTCATCAGTGTCTTCATTCAATGTTCAGTCTAAAACATGTCTGCATACAGTATATGGCAATCAGACTTGCTTCCATGTTATTCTAAGACTTGCTCTTTACTACTGTCTCATCAGTCTGATTGCAGTTACTGCTTTGGAGGTGAAAAGGTTTGTGATTGATTAATCTGTATTTCCAAATTTCATACCTATGCTTTCTATCTCTTCCATTTGCTTCTGTTTAACCCTCAGATTTTACACTAGGTTTAAAATATTATTTAGTGCTGCTAATAAACAGTATTTGACATACTGTAGAGTTTTTCCTAAAGAGACGCCAATGTCAAAAATATTTTTACTTATTTGTTCTTTTAAAGGACGGTCTGTATATTGTGCGTATATTTTATTTGTACTTCCGTTAAAGTAATCAGGAATCCTAATATTAAGTCTGTAACCTCTACCTACGTCAAGCCATGTGTCTTCAAATATAACTCCATTTTGATGTGGAAAAAAAAATCTATTTAGCAAATTCAGTCATTTCCATGAAATAGCTTTTTGACCACAGTTACTTAAGAAGTTACAGATGTCTGTTTGGGTTGATGGGATTCTCTGCTGAAGCTTTCTTGTCACATTATAGGTATTAAAATTGAGGAGTGGATGTCAAGAACCAGTATTATGAAGGATGATATTAATGTCAATCTTCAACATACTCCCTATCGTAATAATGTCAATCTTCATCATCCCCAACTTTTGTTCTAGGAATGTATGGAGTGAATGTAGGAACCTTGGTAGGATTTAAGAAAATCTTTTTTTATCACCTACTATTATATTGCAATTTAACCACTTGACCTCCAGGAAAAAAATTGCGATACGGCACTGCGCTACTTTAACTGACCATTGCATAGTCGTGCGACACTGTATTTAAACCAAACCCTTTTTTTCCCCAGAAAAATTTCCTTTTTATTTGATCATCCCTATAATAATTTCAGAACGTGCACATTTATATATATATGTGAGCAGAGGCGAGATACCTGGCCCAAGTATGATGTGGATGATGGAAACCCCTGTAACACAAGCGCTGATTGACTTACCTTAAAGCGGTGTTCCAGGCAAAAAAATATTAATTTAAAGCCAACAGCTGCACATACTTCAGCTGCTGGCTTTTAATAGGACACTTACCTGTCCTAGAGTCCCTTGATGTCGGTACAACATCTGATGTTTTCATCAGCTTCGGGTGCTGCTGCCGCTATTGCTGGTAAGGGAACCCGGCAGTGTAGCCTTTCATCGGGAACCCTACTGCACATGCACAAGGCCCCGCTCCTCTGTACTATTGGTCGGGGGAGGAGGAGGAAGCCTCGTGGTGACGTCATGGGCCGCGGCCCGGACTCCTGGAAGTGGGAAAGGATACCTGTCAAAAACAGGTATCCTGTCCCCTTTCCCCCGAAAGGTGGCAATTGTGGCACCGGAAGGGGGGGGGAATCCGATCAGCGGAAGTTTCACTTTAGGGTGGAACTCCGCTTTTAGGGAGTGGTCATAGAAAGTTGGTTTGTTTGCTTCCTTTCCTTTTTAACATGTGGCACTGCAATTTTCTGTAAAATGCAATGCAATATGGTTACCCAGAGGAGTTCTCTACACAGATGGTGTACAGGACACCCCCCAGATATCTAATTTCCTTCTTGTGTGATTGGCTTCCTGATATTCCCAGAAGTCTGCACTAAGATACTGGTGAGATTTTTGGCATTCCCTACAACAAAAAATTAATTTTTTATGAGATACTCCCAAAGGGAAATCACATCTAAAGGGATGCAGACCCTGTCACTTTCCCAATTAGAGCCCTGCAAGTGCAGCAGCTGATTGGTAAATATTGAACCACTCCCATACAGATTCACCTTGAACATTGACACAGACTAACAAACAGCTATTTCTTCAGAATAACAAAAGGTAGGGAATCTGCAACCAAGTTTGTTAAAATCCCTGTATTGTACATAGATCACCCAGAGGGGAATGCTTTCATCTCAACAAAAGTGGAGTTATTCTAAGCTAAGACACTTTTGAGGAATAATGGAGTTTATTATTTTCATTTGAGTTGGATTCTGTTGTTTTTGAAGTGATATAGCACTTTATAGATGGTTATTTGCATATACTTGAATACCTATAGGGTATTGGGATACCGCTGCTGTTATTATGTGTTAAATTCCAGCATTGGTAAAGAACAGTATCTGTGAATAGTGCCCCATTGTTGGCATCAGTGGGGGAAATAGTGCCCTGCCGTTGATGTCAGTGGGAGATATGGTGCTGCATCATTTGTGTCTGTGGAAGGAATAGTCCCCCAAGGGCTGGATAATGGCAGGCAAAAGGCCACAGTTTGGAGACAAATGGCCTAAACCAGTGGTCTCTAAACCTATTCAACAGAGGGACAGTTTACTGTCCTTCAGGCTTTAGAGGTGCCGGACTGTGGCCAGTGTGAGTAGAAAATGTTCTGGCATCAATTGGAGTAAACACTACCCCATCGTTGGTTTTAACAGAAGGAATAGTGCACCATTGTTGGTATTATTTGGAGGAATAGTGCCTAATCAACGCTATCAGTGAGAGGAATGGGGCCCCATAATTGGTCTTAGCAGGAGGAATAGTGCCACATCGATGGTGTCAGTGGGAAGAATAGTGCCTCTTTAATGGTTTCAGTGGGATAAATGGTGCACCATCATTGGTTTCAGTTGGAGAAATAATGTCCCAAGGGTCGGATAGAGGCAAGCAAAGGGCTACATCTAGCCCTCAGGCTACAGTTTGGAGACCACTAGTCTAAGTCAAACGTAGGCAACCTCATAACCCCAGCTGTGGTGAAACTACAAATCCGGTCATGTTTCTGCCTCTGGGAATTATGCCAGTCTTGCAGTGTCTCACAACATTGGTAGTTTTACACACTGTAGCTCCCAACTGTCCCTAATTGTGAGGGCATGTCCCTGATTTGGAACAACGTGCCTCTGTCCCTCTTTCTCTCATTTGTCCCTCATTTTGGGACTTTATCTTTCAAAAGGTGTTTCCCAGTGCTAAACCTTTCACCCATTTTCTAAATGGCTACATTTGTAAATGTCAAAAACCAGTATAAATGAGTAGTAGTGGGTTTAGCTAATTATTTTTCTCCTTTAGGGGGCATGGCAGGAGGTGTGTCCTATGGCTACATACTTTTTCTAAAAGGTGCCCCTCATTCCCACCCATCTCAAAAAGTTGGGAGATATGGTTTTTCCCCCAGCTAGAGTGCCAAGGTTGCTTACCACTGCTCGAAACAATTAATACTTTATTAAATACAAAGGTTTCTTACATGCAGCACTAATATAATAATGCCCCTCAGAAAGTTCTCTCCACTTATGGAGCTACCCCAGCAGTTAGAAAAATAAGCACTAGTTTAAAATATCACTGCTATTTTATTGTAAGAGATCTGTCAAATTGTGCCAGTACTGTACTCTCCTTCATCTCCTTTTTTCATTACAGCATCTTTTTATTTTAATATTTGTAGGGGGTGGCATTAGCCTAGGGATCAGATGCTTTACAGAGTGGAAAAATATTGCTTTATAATAAAAGGAGGATATTGAATAAAGCCAACTTTAATACCCTGCCTAACAGAACACCCCGATGAATGTAATTGCATTTTAAGCATCATGATTAAATTTTTTGATCCCGTATTGTATTTGTTTTGCTTGTGAATCTTTTATGAATATATATAAATATACATATATATATAGACAAAAAAAGAGAAAAACTGTCTGGAGATTAAAGGATTAGTAAATTCTTAAGAAGGGATGGCAGCTGCTAAAGTATCCAAATTTCCGCTTTAGTTTTGATGAAGCCTCTTACTTCGCTGGGTGAGGGAGAGTGGTATGGAGAGGTGCTTGGAACCTTGATCATAAAATCCCATTCAGCTGTGTCTTTTTCAGAATTTACAATGAATGTCTTTGTATATGAAAAAGGCTTATTTAGTAAGGCAGTGCAAAGAGCAAAGTTGATTCACAAAATGCTGCGATTCGAGGCAACCAGTTTTTATTTATTACATTCAGTAAGAGATAGTTAATTAAATAATCCTGGAAACATATTTTGCATGTTATTATTATTATAATCCATAATTTAAATACTTGAAGTATTTAAAGCTTAACTCCAGGTGAACAGCAAAATACATATATCGAATATATGCACTATATTGGCAAAAGTATTGGTACGCCTGCCTTTACTGTACATGCATATCAACTTTAAAGGCATCCCAGTCTTAGTTCATAGGGTTCAATATTGAGTTGGTCCAACCTTTGCATCTACAACCGCTTCAATTCTTCTGGAATGGCTGTCCACAAAGTTTAGGAGTGTGTTTATCAGAATGTTTAACCATACTTCCAGAAGCGCAATTGTGAGGTCAGGCACTGATGTGGACGAGAAGGCTTGACTCAGTCTCCACTCTAATTTATCCCAAAGGTGTTCTGTCAGGTTGAGGTCAGGACTCTATGCAGGCCAGGCAAGTTCCTCCATCCCAAACTCACTCATCCATGTCTTTATGAACCTTGCTTTGTGCACTGGTGCGCAATCTTGTTGGAATGGGAAGGGGCTATCCCCAAACTGTTCCCAGAAAGTTGGGAGCATGAAATTGTCCAAAATGTCTTGGTATGCTGACACTTTAATAGTTCCCTTCACTGGAGATAAAGGGGCCAAGCCCATCTCCCCCCTTTTTTTTTGTAGAGTCAGGAAGAATTAAAGGAGAAGTCCAGCCCCAGCTCATTTGGCTGGCTTTTCCTAAGCCCAGGTTCACACTGGGTATGATTTAGTTCGATTTGAGATGCGACTTCACATGTGAAATCGCACATCAAATCGGCGGCAATTGCTGGCAATGACACCATCCTAATCAGTGTGATGCCGCATCTGCGGCGCTGCACCGATTTCAAAAAGTAGTTCCTGTACTACTTTTTGCGATTTCATTGACATCTGTGCAGAACCCTGCACAGATGTCTCCTAAATCGCGTCGATTTCAGAGGGAGTGAAATCGTGCGAGTTCAGCTGAAATCGCGCTATTTCACTCCCGCAGCCCAGTGTGAACCAGGGCTAAGGGTGACAGGAGTGCAATTAATTTTGCACTCCTGTGACCCGTTTTCAGCAGAGAGCGGTCTGAAGTCCACTCTCTGCTGACGTCAGCCATCCATCAATCCAGTGCCTGGATTGATGGATGGCTCGATTCTCAGTGCAGAGACACTGGGGGACAGATGCAACATCCACCTAGGTAAATTTAAAAGGGGAAAAAAACAGATTCCCATATTTCTCTCTTAAGCTTTCTATCGGATGTTTATTTCTGTCTGTAATTAGTCCTAATTACCTGTCCTAGTAGCACCAGACCTAGAAATGAGAGTGAACAGGACATAAAAGTACAGAAAGCGATAAAAAAAATTGTCATTAATTCCTAAACCTTTCCTTAAAGCATGTTTTGACCCATGGCCTTGTTAAAGAGATTTTCCCAACCCTTCCTGTTCTGACACATAGGTGATACCTGCAAAAGGCAAAAACTTTGTAGCATTTCCGTTCCACGCCTAGTCAATCCTGTAAGTGGCGCTGAGCAGGTGAATTTCACCATTGATAATTGTAGTGTTATTGGTAATCATTAGATACAGAGTTAACTAATGTAAAAAGAGACACATGTCTATCAAATTCAACCTTTCAATGTGAATGAATGACCTTTTCATAGAAACACTTTGAAAGCGTTTATCAAAGCACATGAAAACTTTACCCATGGGACTAGCCAGTCTTGCAGCTTCCTAAAAGCAACCTAAATCTTTAGTTACACAGAGGTCTACAAGGCATTCACACTTAACATGTTGTTCTCAATGGGATGCTCTCATCCAGTTGTAGCACAAATCCATCTCTCATCTCCAATATTGGTTTGATATTCACTACCAACCGATGAATTTCCTGTTTTCTCTACAGTACAATGTAGATAACTGAGGAATTAATGTTCATTACAACTGTGCCCAAGAAGAATCTAATTACCATATAGGAAGAGGTCAACTAAATGAATTGATCAGTAGCATTAAATAATTATATTACACTGCTGTAAGTTGAGGCTTTTTCTGGCACTTTTTATTTACAAGTTTAAATCAGTATTTTTTGATAGAAAATTACTTATAACCCCCAAACATTAGAGAATAAAATGTCAATCGTTGCAATTTCTTATGTCACACAGTATTTGCCCAGCCATTTTGCAAACGCAATGATTTTTGAAAAAATTACATTTCATGAATTAAAAATCAAAAACAAAACACAATTTGTTTGTCAAATGTAAAAGATAATGTTGCATTAAGTGGATAGAAACCTAACATGTCACGCTTTAAAATTGTGCACACTTGTGTAATTGCGACAAACTACGGTACTTACAGATGCTTTAAACATCTTATCTTGTGAATACCGTTTACATATGTGTGTGCGACTTAGGTATGCGTTCACTTCTACACGCGAGCATGGAGGGATGGGGGACGCTAAATAAAATCAAATTTTTACTTTTTACACTGTCTCTTTTAATTATTATTTGTATCACTATTATCACTTTTACAAGAAATGTAAACATACCTTGTAAAATAAATAAGGATGACATGTCCTCTTTATGGAGAGATCTGGGGTCAAAAAGTCCCCAAATTTCTTTTATACCTTTAAAAGCAAAAGATCAAATATTTTTTTTTGATCTTTTGCTAAAAAAAAAGCATTGTTTACCTCCTGCCATGACCGGAAGTGACGCCATGGTGTTGCTTTGGTCTTCCAAGGCCATAGAGGTGATCAAAGAGGATCTATTCTTTGATAGCCTCTGGGACTACCCGGCCACACCGTCCACTTGTTTCTCAAGCAAGGCGACGGAAACGGTAAGTCCGAGAAGCACCAGTGAGCGGCAGGAGGGAGGGGGTGAGTTTGTCCCCTCCTGCCGCTTCTGAGAGCGTTCCAGCAGCTCATGAGACACTCAGAACGCTTTCATGAGAATACCGCCCGCCAACTATAAAAAAACAATACCGGGTCATGGCTGATTTCTTCAGCAATAATCCCAGTAAACCACTTCAAAGCTGCAACGTGTATATATATATATATATATATATATATATATATATATATATATATATATATATATATATATACAAATTGCAGTCTTGACGTAGGTAATCTGGTTGTATACCCTTACATATAGCCCATGATGTTACTGGCCTCAGGTTATACACAGAGATTAAACAAATTTACCTACATAGGTTGTTGCTGTTTATTTGCAGCCATCTCTTTTCTATAGCCTTCTAAAACCCACAGATGAAAGGCTATTTCTTAGCTCCAGCGGGCATGGGGCAGGGTCCCATAAGGAAACATGCACAGCTGAGCCTGTCAATCACCTCCTTTGTGCTGGAGGTGGGGCGGGGCTGTCTTAAGGGATTGTCTGGTGTTGGCATAGATCAGGGATATGCAATTAGCGGCCCTCTAGCTGTTGCAGAACTACAAGTCCCATGAGGCATAGCAAGACTCTGGGTGTCATGCTTGTGGCTGTCAAAGGCAGAGGCATGATGGGACTTTTGGTTTTGCAACAGCTGGAGGTCCGCTAATTACATATCCCTGGCATAGATTGTCAGAATGTCAAAAGTGAGTCATGCAGATAGCAGTGGACTGACAGAGCAGACAAAATACATTTTTCATTTCAGAGGTTTACAATCACTTTAAGTCATGGCATTACTGTAGCCCAAGATTATTGCACAGATAGCCACAGTATTAGCCCCCACATAAGGACTGCATCCTCTAACTAATTTCACCCAATAGGGCCTAATCAAGCCATCTACAGTATGCGCAACTGCCTTTCTTTTGCTTCTCTTTAATGTCATCTGAACAGAAAGTGAAAGAAAACCTGTCTACGGGAGCCCCAGATAGCAGAACACAACAGGTGTTCTAATTTTACCCCACTCAATTCAAAATTAAAAACAAACTGAACCTACACCTAAGGGGTGCAGTTATGAAGAACATTTTTATAGCTGTTCACCCATCCAAACTGCTTTTAACCATCGTTATGCGGTGGCAGGTCGACACGATCCCATGAACCATCGTAGCTGTACGTCGGTCCCTTTAAGTGGGATAACAGGCTAGTGTTAGACCCTTCCCTGCCAGTGACATTTTTACAGTAATCAGTGCATTTTTATAGCACTATCACAAAAAACATACAGATAAATCAAGCGCTCTCCAAAGGAAGTAGATGTAAATAAATATATATGTGGGGAAGGGTAAATGACAGATACTGAATCTGAGAGTGAGAATGAAACAAGGGCAGCACAGTTCCTTTCCACTGAAGGACAAAAGTTTATGAAATTATTCAGTCCATTGGATCAAGTTCATATATGACTAATGTAGTAGTAGTAGTACTCATGCTGTGAGGGCTGCCAGCAGCCAAGAAGAAGCAATTCTGAAACAATACAAGAAAAACAAAAAGTGGCGCCCTCTAAGCGTAGTAACTTTTTATTACTGTGACAAAACAAAACAATTCTTATGAGGATACTACTCACAAGGCTGCAGGGTTCATGGGCATAAAAGGTGTCATCTGTGCCTGGCTTCCGTGATGGGTGTGCTCAGCTGATGTTGGTAATCCTGTGATGACTGAATGCTCTGGGTTCTCACTGTAAAGTTCGTCAGCTGATCCAAAAGTCCATAGGTGTCCCTGAGTGTATTCCAGTGCTGGTCAGACAGGGAGCTGTATGGACACGATGGGACAGCGTGATGGAACGCAGCCGTGGAGCGCAGGCAGCTGAGCTTCAGTTCCGGGTTAGGTCACAGGGCGGTGCGCGCGTTCGAGGCATGCGTGCCTCTTCCTCAGGCTCTATGGGGGCCATCTTAGTTGAGGGAAATTATGTATAGCTCCGTTCGAGCTATACATAATTTCCCTCAACTAAGATGGCCCCCATAGAGCCTGAGGAAGAGGCACGCATGCCTCGAACGCGCGCACCGCCCTGTGACCTAACCCTTTGAAAGCGTTTATCAAACCACATGAAAACTTTACCCATGGGACTAGCCAGTCTTGCAGCTTCCTAAAAGCAACCTAAATCTTTAGTTACACAGAGGTCTACAAGGCATTCACACTTAACATGTTGTTCTCAATGGGATGCTCTCATCCAGTTGTAGCACAAATCCATCTCTCATCTCCAATATTGGTTTGATATTCACTACCAACCGATGAATTTCCTGTTTTCTCTATAGTACAATGTAGATAACTGAGGAATTAATGTTCATTACAACTGTGCCCGTTCGAGCTATACATAATTTCCCTCAACTAAGATGGCCCCCATAGAGCCTGAGGAAGAGGCACGCATGCCTCGAACGCGCGCACCGCCCTGTGACCTAACCCGGAACTGAAGCTCAGCTGCCTGCGCTCCACGGCTGTGTTCCATCACGCTGTCCCATCGTGTCCATACAGCTCCCTGTCTGACCAGCGCTGGAATACACTCAGGGACACCTATGGACTTTTGGATCAGCTGGCGAACTGTACAGCATTCTCCTTTACAGTGAGAACCCAGAGCATTCAGCCATCACAGGATTACCAACATCAGCTGAGCACACCCATCCCGGAAGCCAGGCACAGATGACACCTTTTATGCCCATGAACCCTGCAGCCTTGTGAGTAGTATCCTCATAAGAATTGTTTTGTTTTGTCACAGTAATAAAAAGTTACTACGCTTAGAGGGCGCCGCTTTTTGTTTTTCTTCTCATTTTTATAGCACTGATCGTTGTATAAGGGCAAATGATCCCAAAAAATTGTCAAAAGTGTCCGATGTGTCTGCCATAATGTCGCAGTCCTGATAAAAATCGCAGATCGCCACCATTACTAGTAAAAATATAAATAATAATAAAAATTCTACAAATCTATCCCCTATTTTGTAGACGCTATAACTTTTGTGCAAACCAATCAATATACCCTTATTGTGATTTTTATTACCAAAAATATGTAGAAGAATACTTATCGGCCTAAGCTGAGAAAAAAAATTAGCTTTTTAAAAAAAACTTGGGGATACTTTTTATAGCAAAAAGTACAAACATATTTTTTTTCAAAAATGTTGCTCTATTTTTGTTAATAGCGCAAAAAAAAAAAAAAAAAATCAAAGATGATCAAATACCACCAAAAGAAAGCTCCATTAGTGGGGAAAAAAGGACGTCAATTTTGTTTGGGTACAGCATCGCACGACAATTGTGCAATTGTCAGTTAAAGTGCCAAATTTCAAAAATGGCCCTCCCATTGGGTGGCCAATTCTTCTGGGGCAGAACTGGTTAAATGTATTCTCTGCAAATAGTGCAAAATTGAATATTCTCAGGCTATATACTGTCTATGGGCAAAATGCTGAATTATGGTCACTAGATGGAGCTCAGGAGCATACCTATTATCTATGATAGTCAACACCATCTAGTTGCCATAATGCTGTAGTTTCCCTGTCACGCATTCGATCTGCAGAGAATATAGCCTAAGAACATTTATTTTTTACCCTATTTGCATGAATTGGCATGCAGTTTTGATGCATGAACAGCTATGATTTTTTTCTAATAAATGCACCACTTAGGCCGTGTACACACGGCAGAGAACCTCGTCGGGCAGAACACATCGTTCCGCCCGTCGAGGTTCCCTGCCGGCCGTCGAAATCGGCGACCCGCCCGTCGGGAATGGCAACCAGCCATTCTTCCAGGCGGGCCGTCGAGCAAATAGAGAGCGTGCTCTCTATTTCTGCTCGACGGGCTTCCCGACGGGAAGCTCGCCGAGAGTGTACACACGGCCGAGGTCCTCGCTGGAATGCAGCTTCCAGCGAGGTTCTCGCTGGTTTCCAGCGAGAACCTCGGTCGTGTGTACGCCGCCTAAGAGTACTTCCATGCCCTGCTCTACTGAACATTGCTCTATTCTAAAGGGCAGATTTTTCTGCACCCTTTCCCTATTTAATTATATGATCTATCATTCAATTTCTCTAATCCTCTTGCAGTAAACCTCAAAATATTCTTGAAGGTAATAGCTAACATAATATTACAGAGGAAGTTGCACAAACTGATTTTTTTTTTTTTGCCAGAAAGTCTTTGTTTATGGGTTTAATATCTAGCATAGATAAAAGGCAAATCTTGCAAAATGCCAGCGCTTTGGTGAGCATGTTAGCTTTTGATCTGTTAAATGTGATGCTGCTGAATTGGTAGACAACATCCAAACACAGATGCCTTTTAACCCCTCAATGACCAGAGAAACGTTTGACCTTTTGCAGCGCGTAGATTCAGCTGATAATAACTTTGTCACTGCTCAATTGACCCCAAAAATTAGAACGTTTTTCTGTGGACAAATTTGGCGTTCATTTGGCTCCACATTTAAAAAAAAAATACTTTTGTTTACTGTTATTAGGTGTGTAAAAACTAAGTAGAAATATGTATTTTATTATGTTTCTTACTTTTTTTTAAATGGTCATTGTTGTCCGGATACAACTAAACATATGTGTAGCGCCCTGCTCCTGTTGATCAGGCACTGCTGTAAATTTAGTGGGGTCTGAGTCGTTATTTGACTCAGGCAAGTGTAATTATGGATAATTTAGCCTCTGTTCCAGCAATGGCTGTGCTGGGAGTAACCAGCATTGTTCGTCTGGGGGTGCTATTACTATCCCAGGCCAAGGGTGGCAGCAGCAGAGTCAGGGGCAGCAAATCAGTGGGAGTGATCGTTCCGCTGTGCATGCTGGGGAGTGGTACAGACGCCATTAGTGGGGATCTGTTGTCCCACGCACCTCGTGGCCCACCTGGCCGGGGGTGCGTGATCCTGAATCCTGACTCTGGGACCACGTTGGTCCGGTGTCGGGGCTTTGCTTAGTAGGCTCAGTAGTCAGACTGAGTTTACACTTTCAAGGTGATCCTGTGCTGTCCATCCTGTGGGAGGAAGCCACTTGATGAAGTAAGCCAGGGGAGGACCTATCCTGGAGAGGAACATGCAAGAGGCTAGTATCTTGGGAGAAGGCCTAGGAAATTAATCGAAGGATGCACCATACACTGAGAGGCTTGACGGTGTCGCCTGTCGGATCCAAAATTCGACTAAAGTTAATCTGGAGAGATCCGGGTGCTGAATCCTGTGGCAGGGGATTCGGGACCGAAAGTGTCTTCTCGTAAAGGAAGGTCTGTGGCAGAGACTGTACTTTATTCCGTGCACCATTCTGGCTGCTAAGCCAATGAGAGGGACCTATCCGGGTGAGCAATACCCACCCTGACTAGAGTGGCGACGAGAACTGTTTGCTGGAAGCAGGAGTGTTTCCTATTTGAGATTATACACCTGAACCTACCTACCTATTTACCCTTCCACCCCTCCAACTTCTTTTCTACTAAGTTCTGCAAAAAAATCCCAGAAAAATTAGTGTATAGTGTGGACATTGGAGTTCTTCAGACTTTGCACCACACTGCTGTGCAGATCACATGCGACGTCTGTGTGACACGTATTTGCATCGCATCAAAATGGTGCAGGACCCTTTTCTTTATCGTACATCACGGGACACAGAGCGCATAGCCATTACACTTGGGTTATATGGGTACCTTCAGGTGTGATGGCTATGCGCTCTGTGTCCTGTGATGTACTTCAAGAAAAGGATTTTACAGGTAAGCTGTTTATTAAAAATCCTTTTTTCTTTATCGTACATCACGGGACACAGAGCGCATAGCCATCACACCTGAAGGTACCCATATAACCCAAGTGTAATGGCTATGCGCTCTGTGTCCCGTGATGTACTTCAAGAAAAGGATTTTACAGGTAAGCTGTTTATTAAAAATCCTTTTTTTTTGGTCCACACTGGAATCAGATTGCATGGGTGTTCAGACCCATGAGATCCGATTCATGCACCATTTGACTGTTTGCACTGTGATATGTGAACCGATCTGGGGGTGTCATTAACTTTCTATTAACACCTGCAGCGCTTTGCATATGACAGTGTGAACTAGTCTGCCTGCGAGTGTTATGCGATGTGCTAGTTTAAACCAGCACTTAGACTTTTTGCCCTCGAGGAACCCTTGTAAATATTTTACAGGTCTCAGGGAACCCCTGCTAAAATATTTTTATTTACAGCACATTGTCATGATCACTTATTGTAGAACATTGTAAAAATAAAAACCAATAATGTGGTATACCTAGCATCATAGGCATGCACATGGGGTGTGCCTGTCACACCCTAATTACCCGTGCGGTGCCGATTCCCCCTGTTGTCTTAGCCCTAATGACAAAGTCCACTGCCCTACTGACACTAACCTCTTCCACTGCACTACTGACTGAGACTAACATGCACCCTAACTTTAAAGAGGGACGTTTGAGGAAAAAAACTTTCCACAGCCCCACTGCACTACTGACTGAGACCATCCACTGTCCTACTGACACCATCAAAGTTTTAATACATTATATTAAAATGTTTGTTTACATTTATATATATAAGTGTGTGTGTGTGTGTGTGTATATATATATATATATATATATATATAAAAATATATATATATACCGTATTTATCAGTGTATAACGTGCATAGGCGTATAACATGCACCCTAACTTTAAAGAGGGACGTTTGAGGAAAAAAACTTTCCACAGCCCCCTGCGTATAACACGCAGGCACAGTTTACCCTCTATTTTCAGGGTAAAAAAGTGAGTGTTATACGCCAATGAATACAGTATATATATATATATATATATATATATATATATATATATATATATATATACATACAGTATACTGTGTATATATATATATATATATATATATATATATATATATATATATATATACACACGCTAGGGCTGTTACTGATTAAAATTTCGATTAATTGATTTTTTTAAATCGATTAATCGACTCAGTTCGATTAATTATAACGCACATACAGATCCAACTACTTTTAGCTGATCTCCTTGCATTGCAACTCTGCATTAGTCAGTGGTAAATCTGGTATACACTATATACAATCACCCGACACTAGTTAGTTTCCACAATTCATGACTTAACTTCACAGTTCACACAAATACGTTTTAAATTCAAAATGTAGCACTGACATAAGTATTTTTTTCTTATTAAACTTTAAGAAAAACATAGCAAGTTAGTTTAACTTTAATTATAAAACATATCTAGTATATTCATTGTCAGTCACTTTATAGTAGGCAAATAGGCATCACTTTAGCCAGTCACACAGACATACCAGAGTGTTTACATTTCCTGGAAGCAGACATGATCGCAGTCTTTCGCACGGAACATATGTTTCCGATACACAAAGAATTGTCTGCAGAAAACTGCTTAGGACAGGAAAACGATGGTTATTGTTGCCCCCTTCCCTTGATGGAGCCTGATGCATCCTGATGCTCCACAGATGCAAAGGTACCTCAATCCAATAGGTGCAGTTTGCTTGCATCCAGCAGGGTAAGTCTCACTGTCCAGGTGACGTCAAGAATTTTGATCGATCAAAAGAAACGCGTCTACCTCTTTGTCCCCTGCTCCATCTGTCAACCACTTGTCATGTGAAGCTTCAATAAGTAGGCACTTAGTTGGAGGGTGGGGGACAAGGTTAAATTAGTTTGGTAAACTAGAAAGGGAGACTTTTTTTATAGTTTTTTTTGTTTTTTTATTATTATTTTTTGTAAAATGGACTTGTCTTTATGGGGTTAATTAACAGAGCTGGAAAAAATGTAATTTGCAAATCATGTAACCTTTAGTGTTTGTGCACCAAATGTAATAATTTTCGAATGTAACATTTTCTGCATCTTTGTGGCATGACCTTTTTTTCCTTTCTATTTTGAGCCATGGCTCAAGCTTGGTGTCAGTGGTAGGATTACGCTTTGATAATAATGATTTGGACAACCATTGGAGGTCACTTGTCCATCTCAAATACCAGTTCTTCTCAGGAGCCTCTGGCTTCTCCATGTTTCAATGGACACAGGATGTTACTCATCTATTTGCTTCATGAAGCACAAAACTAATTGACAGTTTAGCTTGCAGTTGTGTATACCGGTATTTCCAAGTGATGTTACAGCAGCTGTGCATTGAGAGGCAGAATTGTATTAGCATCTGCTTAGGTATGCCTTGAAAAGTTTAAGGCATTTTCTGGCCTAATGCAAAGGCAGGATATTGTTTTAAAGGAAATCCAAAACCTTTTTATGTCTTTTAATTATGCAAGTTGAAGAGATCATAATTATATCAATAGTTTAAAAAACTGTAGGCTGTATAATATAGTTTCAATCATATGTGTAGGGCGGGATATATAAGCCCATTATATTTGCAGGCTCAGTACTGCAGGGTTACACAATAGTTGTGCTTTATTGCTCTCAATGTACAATGTACTTGTAGGAAAGATTAGCATGCTGCTGGTTTTCCTCCCCCAGCTCTTATGCAGCTGAGAACAAAGGGAATGTGATCACTTATTAAAAGGGGGGAAATATATTTCAATTGTTGTGCGTTGTGGTGTGCTGTATTACAGAAAAATAATTACATGCACCTTTTTTTTTTTGTTGCATTTTGTTGTTAGGCAGCTCATTCAAATAGATGGGCTGCCTTAAATTGACGCATGTTGACACATGACACAATGTGAGTCAATGCACATGAGTTAATGTATCACAACAGCATTAACCCAGCCTTATTGTGCTCTGAATCCTCACGCAGGAGACATTCCCCCACTTTCTGTCCTAGAGCCCATACAGGACATAAGGGGAAACTTTCCTAATGAGGACAACATAAAGCATAGAGTCAGGGTTCTAACTCCTGCTAAAAAATGCTTTTATTTCTGTTTGTTTGAAACCAACTATGGAGAATTACCTTTACATTTTGGGTCTAGGGTAGAGACAAAAAGCACTTTTATTTGCCTGACCCTCAGCTACCCGGCAGACGGCACTTCCCCTTCGCTCCAGTGATTGACTGGCCCTTGGCATCATCGCCTACCTACAGGCCTTGATGACATCCCGACCTTAGACAGTGAGGCATAGGGGAGAAAATACTCTGGAGACCAGTCTAGCAGTGCAGAGAAATGAAAGATCAGGTAAGTGCATCAACTTTAACAATTCCCCATGACCTGTGCAGGCGACTAATTCTTCGGTGCAGGGGCAGCCCCACTGTAGAGGGGTATTTATAGAGTTTCTCGGAGGTAGGCTTTACACTAAAAAAAATGTATGGGGATCCTGGAGACAAATTGTCTTCAAATAATTCTACTTCATTCTCATCCTGTCATATGCATCAATAATGGATCCGTTAAACTTGTGTTTTCTTATTAAATTTCTTTCTATACAAGTGTTGGTTTCCAGCAGCCATATTGTCAGTGTGTGTTGGAGCTTTAAGGGATAGGTAACCATTCTGTGTGGCGATAGATGCTCCTTTTTTCCTTATTCTTACTTTAATATTTTATATTTTGGCATTGTTGCATGTCACACATAGTAATGCCTAAAGCCCAATGCTTTTTGTTTGACAATAGCTTGCTTTATTTTACTACTCCCTCCCACCTTCACTCAGTCTTGGAATTTGCTGCACAATTTGGGAACTTTGCAGGAATTGTTTACGAGTCAAACATAAGTAGATGTGCTCATCCCTAATGACAAAAAAAAAAAAGAAAAGAAAAGTAGGCCTACACATGGAGTGAAGTGCATTTTTTCCAATGGGGTGGGGGAGGGTGACACAAACATCACCTGCCACAAAGGTTTTAGGACTTTCAAAAGTAAAGATAATTAAAAAAGGTTTAGACCGTTCCATAAATTTTCAGTTTAGTGCTAAGAATATACGTGAGTTCTTTACTAAATATACGTATAGCGAGTCAATATTTACACTGAATCCCAGTGGTATCATCTAGTCAACCTGCTGATGGGAGTCTTGTCTTCTGTATTGGTCAGCAGCTGAACAGAGTTCCGATTACAGACTGTTATGCCTTGTACACACGGCCAGACTTTCCTAGAAAAAAAGCCTGTCTGATTTTTTTTCTCTGAAAATCCGGCCGTGCGTACGAGGCATTAGACTGATAAAATAGAATCTCCATTTTCTTGCTGGGAAAGATTGATTTGGGTTGCGTGTTGCACCTTTTCTGTAATGTTCTCCGCCTTCATTAAAAATCCTTTGTTTTTTTGAAATACCATGTAATTACGTAGTTCTCTAGTAAGCAATGAGACAGGTTTAGGCACTACAAACTTCATAGTCTGTGTATCTTAAACCCGCTTGGTCTATAGCCTTAAAGGGTCCCTAAAGAAAACATTTTTTTTGCTGAAATTACTGTTTACAGGGTATAGAGACATAATAGTTAACTGATTCCTTTTAAAAATTATTAAAAACAGATAAAAATCAATCAAATGTGCCTCTAGTTTCACTTTCGTTTTTGCATCTAGCTTAGTTTTTGCATGTAATTTAATTCCTCTGTGCTGGACCATAGAGAGTGATGGTTAGGAAACCAAAACTAGAATCTCCCAGTACTGTGGTCATCAGGAAACAGACAACCAGGAAGTGTCCAGAACAGAGCAGAATTACAGCAACATCAGAGCAAAAATGAACAATGTGGACATGAAACCAGGACTGCAGTAAGGTAAAGGAAGCTATTTAGCTAAAAAAATGTTTCCTTTAGTGACCCTTTAATGTATATTTAGGTATATTAGCTTGTGTTCTGTATTTTTAAAGAAGCACTGTCACTTTGCCAATTTAGGTCAAAGTGGCAATGTCTTTGCAATGGGGCCCTACTGACCCACCGATCCTCCCATCACAGTGCTCCCTGCCTCACCTTCCTGGTTTTCGCTAGTGTGGAGTAGGTGGAGGTGCCCTGTGCCCAAAAGGACTATGTAATCTTTCTGGCTGAGGCAGCAGGAAAAGCTTCAGTAGAATTCTTTAAAATTGGACTTCGGGCAAGCAGACACATGCATTTGTTCAATCTGTGTACTGTTACCTTCCAAAAGAATTTACGGCCAGATGCTCTTCTAGTTTTAATGTTTTGCTAGTCAGGTTTATCATTTTGCTTCTTTCTGATTTAAATATACTGCTGATGATGATACTGATTCATTGTCCAATAAGCAGGTTGGTGATGGAGAGATGACATAGAATGATCTAGAATACTAGGTTCCAAGGTTTTTCTTTTATACTTAAAGTCACTGACCTGGAACAAGTGTGCCACATGGACAACTGAAGTCTGAAGGCTGATTTGCCTCAGAAACATCCAAATTGGATCATTATGACATGTAAGCACCTTACTTTAAGGGGGAAAGCCAGCCATGGCAGGCTTAATACAGTAGCTTCTCAGCACAGGTTTATTTTAAGACACCCTCTTAAAAAAACATTCAAAAGGTGCCATCTTGCACCAAAAGTATGTCATTTCTCCAGAGCAGGTACAAACACAAAAGGAGTCATGTGTCAGTAAACCCTGTACCATCAAGGCCAAACAAAATAATTACTTATTTTATATTCATAAGCTGTGCGGCCAGACAGTACTGTATACAGCCTGTTGTAAGAACATCTAACCAGCCAGTATAACTTTGCTGTCCTCAGCCCACTTCATTTTCATAGTCGTGGTGAGTGTAAAAGCCTTGGTATGATTTATGGAGGCAATTTAATACTCACAGTCTCTATATCTGAAGAATGAACACTTTTAGTTGCACTCCCTAATGACCTGTAACCTCCTCTGTATAAAGGAATGAAGTGAGTCCCAGAGCACACTGCTAGAAACCATTATATATTATTTACACTCTTAGCCAGAGTCTTTAGATCTGACGTCCCTTAAGGTTAATTCCATAACTCTTCAGAGAGCAATAAAGATATACCAGGTGTCTTCAAGTTCAGCTCCAAAGACTTGTCACTAGAATGACATTAATAAATTACAGATAATTCAGAAGGAAAAATGCCAAAATTGTTGCTTGATATAACAATAAAATATACAATAAAAAGCTACCGATTGTGGACATGCTTGAGAAAAGGTGACCCCATTATCTTTTTTTCCTCCACATTTAGTGCAACTGATAGCTCTATAATACAAACAATTTATTATAATTCAGGTGTAACTTTGGCATGATTGGCATGATCCATGGCGACCAACCAGAAGTTACACTGATCTGCTTGCAGGGAACTAAGGTGGGGGATAAGGAGGCTGCAGTGGATAATTGAAGATTCACTGCAGCTTATCAAACATTAAACATTTTAATGCTGGCTACTGTCTGTATCATCTAACATATATATACACTGGAGATCAAACTTAGGCCGCGTACACATGATCGGTCCAAACCGATGAAAACGGACCGATAGGTCAAAACCGATCGTTAGTATGCTAAAGCATCGGTTAAAAAGCCGCGCATGCTCAGAATCAAGTTGACACATGCTTGGAAGTAGGGTTGTCCCGATACCACTTTTTTAGGACCGAGTACAAGTACCGATACTTTTTTTTTAAGTAGTCGCCGATACCGAATACCGATACTTTTTTTAAATGTGTCCCCAAATGCAGCCATGTCCCCCACATTTGCAGCCATGTCCCCCACATACATTGCAGCCATGTCCCCCACATATGCAGCCATGTCCCTCCAGACATGTCCCCCATACCTAGCCGCCGAAAGCCGCCGCACGGAGAACATCACAGCATTCATTTGAATAGCTGTTTTGCCCGCGCGTATAGACACTCCCCCTTGCTTGGGATTGGACAGATCACGATCACCCATCCAATTCCGAGCAAGGGGGAGTGTCTATACGCAGCGGGAACACTACAGCTATTCAAACGAAAGCTATGATGTTCCCACACGCTGTTTAACCCATGCGGCGCGGCTTTCGATGTGGCGGCTTTCGATGCGGCGGGGGGGGGAGAGTATTCTATTTAGGCATCGGGGTATTTGTGGGAGTACAAGTACTCCCGCAAATACTCGGTATCGGTCCCGATACCGATACTGGTATCCGTATCGGGACAACCCTACTTGGAAGCATTGAACTTCATTTTTTTCAGCACGTCGTTGTGTTTTACGTCACCGCATTCTGACAACCGATGGTGTGTAGGCACATCAAACCATCAGTCAGCTTCATCGGTTAACCAATGAAAACGGTCATTCGGACCGTTCTCATCGGATGGACTGATCGTGTGTACGCGGCCTTAGACAACCTACAATTCCCTAAATTTTAAGGCTACTGCTTAGTCCTTTTTAAAATTATCTAAACAGGAGTAGAAAAGCAGTTTTGTTAAGAATATTTCATGAGTTACCTATATTTTAAATTTTATAAACATTTAAAGCACAGACTAAAAAACTTCAATGCGATTTAAAAAAAATTCAGCAAAAGCAAGAGCAAGAGCAAGAGCAAGAGAAGTTTGTTGTACCAAATCTGTGATTTCTAGAATATTTACAAACGCATTCACGTCCCCCACGAAAAGACAAATGCAAGAGAGGACAGGAGAATCTCAATGGGCTATCGGTTCAACACTGCAGCCACGATTGCTCTCCAGTTCAGCACTGAACAGAGTAAGGATCTGTTTTGTCATACAGTGTCTCGCAATTAAAGAAAATTTGGACTGAAAGCCCACTCTGCAGTAACCAAACCTTCAATTAGCAGAAGGAATCAATAGGCCAGACTAACCCTTGCTAAGGAGCATGTTGTGTGGACAGAGGAGAACTGGTCCTAAGTTCACTTTAGTGATAACAGGAAGTTTAATTTATTTGGGTCCAAAGGGAAACATTATGTTTGTTGTCAAACTGGGGAGAGACTGAACCCGAAGTGTGTAAAGAAGTCAGTGAAAAGTGGAGAGGGAAGCATCATGGTTTGGGGGATGTTTTCTGTAGCTGGAGTTGGACCTCGTATACAGCTACATACATTCAGAACAACAACATGTGGTTCCTTCCCTGCATTCATCACCCAATCAGACAGCAATTTTCATGCATGACAATGCCTCCTGTCACACAGCAAAGCGGGTAAAACAGTTCCTTGAAGCTGAAAACATTGAAATAATAAAATGGACCCCTGATCTAAACCCAGTAGAAAACCTCTGGAGTTATGTTATGGCCAAGAAACCCAATACAGTCACCGAACTGTGGAAGAGACTGGAAGAAGAGTGGAACAAAATCACACCAGAGCAGTAAAACAGACTAGTGATGTCCTGTGGCCGTAGATGTGCTGAAGTCATTCAAAATAAGAGCCTGAACACTTCCTACTAATTGTTGATTGTTGTAACCTTCAGAAATTTTAGTTTAAATCTTTCTCCGTGCTACAGTCATTGATGTTCTCTAATTTTGATCATTGTGTTTTCTAAAAATTGGTTGTTTTGTTGAAGTGCCTTAGTTATTTAGAAAAACACTGTTTTATTAGCATGGCGTAGCCATTACAAAATTTCCATCAATTGTTGAGCAATTAAAGCGGAGTTCGAACAATATAAAAGTCAACAGCTATAAAAAGTGTAGCTGCTGACTTTTATTAAATGGACACTCGCCTGTCTCAGGGTCCAGCGATGCAGGCATTCAAAGCCCCGCTCGTCTCCCCCTCCTCTCCATGGCGCCTGCATCATGACTGTGGGCACCCCCGGCTGGTTTTACAGCCGGGCATGCACTGCACATGCGCGAGCCGCACTGTGCGCCATAATTGCCCGGGCAATCATCTGGGACATGTGACATGTCCCAGATGATTGCCTGAGAGGAAGGGGGAGAGGTGAACTTCCTTCTGGCTCTGTGAAGACCCGGCAAAAAGTGGGAGCTGGAACCCTCTAAAAAGAGGGTTTTCGCCCCCCCCCCCCAAAAAAAAATAATTACATGCCAGATGTGGCATGTCGGGGGTCACCTTCCCTTAAAGCGGAAGTTCAATTTTTGGGTGGAACTCTGCTTTAAGATTGATTAATTTCTGAAAAAATCAAGTGTTCATAGACTATTCTCTAATTTTGATCTCTGGTGTATATATATATAATATATATATATATATATATATATATATATATATATATATATATATATATATATATATATATATATTTATTTGTTTTTTTTATGTTTAATCTTCACGTATATCAATGGAGCATACCATATAGTACTTTACCATTGAAAGCAGCCTCCAATTCAATGTAAAGTACTGAAAAAGAATCAGTAATCATAGATGTTAAATTCCTTAATAAACATTGGTAACTAGTAGCAAGGGATGTAAAGACACCAATACAAGATTTGTACCATATGGCATCACAACATGATATTATTCTAGTTATTGGTTGAACTGACTTGTGTCTTTTTTCAACCAGACTAACTATGTAACACCTTCCACTCATCTCCCTATGCCACTGACAGTTGCTATTTTCAGTGATAATTTGGTGTAGCATTAGTAAAAACCAAGTGCTGAATTAAAAAACATCATCCTTACCAATACCACATAAATAGGTGGGATCAGGAGCAAAGAAAACTATCTGCCCACAAAAACACGATGTTCCATTAGCCAAAAGCAAACCAACCAGATACTACAGCCAGAAGGCCAGCAGTTTGACAACAATGAAAGGGGGGCATGGTGTTGGAGGCTTGTAGTCATACAGTAGCCTTCCAGCCACCGGTTAAAACAGCTTTTCTATTTGAGTATATATATACAGTATATATATATATATATATATATATATATATATATATATATATATATATATACTCTATACAGCATATACTATACTCCATACATTACATTATATGTATATACAGACAGTCCCCTACTTACAAACATCCGACTTTCAAACAACTCCTACTTACAAACGGAGGGAGACAACAGGAAGTGAAATGAACTCTACCCCTAGGAAGGGAAATTCACTCCTATACGAGTTATTATGGGAAAACTGTGTCTCCTTTCCACTGATGCTGTACCTGTTCCAACTTACAAACAGATTCAACCCAAGAACAAACCTACAGTCCCTATCTTGTTTGTAACCTGGGGACTGCCTGTACTCCATACAGGCTAGCGACAAAAGAGCAACAGAAGTAATATTTCTAACCTCTCTTGCCAGACGACCCTCTTTCATGAAATAAATATGTTACATTATTGGGCACAAAAGTCACCTTGGACTAAATAGTGGTTCTGAATGGCAATTATTTTGGGAGATGCTGTAGACAGTATGTACTGTGTTATATTCTGCGGTGGACTGGGAGTTGTATAATAATGATTTCACATCAAATGCAAAATAATCTCATATACAAAGCATGGTTTATTCAGATCAACACAAAGTAACCTTACATGTATAATTACAAATCTTTGTTAAAAAAAAGTGCTATGTGTCCACTTTAACTGGCCATCGTACAATCTGTTTGCATCTGTTGTATGTAGAATTTATAAATAATGTATTTTAGTTATTATATTTTAGTTTAGGTCTTGTGGTGTAATTTTAAGTGCATTTAGGACCCATGATTGTTGTATTAGTACTAAATAAGTATCTGTTTCTGATGAACTCCTGAGCACCCTGACAGTAAAAAGTACATTGGTAGACATTGTAATAGTGCAGGCATAGTTCATCATTATAGGTTCCAAGATTAATTTATACAGAATATCCCCTAGGTAGACACCTGGTACCTTGCACATTCTGCATAGTGCAGCGTACCGTCTACAGTCTGCAATGCACAACACGTTCCCAAGTCATTGTGTCTGCTAACTCTTGCATCACTTGGCTGTACAAGCTGTGTGATACAGTATTCTGGGCCCTTGGGAAATTCTAGTTTGAGAAAACTTAGCAAACAGAATAATGTTGCAGCTCTGTATTTTCGGATATACTTTCCTGGAATTTAAATGTCAGGAGATGACGATTCAGCATATGCAGGAATAGTGAAAATATAAAGCAATGGTTATGGATTCACTGAGAAGCATATATGTACAGTATAGTGGATTCACTGGTACAATTGTCTTGAATTTAGTGGTGAATGTTCCCCACAATAAACACATTCACTGCACATTTGAAAAGTTAAAGTGACCCTGTTAGCACAGGATCACTTGTATCTCTAATATTTGCTAAAAGAAGACTGCATATACTATTGGTCTGTTGTTGTTTTTTTGTTTTTTTTTTAAAGTCGCCTTTTTTACTGCTGTTGTAGCCACTGCAAGCATTCATGCATTTCCTGTTCCGTAATTAACCTGCTCCCTTATTGTCCACTGTGGTTATACAATACGATGTACAAGTCAGGTTTAGGTGGGTTTAGGACCATCAGAAAGTTAAAGTGTCACTAAACTCATGCCATAAAAAACTATCAATAAATGGTGTATAAGATGCTGTTCATACTCACTCAGTCACTATGAGATTTGTTTTCTGTTTTGCGCAAAAAAACCTGGTTGATCCTGCTGCTCTCTATCTCTACTATCTGTCCAAGTCCCCAATTCAGCTATGTATTTTACAGCTGTGGTGGCCACTCTGCACATACTTAGTAATTATTGAGTTTCTGTGCAGAGCATTTCTTTCCTACCATACTTGAGCAGCCCACTACAGAGTCACACATGTGAGTGTATACACAGTGGTAAATGACAGCCCATTTCCTCCTGCCTCCTCCATGCCCACTAACCAGCTAAACACATTGGGGCTGGATATTGCATATAGATTAATTGTGGCTTTACCTCCCTCTTATTCTAAGACACAGGCTGGAGGGGCGTAACACAGCCTGTCACTGGCAGAAATCAGCACACACCACGTTATTTCCGCAAAATAATACAGATTTGATTTTAAATATATATATATATATATATATATATATATATATATATATATATATATATATATACAGTGCGGAAAATAAGTATTTGAACACCCTGCTATTTTGCAAGTTCTCCCACTTGGAAATCATGGAGGGGTCTGAAATTGTCATCGTAGGTGCATGTCCACTGTGAGAGACATAATCAAAAAAAAAAAAATTCCAGAAATCACAATGTATGATTTTTTAAACTATTTATTTGTATGATACAGCTGCAAATAAGTATTTGAACACCTGAGAAAATCAATGTTAATTTTTGGTACAGTAGCCTTTGTTTGCAATTACAGAGGTCAAACGTTTCTTGTAGTTTTTCACCAGGTTTGCACACACTGGAGGAGGGATTTTGGCCCACTCCTCCACACAGATCTTCTCTAGATCAGTCAGGTTTCTGGGCTGTCGCTGAGAAACACAGAGTTTGAGCTCCCTCCAAAGATTCTCTATTGGGTTTAGGTCTGGAGACTGGCTAGGCCACGCCAGAACCGTGATATGCTTCTTACAGAGCCACTCCTTGGTTATCCTGGCTGTGTGCTTCGGGTCATTGTCATGTTGTAAGACCCAGCCTCGACCCATCTTCAAAGCTCTAACTGAGGGAAGGAGGTTGTTGCCCAAAATCTCGCAATACATGGCCCCGGTCATCCTCTCCTTAATACAGTGCAGTCGCCCTGCCCCATGTGCAGAAAAACACCCCCAAAGCATGATGCTACCACCCCCATGCTTCACAGTAGGGATGGTGTTCTTGGGATGGTACTCATCATTCTTCTTCCTCCAAACATGGTTAGTGGAATTATGACCAAAAAGTTCTATTTTGGTCTCATCTGACCACATGACTTTCTCCCATGACTCCTCTGGATCATCCAAATGGTCATTGGCAAACTTAAGACAGGCCTTGACATGTGCTGGTTTAAGCAGGGGAACCTTCCGTGCCATGCATGATTTCAAACCATGACGTCTTAGGCCTCGTACACACGAGCGGACAGATTTGTTCAAATCTGTCCGTCCGACAGATTTGAACAAATCTGTGTGCTGGGATTTTGGTTTGCTCGCGTGTACACACGAGCAAACCAAAATCCCCGCCAGCAGACGGCGCGCTGACGTGTCGGTGACGTGGCGGTGACGTTAACGCCGCCACGTCACCGCACCAGGAAGTAAAACACTTCCGCGAATGCGCCAAATCCATTCGGCGGCGGTGCGGCGGCGGTGCGGGACGACATGTCTGCTGGTAAGTGTACTAACCAGCAGACATGTCGGGCGGACAGATTCCCACCGGATAGATTTCAAAGCATGCTTTGAAATCTGTCGGGTGGACAAATCTGTCTGCTCGGCCGTACACACGATCGAATCTGTCTGCTGAAACGGTCCAGCGGACCGTTTCCAGCGGACAGATTTGATCGTGTGTATGAGGCCTAAGTGTATTCCCAACAGTAACCTTGGAAACGGTGGTCCCAGCTCTTTTCAGGTCATTGACCAGCTCCTCCTATGTAGTCCTGGGCTGATTTCTTACCTTTCTTAGGATCATTGAGACCCCACGAGGTGAGATTTTGCATGGAGCCTCAGTCCGAGGGAGATTGACAGTCATGTTTAGCTTCTTCCATTTTCTAATGATTGCTCCAACAGTGGACCTTTTTTCACCAAGCTGCTTGGCAATTTCCCCGTAGCCCTTTCCAGCCTTGTGGAGGTGTACAATTTTGTCTCTAGTGTCTTTGGACAGCTCTTTGGTCTTGGCCATGTTAGTAGTTGGATTCTTACTGATTGTATGGGGTGGACAGGTGTCTTTATGCAGCTAATGACCTCAAACAGGTGCATCTAATTTAGGATAATAAATGGAGTGGAGGTGGACATTTTAAAGGCAGACTAACAGGTCTTTGAGGCTCAGAATTCTAGCTGATAGACAGGTGTTCAAATACTTCTTTGCAGCTGTATCATACAAATAAATAGTTAAAAATTCATAAATTGTGATTTCTGGAATTTTTTTTTTTGATTATGTCTCTCACAGTGGACATGCACCTACGATGACAATTTCAGACCCCTCCATGATTTCCAAGTGGGAGAACTTGCAAAATAGCAGGGTGTTCAAATCCGCACTGTATATATATATATATATATATATATATATATATATATATATATATATATATATTTGTATGACACTTTAAAACAGTTTATTGATAGTATTTATTTATTTGTACTCTGTATTTCAAAGGCAGTTTATTTTTGATCATTTAAACATGCAGAGGACTAGAAGCTCCTCATGCTTATGTTTTCCTGCAGACAGGCTGGGAAAAATCTGGGTCATGTGACAGCTGTATATCAATTAGGAAAAGAATACTTAGATGTTTTTTTATTTATTTTTTTTATAACAATAATTTTTATTAAAATTTTTCACATAGTAAACAATAATATCAGTGACAATTCTTGGCGGTTCCTCAGATATTATACAAAAAACAAAACAAAAGAGACAGAAGTTATGTTGCGCTGAGACAAGGAGCAAATAGTGTGACGGCAAGGCTGTCCATGAACCCCGACACCCCAGTTCGGGAACTAACTGTGTCGAGAGCACATAGGCAGCACGGCCAGTCACCATTCTCAGGAAACATTCAAACCGTAAAAGGAGTGGTAATACTGCATATATTATATGAAGTGTATAAGGATTGTTGCTAAGCAAAATTCGCAAATAGGTATGAAACAGGTTAAGGGCGAGGGAAACAGTTATTAAAAGCCTCTGGTGAGTCAAAGTACTGCGCTTCTATGATCGTTGATCCAGAGTTCCCAGTTTTTGTAAAAAGAGGGGATGGACATTTTGGCTCTAGCAAAGGAGTATTCCATACGGAAGTGATTATTTAGCAAGACGATCAGGTCCGACAGTGTGGGTGAAAGCAACGATTTCCACTTTTTTGCAAGAGCAAGACGTGCAGCAATTAGTATGTGGGAGACAAGTAGTCTAACATGCCCCGGCCAGTCAGGAATTGATAGCCCCAGGAGAAGATCCAATGAGTGTAGGGGGAGGGAAATATTGCAGAGATTCAAGATAAAAGTAGAGACATCCTTCCAGTAGTCTTTGATGTTGGGACAGTGCCACCAGATATGTTGTAGAGTTCCCACGCCATTGCATCCTCTCCAACATTGAGGTGAGGTTTGAGGGTAGATAGCTGCCAATCTTGCGGGGGTAAAATACCATCTATGAAAGAGTTTTTGAAGGGATTCCCAATGGGAAATACAATGTGACATACGAAGGGGCAGGCGCAGGGCTCGATGCCATAAATCGAGCGTGGGTGGATCATTCGTGAGCGAAGACCAGAAGGTAACAGAGGAAGAAGGTAGATCCGAGGGTGGTGTAGTTAATAGGTTGTATGACAGCGAGATCCCTTTGATTGAGGGATTGGGGGTCTCGTAGAACTTCAACAAAGAAACTGGTAAAGAATCTTCATCCAGTATGGTAATTTTAGACAATATAGATCTAATTCTGAGGTACAGAAAGAAAGACTTTGAGGAGATGTCGTATTGTTGTTGCAATTGAGAAAATGAGCGCAAGCCACAGGCTGAAAATAGAAGTCCAATGTACTTGATACCTTTATTTATCCAGGCTGCAAGGGATAGGTCAGGTGAGAGCAGTTCTATCGCTTTGATGGGCAGTCGGTGCAAGATGGATCTAGGAAGGCCAGCGGAACATTGTGTGGCTGATGACCAGACCCGTAAGGCTGCTGTTGTCGAGCTTAAATATTGATGAGGTGGTCTAAAGTTTAGAAGAACGGCTGTGAGAAGTAGTTTCGTGTCCATGTTGAGGGCCACAGCTTCAATTTGAGCCCAGAGTTTGTCGGAAGTGGGTATCCACCACTCCCTAAGTTGATCCAAGATTACGGCTCTGTAGTATGCCTGTACCTTCGGTGCCCCCATACCCCCGTGGGATACTGGGGTGAGGAGAAGTGAGGATTTGAGCCTGGGTTTCTTGTGTTGCCATATAAATGTATTTAGCACTCTCTGTAGTTCTTTCAACTGATAGGGCAATAGAGGTAGAGGAATCGTACGAAACATGTAGAGCATATGAGGGAGCAAATACATTTTCGATTGAGCAATTCTACCTGCCCATGAGGCAGGAAAATGGCTTAGGTCTTTGGTAATGCGCAAAAGGCTCTCACGGAGGTTTTCATAGTTTACTTTTAATAATGATTTGCTCGGAAAGGTCAGGTGGATTCCTAGATATGGGAGAGAGGAACTAGGGGACCAGATGAAGGGCGTATTCTCTGAAATTTTCCGTTTAACGAGTGGATCAATACCTAGGTCTAGCATGATGGATTTACTGTGATTTATCTTGTACAGGGAAATCAAGCTGAAGCGTTCTAGGATTTGTTGAACAGCTAACAGGGAGGATTCCGGGTTAGTTAAAGTAATGATAACGTCATCAGCATAAAGGCCTAGTTTGTGTTCTATTTCTCCTATTTTAATACCAGTTACTGCTGGTGTCGATCTGATGGACTGTGCAAGGGGTTCCATTATCAGGGCAAAGATCAAGGGGGAGAGTGGGCATCCTTGTCTCGTGCCATTTGTAATAATAAAGGGATCCGATTTTATGCCTGAGGTCCAGACCATTGCGCTGGGGGAAGAATAAAGGTTCATGATGGCTGTTAATGATGGTCCGGCTAATCCAAATTTGCGGAGAACTGCTTCCATATATGCCCAGTGGACTCTGTCAAACGCCTTCTCCGCGTCCAATGATAGGAAGAGAGAAGGCGTCCGACCGTGCTCCACCCATTGTATTAAGTTAATGAGACGTCTGGTGCCATCAGAAGCTTGCCTGCCAGGCACAAATCCCACCTGGTCAGGGTGGATTAATTGGGGGATAATCAGGGAGAGACGCTGTGCTAAGATTTTGGCGTATATTTTAGTATCTGTATTTAAGAGTGATATTGGGCGATAATTAGCTGGGGAGTCAGGGGCTTTGCCCGGTTTAGGTATAGTAACAACTAGAGCTTCAAGGGCTTCTTTCGGGATCACACCAGTGGTTATATAATGGTTAAAAGAGTTACAAAGATGGGGGGAGATTAGGTCTTGAAAATGTTTATAGTATTCATTAGAGAACCCGTCCGGGCCTGGGGCTTTGTGTAAGGGCAATTGTTTTATGGCTTTCGTGACTTCTGCGAGAGAGAAAGGTGACGATAGGGATTTTAGTTGGGTAGGCGAGATAGAGGGGATTTGGATAGATGTGAGAAAAGCTTCAATGTCTTCCTGTTTAGGCGGGTCTACCGTGTCTGAGTCCTGGAGGTTGTATAATTTAGTGTAGAAGGCAGCAAATTCGTTTGCTATATCTAACGGGTTGGTCAGACGTTTACCCTGGGGGTTTGTGAGGAATTGTATTTTGTTTCGGGCTAATTGTCTTTTAATCTGTTTGGCCATGAATGCTCCCGGTCTATTAGCTGAGGAGTAAGCTTGAAGTTTCAAACGTTTGATGTAATAATCAAATTTATTGTGAAGGTGCTCACTAAGCTGATTTCTAAGATTTTTTAATTCAAGGGAGATTTTTGGAGAGGGGTTTTGTTTGTTCATCCTGTCGAGATCACGAATCTGTTTCAGAAGGGACTCAGTGGTGGCTGAGTGTTTCCTTTTTTCTTGGGCTCCCAGTTTTATAAATACACCTCTTAGAGTAGCCTTGTGCGCATGCCAGAGAATGGAATGATCAACCCCTGACCCCACATTCCCCTCAAAGTAGGTCTCAATCTCGGACCGAACTGCTCCCTCAGTTGTAGGGTTATTAAGAAGAGAAGTATTCAATCTCCATACAGTATGTTTCGGAGAATAGGATTGTGGGAATAACTTAAGAGACACTGGAGCATGGTCAGACCATGAAATTGTGCCTATGGTTGCTTCCGAGACCGATTGGAGGAGGTATTTATCAACAAGGAAGAGATCGATCCGAGAGTAAGAGTTCTGGGCATGGGAGTAGAAAGAGTAATCTCGCTCCTCACCGTGTAGGCACCTCCAAGGGTCAAATAAATCTTCATTATGTAACAGTGAGGAGAGTGCGGAGGGCCTCCTTTTGAGAGGATTAGAGGTATCGAGTTTTGTGTCGATAACATCATTAAAATCTCCACACAGCACCACTGGATCAGACCGGAATGGGGACAGTTTGGCAAGCAATTTGGCATAAAAGGATTTTTGCGCTGTGTTAGGCGCATACACATTTACCAATGTTATGCGGCGGTTTTCAATTGTCGCGGAGATGATTAAGTATCTACCATCCCGGTCCGCTTCACAATGATGCAGCGCGAATGCTACCGAGGAACTGATTGCAATCATGACTCCTCTTTGTTTTTTAGATGCATTGGCAAAAAAACAATGTGGGTACCGTGCGTGAGAGCATTTAGGGGGATTATGCTGGGAAAGGTGTGTTTCTTGTACGCAAAACACATCAGCCTTCTGCATTAGGGCTTCCTTCCACAGCATATTACGTTTAAAAGGGGAATTTAATCCCTTGGCATTAATTGAGGAAATTGTAATGGCCATGATAATATGTATTACCTGAGGTGGAGGACGGACGGAGCGAGATCACAGCAGAAATAGCAAACAAGATGAATTATCACCAGAGGCTAAATTGGATGGCTGTTTACAAAATATGGGTAAATAAAGAATTAGTCAGAGAATCAACGTAGAACGATATATCTGAACAGTAAATGCAACACAGCAAAACAGTGTAGAACTAAAAACAGTGACAGGTGTGCGTAGCACACAACAGGCGGGGGGGGTGAATATAAGAATGCACAAACGTCCACGCCGGTTCCAGTATTGCTTAAGACCAATGGCTATGACAAAGAAAGATATCTGCTCAGTCCTTATCTGGTGCCGAGGTGTGTGAGACTGGCGGGCGTGGTTGGGAACCTTTGCGCCCTGTAGCATCATTAGGGAGAGGAAGAAACCCCCAGTTGGTCAGAATTTTATATCCCTCTTTAGGGGAAAGGATGGGGATGGTTTGTTGCTTGTAGGTGACCAGCAATTTGGTGGGGAAACCCCATTTGTAGGTAATTTTGCGGTCCTGAAGAATGGTAGTGATCGGAGTAAAAGATTTGCGCATCTCCATAGTTGCTTTCGAGAGGTCATTGAATAGTAGGATCTTGGCGTACGGCGGTGGCAAAGGTTTAGTGTTCCTGGCAGCATGGAGAATTTGGTCTTTCACATGAAAGTAATGTATCCGCGCCAAGATATCCCTCGGGATGTCTGGGGGAAGATGTGCAGGTTTAGGGAGACGATGAGCCCGATCAATTGTGAAATCTTTGGCGTTTAGGCGGGGGAGTAATGTCACAAACAGTTGTTGCAGGTATTGGGATATCTCAGTAGGCTTAACGGACTCAGGCACCCCCCTAAATTTGATATTATTACGTCTTGAGCGGTCCTCCAAATCTGCGAGTTTGAGTTTAATGTGCCGAATTTCTGACGCATGGTGATCATGTGCGTCTAACAACTCGTTATGTGCTTTAGCATGGTCATGCACCGTATCCTCCAATACATCAGCCCTCTCCTCTAGACAGTCTACCCTGTCATGTAATTGAGACATTGATAATTGCAGCTCCCTGTGCAGGTCTTTTTGCAGGGTTAGCAGCATTGATTTCAGTACAGCTTCTGAAGCAGGATTGTCTGAGACAGGCATGGCTGCTAGAGCTGGAGTGTGTTCAATGTCAGCCAGAGCATTCTGAGCGGTGCCCCTCAGGTGTCTTTTAGGCAGGGGTTCTTTCATAGGTGAGGGAAGAGGGGAGGATGCCAGTCTCTTACCTCTGTCTGCGCCGTGGAGTGAGGGAGGATTGTTGGGCAGAGGCAGTGTGTCCATGTCCTCCCTGGGTTCCCCATCAGAGATCACAGCGTGCGAGTCTGCCAGGGAGACGTGCTGCGTCTCATCGCTGGAGAAAGGCGGGGAGTCTCTCCTGTTGCCGCCGCCGGCGCCATCTTGGCTGGAGTGCATGGCCGCGCTGGAGAAATAATCCGTCAGACGGCGGGGAACTGGCGGCTTGTAGCGCTTCTGGGGCATGCCCGGGATGGACCTGAGCTCGGAGCGTCCTAATGTAGGCGAAATGCGGGTCTGTAAGTCGGCTTGAGTCGCTGTGGAACCGGGCAGTGGAACGGAGCTAAGGACTCAGGCTTCCATCAGAGTCCGCAGCCGGCCACGCCCCTCGGGATGTTTTTTTATTTATTTTTATTAAAATAATTACAATGCCATCATCCATGTAAAGAAATAGAATGGACATGTAAATTAAACAGTGTGTATTTAGTATCACTTTAAGTATATGCATTATGCTTTTAGCGAGTATGTGGTACATACAGCAGTGATCCTGTGCAGACATTCCCCAACATTCACCAATATATGCTCTTCAATGTGGAAAGTTGACTACTGAGAAGCCCCATACACACGACCGGCTTTCCCGACGGAAAAACTGCGATGAGAGCTTTTCGACGGGAATCCCGACCATGTGTATGCTCTATTTGACTTTTCCCCACAGGAAAACTGCCGGGGAAAAAAAGAGAGCAGGAAAAAACCCTAGCGGGAAAACCATTCGTCTGTATGCTTTTCCAACAGGAAAAAACATGCATGCTCGGAAACAATTCAACGCATACTCGGAAGCATAGAACTTAATTTTTTCGGCTCGTCATAGTTTTTTACATCACCGCATTCTTGGCAGTCAAAAGTTCACCGGACTTTTGTGTGACCATGTGTATGCAAGGCAGGCTTGAGAGGAATTCCGTTGTTAAAACCATTGTTTTTTTTTCTGATGGGAAAACTGGTCGTATGTACGGGCATAACATTCCCTCTATATATAACAGGATAAGTGTTAGCTTTTATGGAATTTGCCAAAAAACAGCTATATTTGCCAGCTTGAAATGGGGAATTATAATTTGTTTGGGTGAAAAGGCATTGATTGCTATGGAGGCCCATGTCCATGGTGCTGAAATTGTGTCTTTAGCTACGGTATGTTATATCAATTGGAGGGTTGTTTTGTTTTTTAAACAGCTGCCTAAAATATCAGGTGGGTAGCCAGATACCAATTATGTTGACTCTCCCTGCCTGGTCAACTGTTTGTTGGTGTCCTTAAAGCATAAAACGAATTTACTAAACCTTCCAAGTAATAATTAAAGACTTTTCATGGTCACAATAGTTTAAAGATCAAAAGACATTCTGTGAAGGTGTCTCTCTGGTGTTCACTGTGATTATACATTGATTTTAGCCCAAGTATTGCAACTGGTCCATGATATGAATACTTGTTTTGAAGGTAGGTTATCCTTTTTTGGGGTCACCCTGATCTTTGGGGTCATTGGGGTGGTACTGACATAGCAGAGAGACGCTTGCTGTCCCCTTGTTGTGGAAATGCCAGATACACAGTATGTAGTAGTAGCCTGTAGTGTGTAAAATGTACAAAAAAAAAAAGACAGTATTTGTCTAAATATTAAAACTGTAAAAACACATTTTCAGCACTATAGAGAACGCTAGCAATTTGATGAAGCTGTAGATATTGTACTTTTAACCAATTCAGCCCCTGAAGGTTTCACCCCCTTCCTGACCAGAGCTATTGCTATTTGGCACTGTGCTACTTTAACTGGTAATTGCGCGTTCATGCAACACTGTACACAAACAAAATATAAGTACATTTTCCCCCACAAATAGAGCTTTCTTTTGATGGTATTTCATCACCTCAGTGGTTTTATTTTTTGCGCTATAAACAAAGCCTGACAATTAAAAAATAAACATATATATATATATATATATATATATATAAATATATATATATATATATATATATATATATATATATATATATATATATTTACATTTTGCTATGAAACATATCTAATAAAAATGTAAAAAAAAATAATAATAATAATCAATAGTATTCTGCTACGTGTTTTTGGTAAAACACATTTCAATAAGCATATATTGATTATTTTTACTAGTAATGTCGTGATCAGCGATTTTTAGCAGGAGTGCAATATTGTGGCAGACAAATCTAACACTAAGTGACACTTTTTGGGGACCAGTGACACCAATACAGTGAGGCTGCGTACACACGATCAAATCTATCTGCTGGAAACAGTCTGACAGACCGTTTCAGCAGACAGATTCAATCGTGTGTACGGGCAAACAGACGGATTTGGCCAGCCGACAGATTTCAAAGCATGCTTTGAAATCTGTCAGCTGGGAACCCGTCGGACCGATATGTCTGCTGGTTAGTACGCTAACCAGCAGACATATCTGCTCGCACATGCGTCGAATGGATTCGACGCATGCGCGGAAGTGTTTTACTTCCTGGTGCGGTGACGTGGTGACGTCAACGTCACCGCCACGTCACCGACACGTCAGCGCGCTGTCTGCCGGTGGTGATTTTGGTTTGATCGTGTGTACACGATCAAACCAATACATCCCAGCAGACAGATCTGTTCAAATCGGTCTGTCCGACCGATTTGATCAGATGTATTTGCTCGTGTGTACGGGGCCTGATAGGTGCTAAAAAAATGCACTGTCACTGTAAGAATGACAGGGAAGGGGTTAACATCAGGGGTGAGCAATGGGTTAAATATGTTTCTAGGTAATGATTGCTAACTGTGTTGAGGTTGCTTTGACTGGGGGAAGAGAGAGATCTGTGTATCTGCTTAGTAGAAACGCAAGACCTCCATCTTCCCCTCTGACAGAACGGCAATCTGCCTTGTTTACATACATCACAGTGGGAGCGGGTCGCCAATGGTGCACACGCACCCTAGCCCCAGAAGAAGCTGTAACATACAGGTACGTACATTGCAACACCGCTCTGCCGCAGTATAAGTATGTGTGATGGCCGGGAAGTGGTAAAAGTGAAAATTAGGGGGGCTGACATCTCCTTTAAGAGCTACGGCCGCGGCTCATGGCACGGGGTCCAGTATGTCCCTGTTCACCAACTCAGGTGTAAATCGGGTCTGAATTTTTGCCTGAATTTGCAACCAAACCGGACCAGAAGACGCACAGGACCCTTTTAAAATGTGGACTGCGGCAACCCTGGAGCTGTGTGAACCGACTGCATTAAGAGATGGCCACACTCTCCTGTCATGCAAATTAGATTCAGGGGAATCTGCATCCAATTTAGATATGTGTAACCCTGGCCTAAGATAGTCAGTCAGTTTCCTGGATGTCATGTTAAAACTTTGGGGTAGATTTACTAAAACCGGAGCACACAGATTCTGGTGCAACTGTGCATAGTAACCAATGGGCTTCCAGGGTTTATTGTCAAAGCTTAAGGGCCCTTTCACATGGGTGGACCGTATGTCCGCTTTTTTATCCACCTGTTTACGGATGAAAAAGGGACATACATTGGTCCCTATGAGATTGCGGGTGTCAGCGGATGAACATCCGCTGACACCCGATCTTGCCCGCTTCCGCATTCCTCCGATTCTGCAGACGGAGGAAAACCCTATTTTTCCTTCCATCTGCGGATCGGATCGGGTGAACACGGACAGGCAATGTGTTCATTCGATCCCCCCATAGAGGAGAGCGGATAAAAGACAGGGCGGTCCCTGCACAGTATGGGGGACCACCCTGTCATCCGCCTTCTCAGCAGGGATCAACGGAGCGATCCCCGCTGAGCAAGCAGAGGTTCCCGTGTGAAAGGGCCCTAATTGAACAAGATGAAGTTAGAAGTTGATTGGTTACTATGCACAGGTGCAGCAGATTCAGTGTGCACCATTTTAGTGAATATCCCCTTTTGAGTATCTGACCTAGAACACATATAAAGATAAGATAAGGAATTCTGGCACATACTGCATACTGAAATTTGTTAAGTCAATTCTCAAGGAATTGAAACCAATCACAGCCATGTGATTGGCAGTAGCAGTCCCCATTTTCTTTTCATGAAGTGACCTCACACTAAGAGGAGGAAAGTTTAAAACTAACTTAGACTTTTTTTCTTAACAAAAAACTTGATGCTTGGAATAGATTTTTAACAGAGCCAGTGAGCCAAGCAATAGTAAGGCCTGATTTATACTTGCAGTTGGGGGTTGAAGAAATCTACAGCTGAGATGCATTTTAACTAGACATGTGCATTTCGTTTCGTTACAAATTCGAATTCGGACAAATTTTTCATTATTCGGAAATTCGGATGCATCCAAATTTCTGAATTACAAAATTAACGAATTTAAACAAATTCGAAAATACGTGAACGAATTCGGGAAAAAAAATTCTATTCGAATCGAATTCGAAAGAAAAATATATTTGAATCGAAAACAAATTTGAATGAAAATTGAAAGCAAGTTTGAATCAAAATCTAAAAAATATAAATCAATTTCTAAAAAAGAATACAATAAAATATAATATAAAATAATAAAACAATAGAATGAAAATCAAAGAATAGTAAGGTACAGAATAGAATTTAATAGAATGTAATCAAATACAATAATACAAATACAAATACATACAATCAAATCCGGTTGAAATAATTTCAAATTTGGTTGAAATAATTTCTAATTCGGTTGAAATAATTTCAAATTTGGTTTAAGTAATTTCCAATCCGGTGGAAATAATTTCCAATCCGGTAGAAATAATTTCCAATTTGGTTGAAATAATTTCCAATTCGGTGGAAATAATTTCCAATCCGGTAGAAATAATTTCAAATTCGGTTGAAATTATTTCCAATTCGGTTGAAATAATTTCCAATTCGGTTGAAATAATTTCCAATTCGGTTGAAATAATTTCCAATCCGGTGGAAATAATTTCCAATCCGGTAGAAATAATTTCAAATTCGGTTGAAATAATTTCCAATCCGGTTGAAATAATTTCAAATCCGGTTGAAATAATTTCCAATCCGGTTGAAATATCATTGAATTTGGTTGAAATATTAACGATAGCGGATGAAATATTATTGAATTCTGTTGAAATATTTTCAAATCCGATCAAAATATGATCGAATTCGAATCCGGTAGAAATATTATCGAATCTGGTAGAAATGTTTTCGAATTTGACTGTTTTTTTTCAAATTTGTTCGAAAACGATCAAATTCGACCGGGTTTTTTCGAATTTCCATCGAAAACGTTCGAATTCCGAAAATGAATTGAACAAATTTAATGAATTTAACTTAACGAAATTAATTAAATAACAAATTAAAACAAAACGAAACTAAACACATTTTTTCCTTTTGCACATGTCTAGATTTTACTGCCCCCAACCGTTCCCCTCTTCAGAGGGAACTGCATGTGTGAACACAACGAAAATGTTACAAAAATATATTTTAAAAAAAGGGACTGACTTGATGGACCTCTTCACTTAGTCAATCTCCTATGGGCCAGATTCAGGTAGATGGGCGCATCTTTAATCTGGAGTAACGTTTCTCATTTACGTTACTCTGGCGAAATTTTAGGAGCAAGTGCTGTTATTCATGAAGCACTTGCTCCTAAAGTTGCGGCAGCGTATCGACAATGAGGCGTTATTCAAATTGGGCGGGTACGGGGCGTGTATTATTAAAACTAGGCGCGATCCCGCGGCGAACGTACTGCGCATGCGTCGACTGTCAATGCATCCCAGTGCGCATGCTCACAACTTCCGTCTGCACCACTTCCTTGGAAACGACAGCGCAATGTGTTCCGTTGGACGTTTAAATGCGCCCGTAGATGCGCCATTCCGGCACTAAAGTATATCCTGTTCCCCCTCCCCGCAGTGAAGTTACTTTTGTTCTGAGATGGCTGCTCCCGTTCCCCGCAAACACAGGAGAAAGCTGAACTTTAAAGGCCAGGAGCTGTCAGCCGTCATCTCGGCTATGGAGACCTATGATGTCTTCCTCCATGGCTGTAAAAGTTGACAGACAAGCAGGGACAGAGGTGTTGTCCTGCAAGTGGGGGTGCTCAGCTAGCTCTTATCGTCGGTAACGCTGCTGTAGCTGCTCTCCTGCTGACCTGTGGCCGTCTGGAGTAAAGATAAAGCAGCTATTTGTAGAAATAACTTTGCGCCGGACGGACGGACGAGATACGCGCGGCGCATGTAGCCAGCGTATGGTGCTAATCCGTTCGCGAATCGGGAAATCTCCCTCATTTGCATATTTGCAGGGGAAATCAATAGGCCCGACTGATGCGCCAAGCGAAATTATGCGCTGACGAGACTCTGGCGTCGGAAAGTTAAGCCGATCGGAAATGGCCCGTTTTCTGTCGCATCTAGTTTGGTGGGTACGGCCACATAGATACGACGGCGCATCTTCACAGTTACGCGGCGCATATCGAAATACTCCAGCTCAAGTCTTGCTGAATCTGGCCCTATGTTTCCATGACCCAGTCATAATTGCTGGACAGTTGTTGGCTGTCTCATTCATCATATTTATAATGCAAATTTAAGAAATTTCAGCACATGTCAAGCAATGTACAAAAACATTCAGCTACCCCCCTTAGTTTGCTGAATTTAAACATAATTTAGAAACTTGAAAACACCTGCAATAAATGTTCACATTTTTGAATCCCATTGAGCATTGTGTAAAAAAAAAAAAAAAAAGACATGAAACAACATAGGGGGCTAATGGTTCCTGTTTATTTTTTGACAGCCCCACGCACGCTTGGGGAAATGGCAGAATCCATTGTAACGGTGGTTGCTTTGGTAACAAATTTGACTGTCACTTACACTGTATTGTAACAATGGACGAGCAATATATTTCAATTGCTTGTGGTGTAATGAGATATTTTTCCTCCTCTCGCAGTTAATGGCTTTTCTTGTATTTGTTTACAGATTCTTAGCCTTATGAATGTGGACAGGCAGGAGTGAGCTATTTTGTTTATAGGAGGGATAGAAGGTGCTGGAGGCTTCAGATAAACTCTGCAGGGCTGCATTCACACTGGTATACAGTGCCGATCCTGACCTTCCTGGGGCCCTAAGCAAAATTTTGCTAAGGGGCCCTCTACCTGACCCGTGAAATATGGGCGTGGTTTAAGCATAAAATTGGGCGTGGCTTAAAGGGGCGTGACTCAAAGGGGTGTGGTTAGAGTCTGAGATGAACATGGGATGGAGGAAGAAATAAATGAAGAAAGAGAGAGAGAGGAAGTAAAAAAAGAGGGATGGAGGGACAGCAGGCCCAGATCCTACACTGCAATAGAAATATGTGTATTCCAGAAAGTTTAACAATCAGCAGATAAAGATCCTCCAAACATCTGGTGTTGGCCTCAGTCATCCCGGAACCAAGGTTGATATGGTGTCAGGATGATTAAAGCGCATTATTTCTATTATTAAATTGTAATATAAAATGAAATCATTCAACTCACCAAAATGCAGAATCAGTGGGAGCCCTGATGTCACTGTCCCCAGCCAGCGGAGTGCTTCCTTACATCTCATGTGTCCCCAGCGGAGTGCTTCTTTACATCTCAGGTGTCCCCAGCTAGCGGAGTGCTTCTGTACATCTCAGGTGCCCCTGAGCCAGCAGAGTGCTTCCTTACATTTCAGGTGTCCCCAGCGGAGTGCTTCATTACATTTCATGTGTCCCTAGCGGAGTGCTTCATTACATCAGGTGTCACCAGCGGAGTGCTTCCTTACATCAGGTGTCCCCAGCGGAGTACTTCCTTACATCTCAGGTGTCCCCAGCGGAGTGCTTCCTTACATCAGGTGTCCCCAGCGGAGTGCTTCCTTACATCAGGTGTCCCCAGCGGAGTGCTTCCTTACATCAGGTGTCCCCAGCGGAGTGCTTCCTTACATCAGGTGTCCCCAGCGGAGTGCTTCCTTACATCAGGTGTCCCCAGCGGAGTGCTTCCTTACATCAGGTGTCCCCAGCGGAGTGCTTCCTTACATCAGGTGTCCCCAGCGGAGTACTTCCTTACATCAGGTGTCCCCAGCGGAGTGCTTCCTTACATCAGGTGTCCCCAGCGGAGTGCTTCCTTACATCAGATGTCCCCAGCGGAGTGCTTCCTTACATCAGGTGTCCCCAGCGGAGTGCTTCCTTACATCAGATGTCCCCAGCGGAGTGCTTCCTTACATCAGGTGTCCCCAGCGGAGTGCTTCCTTACATCAGGTGCCCCCAGCGGAGTGCTTCCTTACATCAGGTGCCCCCAGCAGAGTGCTTCCTTACATCAGGTGCCCCCAGCAGAGTGCTTCCTTACATCAGGTGCCCCCAGCAGAGTGCTTCCTTACATCAGGTGCCCCCAGCAGAGTGCTTCCTTACATCAGGTGCCCCCAGCGGAGTGCTTCCTTACATCAGGTGCCCCCAGCGGAGTGCTTCCTTACATCAGGTGCCCCCAGCGGAGTGCTTCCTTACACCAGGTGCCCCCAGCAGAGTGCTTCCTTACATCAGGTGCCCCCAGCAGAGTGCCTCCCTACATTTCAGGTGAAATGTCTACAGACACCTAAAGAGGAATTCCCTGAATCACGCTACAAGGGTGACATTGGTGGCTCAGTAGCAACTGAAAAATGCATGTGATTAATCCTTGGAGCAACTTTTTTAATGTAATTTTCTGTATTCATTTTTAGCAGAATGGATGCACATGCAGATTGCTGGGGGGAATGTGCTGCAGGGTGTCTCTGCTGTAGGAAGGTCCCGCCCCCCAGACCAGCTTGTATGATAGTAGATGGAATGGAAGACTGATTGAATCAGTGTTTCGCCTATCATACAAGCTGGTATGGGGGGCGGGACCTTCCTACAGCAGAGACAAGACTAACATAGACCCAGCCAGCTCCTGTTTGTTTTATGTGAGAAGCCATAACTGAAGGCAGAGGTGGAGCCGGCCAGCTACAATATATAAATTGAGCTGCGGCACCGCCCACCTGCCACTCCTTTTCACAACAGCTCACATATGACAGACAGACCAGGGGCGGGGGTGGGCGGTGCCGCAGCTCTATTTCGGCAGGCAGGGCTCCCTTCTCGTTCTGGTCTTCAGGAAAATGGCGGCTGGCGGAGACATTATCTCCGCCGGCCTCGGACCTCTAGCGGCGGGGACGGCGGCGGCGGCGACGGGGCCCCTAGCATTACTCAGGGGCCCTACGCAGCTTGCGTAGTCCGCGTATAGGGCGGATCGGCCCTGCTGGTATAGCACATGAATGTGCAAAAAATTGTGCGTTTGTTTATTGAAACGTGCAAAAACAAGTGTGGCTTAATTGTTAATAGCACTACAAACGCCGCAAGCATGCGCACAATTTCAGCCATGAAAAATGCAGACAAACGTGGTGAAATCCACAATGTGAAATTCATAAAGGTGCATGAACTTCTTTGCCGCGCTTGTTGCGTGTGGCATGGCCTAATGAAAACAAAGGCTGCTATGTGCAAAGCACGACATCGTGCAAAAGAGACATATACACAATATTGTCAAAAGTATTTTGTCATTATGGATCTTGCTTTGTGCACTGGTCCAAATCATTTGGTGTAGGGTAAATTATGGTGTGAGGTTGTTTTTCAGGTTTTGGGCTTGGCCCCTTAGTTTCAGTGAAGGGAACTCTTAAAGCGTCAGCAGACCAAGACATTTTGGACAATTTTATGCTCCCACCTTTGTGGGAACAGTTTGGGATGACCCCTTCCTGTTCCAACGTGAACCAGTGCACAATACAAGGTCCATGAAGGCATGGATGAGCGATTTTGGAGTGGGAGAACTTGACTGGCCTGCATAGACCTCAACCTATTATAACACCTTTGGGATCATCTAGAGTGGAGACTGTGAGAGAGGCCTTCTTGTCCAACATCTGTGCCTGACCTCACAAATGCACTTCTGGAAGAATGGTCAAACAGTCCCATAGACACACTCCTAAACCTTGTCTTCCCAGAAGAGTTGAAGCTGTTATAGCTGCAAAGGGTGTGCCAACTCAATATTGAACACTACGGACTAAGACTGGGGTGCCATTAAAGTTCATGTGTGTGTGTGTAAAGGCAGGTGTCCCAATACTTTTGACAATATAGTGTGTGACGTCTGGCATCACATGAAATGGTGTAAATGGGGTCTTACCCTAGGTTTACACCATTGTGTGCATGTTTCCACATGCAGATAACAGTTACGGCAGCCCAATCATTTAAATGGACTGCTGTGCCCACAAGAAACAAGGTAAAGAAGTCATGAAACCTTTGCAAAAAATGCCACGCAGTCTCGTGCAGTATGGGGGTGGCATTAAAAATTAATGGCACCACTCTGTCTCTACTAAGGTTCAGCACATTTTGCACGCAGGCCGGGAACGTGCATGGTTATGCTTAGAGTGGTTAGGTCTGTATCTTTATGATAACTACATATCCAATTTTCACTATGGGACAGGATGCTCTAAGCCAGTTCTTTTCATTTTCTTTCTGTGACAGACAGCATTGTCAGTCCACAGGCAACCAGACAGGCCATCCAAGGGTCATCATACACATTTCAATCTGACCATACAATCTTTGTACTATCAACTTTACCAAAATGAGGACCTACCTAATCTATTCAATCAATTATTATCTAATGCAGTTGCACAACATATTTGTCAGTAGATCTAAGGAAGATCATACAATCAGATTGTAAGCGTATGTGGTGAGCATTAGAATGCCAACCTGAACTGTCTCAGTGGTCTTTAAAAAGAGCATACTGAAATACAGTTTCTGCTCCTATAGCTGCTGATTGGGTATGTGGTGAGAGCAGGAGGCTTAAAGTATTTCTAAACCCAGTAATATGAAAATGGTTAGTCCCCCCAGTGCCCACAGCTTATAAATCTTCGTTTTACATTAAAACACTGCCACTATATACCCTTTTGGCTGATCTGTATACCACAGTCACATAATAATCTTCAGGGTCTGTCTAGTGCTGAAAGTTCAGGTAGGAGGAGATTTCCACTATAGCCGTGTCCTCATGCTGTTATGGAAGTTGGATCACTCATGAATTAAGATGTAATGTAACATCCAACCCACTGTGTTCCTTATTAGTTACTGGGCATGGAGGAGAAGGGAGGAACTGGGCTGTGATTTAGGATCTGTATACACACCCACATGTGTGATGTCATATCATGTGACCTGAAAAGCTCAGCTAAAGACAAGAAATCTTCTCGCCAGCAATAGAGATCAAACTCAGCATGTGCAGGAGAACTACCCTAAGGCCGCATACACACAATCAAATCTGTCTGCTGGAAACGGTCTGCCAGACCGTTTCAGCAGACAGATTCGATCGTGTGTACGGGCAAACAGATGGATTTGGCCAGCCGACAGATTTGAAAGCATGCTTTCAAATCTGTCGGCTGGGAACCCGTCCGCCCGACATGTCTGCTGGTTAGTATGCTAACCAGCAGACATATCTTCTCGCACACGCGGTGCGGTGACGTGGCGGCGTCAACATCACTGCCACGTCAGCGCGCTGTCTGTGTACACGATCAAACCAATACTTCCCCAGCAGACAGATCTGTTCAAATCGGTCTGTCCGACCGATTTAAACAGATACATTTCCTCGTCTGTACAGGGCCTGATAGGTGCTAAAAAAATGAATGAGGGATAGAACTACTCTTGTTTTTTCTTGTTCAGGGAGATTTGCTCTAACTTCCTGTCCCATAGCCAAAACAGGAAGTGAGAGGAAATCCCTCCAACATGAAGGCAGCAAAGGGGGTGTATATACAGTTGCCATAATGCTTTGCAAGAATTATCCCTGCTTTTGCGGAGATAGGGAAGAAGGAGGAGAATAGTGTGAGGTCATTTCAGAAGGCAAGATACAGGGCAAGAGGTGGAATAAAGGGAGTAAAGAGTTTATATATAGAGGGCCAGGAGGTACTGATGAGGAATGGGGAGGGGAAAAAAAGTGTGAGTAAAGGGAAGGTGGATTTCGGAGAGATGGTGTGTACTAGTGACATTGGGCAGTTAGAGGGTGTCCGATGTTTGTTATGGGAATGCGGTGGAGGTTGTGCTCAGCAGAGGTTTTATATCCGATCCAGTAATTGTTTTGTAATGTGTTTGTCTGAATTCAAGGTTAATAAAGGCTTAACATTCTACAAATACTGTAGTGAATACACTATTTTATGCATACCTCCCAAGCGTCCCGGATTTCGCGGAACTGGCCCGCGATCCGCAGTAAATCCCACGCTTCCCCGATCGGTGCCGGAGTCCCCCCCCTGCTCAGCAACTCTGACCCGCGTAACCCCCCCCGCTCAACAACACAGATCCGCGGATCCCCCTGCTCTACAAATTTGATCCGCGGAACCCCCCCCCCGCTCAACAACTTCGATCCGATCGGCACCCCCCCGCTCAACAAAAATGTCCTGCAATGAAATTTTGAAGTGTTGGGAGGTATGTTTTTTGTTACTGACTACTTGTCATTCTACAGTACCTAAAACAATCATTTGAGTACTGTTTTGCATTTCACAATTTTCCACTGTCCCCAATATGAAAGGACAGTTCCTGGTTTTAGAGTAAATATCTGCCTCCTCCAAAATAAAGTAGGCATGCAAAGAGGAAAGCGCCGGATGCTGGTCATGCAGAGCCCAGATAAAACTGTTTGTAATCTTGATTAGTAAAAATTAAACGCATTTTGGGGGCCCCCTTTGTCAGAGCTTTGTATTTCTGAAAAAGATGTTCTCTGGACTCGTGAGATAGGAAGATTCATGAAGGGTATTAGGATTCTGTGCAGGAGGGATCACTTCAGACGCTTGTTTGAAACAGACCTTTCCTTTGAACCTCCAACTTTTTTTTACGAATTAAGCATACAAATAAAGTTTTATCTGGACTGTACATGACGGGCCTCAGGCGCTTTCCTCCTTTCACGCCTAGTTGTAGACACGGGTTACTAGTTGATCCTCGACTACTACTCCTTGGAGAGCTGCCTAAGGGAGACTATTTCTGTACAGTTAAGGACACGCAATCAGGAACATAGAATAAAACGCTCAGTACAATGCCCCCTTCAAAGTAAATTAGAGATCACGTGACATAACAATATCATCACATTTATAAATTATGTTTATCACCTATCCAGTTTTGTTATGTCTCTTGTGTCCAATAATATACAGTAGTTTCAGAATTTGCTTGTTGCCATAGGAAATTTGTAGACACAGATGTCGAAGGTTTGCTGATGTACTTTGCAGAATAGAATAAAAATTGCACAAGCCTGCAGCTACTGATAAAGACCTCAGGCTGAAAGGCTTTAAAAATGCTGCTTTTCTGTGTGTTTGCTGTTTTTTTTTTTTTTTTTTTTCAGCCTGTATATGTACCTCTATGTTATCCATTGTGGCCATACACATATAGGCGTTTACAGACTTACTAGAAGAGGAGCATTTAGAGGCTGATTTTGGGGCGATTTCAGAGACATATGTGCGGGTTCTGCACAGATGTCAATTGAAATTGAACCCATAAAGCGCCAATAGTAGTACAGAAACTCCTTTTGGGAATCGCACAGATTCGGGCGCTGCCAATAACGACAATTGCCACTGATTAAGCATGCAATTTGACATGTCAAATCTCATCAATGTGAAGCAGGGTTAAGCTGCATTCTCCTGCCCGCAGGTGTTCAGAGGGGCTAAACAGAGGCCCACTGTGCATGAGGTCTAAAGTTTTTCCCATTGAGTAGCATGGAGAGTTAACGTGTAATGTAAGGTATAAGCTGGTAGGTTGTTCTGGTGGATGGGATTGCACAGTCACAAAGATCAACTATATTGGATTTTTTTTCCTTTGTTTGCCATGGACTAATATTTATGATTTTTTTTTATTTATTCCCTGTACACACATTCGGATATCTGATGGAATCTAATCCGATGGATTTTTTCGTCCGATATCTGATGAAGCTGACTTTCATCAGTCTTGCCTACACACCATCAGTCAAAAATCCGACCGTGTCCAATGTGGTGACGTAAAACACTACGAAGTGCTGAGAAAAATGAAGTTCAATGCTTCCGAGCATGCGTCGATTTGATTCTGAGCATGCATGGATGTTTTTCCAATGGAGTTCCACACAGATGATCGTTTTTTTCTAACGTTTTTTTTTTATCCATAGGAAAATTTTAAAACAGGTTCTATTTTTTTTTTTACCGATAGAAAACAAACCAATGGGGCCCACACACGATTGGTCTGTCCGATGAAAACGGTCCATTGGTCTGTTTTCATCAGACAAACCGATTGTGTGTACAGGGCTTAAGATGCATTTTTTTCACATAATATGCTGTGTGTTATTTATCTGAAGGTCATGCATTTATTGTTTTATGCACTATAGCACTATAGTCAGATACACATATATATTTATATAAGATTTTCATATATATATATATATATATATATAGGGCCAGATTCAGGTAGAGTTACTCTGGAGTATCAGTGATACTCCAGCCTAACTATCACTTTGAGCCGGCATTTCTGTTTTCAGTAAGCAGAAAACAAGAAACGCCGGGTTGGAGTTACTATACGAGCGGCGTAATTGTATTTTGCCGTCGTATCGGAACTGCAATTTAAAAAATGGCGCCGGGGGCGTTCCCGCTGATTAACACCGAGAATATGTTAATCAGCGAGATTCGGCAATTCACGATCGTATTCGGGCCCGACGCAGTGACTTTCCGGCGTTTCCGTAAGAGATACGTGGCGTAAAGATAAAGCAGCCCTCTAGTGGAGTATCCTATGTTAAGTATGGCCGTCGGCATCGTGTCAAAAAAAAAAAAATTTGAGTCGTTTGCGTAAAACGTCCGTGAATGGGGATTGACGTCATTGACGTTCACTGACAGAATTTGGAGCATGCGCACAGACAGTCGACGCATGCGCAGTACGTTCGCCGTGGGATCGCGCCTAGTTATAATAATACACGCCCCCTACTCGCCCAATTTGAATTCCGCAGGCTCATTTTCGCTACGCCGCCGCAACTTTAGGAGCAAGTGCTTTGTGAATAACAGTACTTGCTCCTAAAGTTTCGGCGGAGTAACGTAAATGAGAAACGTTACTCCAAATAAAAGATTCGCCCATCTACCTGAATCTGGCCCATACTGTATATATATATACTGTATATATATATATATATTTTCTTTACACATGAGAGGTGAGCCCTGCACAATTTTTTATGAAATTCTACAGCCTGTTTCTGTTTGTAACAACTAAAAATCCCTACCAGACCTTCATCAGCATACCCATATTAATGCAAACTAGGACCTCATTCCCCTATATTTGTGGCCTAGAGAATGTGGGGCTCTGTTGGAAAAATGTCCCACAATGTAAATCCAAAGTCAATTATCTTGTCCAACAATGTAGATCCAAAGATCCAATCTCAATTGGGATGAGCGGTGCAACACCAAGACAACGATCTCTCCTCCTGCCGCTACTCCTTTCGCAAATGACAGTTACCTGATACTGCTAGAATGTCAGCACAGCACAATTGAACTTAGAGGCATAGTATTACCAACAGTAATGCCGCGTACACACAATCAGACATTCTGACAACAAAACCGTGGGGTTTTTTTTGCCGAAGGAATGTTGGCTCAAACTTGGTTACACACGGTGACACAAATGTTGTCCGAAAATTCCGAACGTCAAGAACGCAGTCATGTACAACGACGAGCCGAAAAAAATGAAGTTCAATGATTCCAAGCATGCGTTGGATTTTTGTGCATCGGAATTAACTACAGATGATCAGAATTTCCAACAAGAACTTTTGTTGTCAGAAAAAATGACCGATGGAGCCTACACACAGTCAGAATATCCGACCAAAAACTCACATTGAACATTTGTTGTTGGAAATTCAGATTGTGTGTACGCGGCATTAGTCAGAGTTTTGTGCAGGCAGGCAAACTGGCTAAAGCTGGCCATTCAGTTTCTCAAACCTGAAGCTCATCTTTAGTCTCTAGAAGTCTCCTGTAATTGGAAGCATTCTCCTGTAGCTTGGATGTAGTCTTTTGTGGAAAACTGAAGTTTCTGATACAGCAGTCTCTTGGACCATTCAGAAATCATTTGTAATGTGACAGGTCTACATTATCATGGTCATCTCATATTCTGTACCTGATCTTTTCTGGTAAATACAGGTTTTAGGTAGAGTTACCATGTCAACTGAAAAGAGTTCACTAAAAACTTTGAAAGGTACCCTTGTGTTTTCACACTCCACACTTAATAAAGTAATAAAATGACATCTGAAAACCTGGCATGCCCTTTCTAACTCTTTTGAAGTGATAAAGTTGATTTGGTATCATAAGAAAAAACATATGCAGCAGAGTTATATTCTTCAGACCTCCAGTACACTAAATCATGCATTTGATGAGAACTGTGAAGAAGTTACCATACGGAGAATTAGTATTTGTTTCTTTGGAAAATCTGCTCTGAAAAATAGAGGCAAAGTGTGAAATTGTTAACTCTGAATTGAAGTTACTGAGCTGAGAAACATATTTTCACTGCTCGCTGTTTCTGTCAATCAAGAACATACCATGTCGACCACACATATACTTTAGAAAGTAGCAAAACCCTAAAAATGAAAATTCCAATCAAAGTTAATTGATTATATACATGAATTTAGGACATACGTGGACTGACTGTCATAGCTTGTAGACTCGCAGTTAATAGGAGAATAATGTAACCTTATTCTAAAAGTCCTGAAAAGCCCTTTGTTATGATTTTTAACTGATTTCAACCTTAAAAATGCCCAAAATACCTTTATTTTTCTGGAAATTAGCTTTTTACTATTCCACTTTTGTGCTGTATAGATTGGTAACAACTACGCTCCTCATCACTGATACTCTCATGTCTATTGTAGAGAAAGAGAGAGGTGTGTTTGACCAGGAGAGGATAATGTGGTTCAGCTCTGCTGCCTATTGGACTAGGCAGTCATATCTAGGCACACTGCACAATTACTAAAACAGGAAAGCAGAAGTGAAACTATGAAAATAGAGCTTGTTAGCACAATGTCTGCTTGACTGTCTGACTGTTTATTTCTATGACTTCACCACCTCCCGCAGGTCTCTGTTGGCTTACAAATGTGGTTGTATGCCTCGGTGGCCAACAAAAAAAAGAGGTGCTGCAGGCCAGATGTCAACCTTCTGACCTCTGGTAAGAATTTAGAAAAACGGTCTCCCCTGACCTGTTGTGTTGCTCTAAACTAAAGTGACCTGAAGGCATCTGGAGATGCCTACTATGAACTATGCATGGCGATTTATAAACAATAATGTCATTACAGGTACACATTAAGTGTATCTTGTGGATGTTATTATGGGTGTTATTAGTATTAACCACTTGCCCACCTTAGTAGAGAAAATACATCCTCGACTTTGTGCGGTGATATCTGAATGATGCCTGCAGCTACAGGCATCATTCAGATATCACCGTCTTCAGCCGGCGATTCTGTGCACAATAAGAATGATCAAAGTGGCAGTTCCGCCGCTAGATCGTTCTTATAGGCAGTGGGAGGGGGTGTTCCCCCCTCCTGCCGCCATCCGGTGCATCTCCGGGCTCCCCCGTGCCATTGGGGGCCCAGAGAACGAATCAGCCGGCGCTGGCTGGGGAAGCATAGAGGTGACTGGTGACCAGATGGTCACCAGTCATCTCTATGACCGTCGGAGGTCCGGGCGCGACGCCCGGTACCCGGAAGTAAACAAAGCTGCAATTGCGGCTGTCGGTGTGAGATCGGTGAATGTTTTTTCACCGATTTCATGCTTGTAAGCCTGGAGGAGAGATGGGGGGTCTTATTGACCCCCCCATCTCTCCATAAAGAGGATCACACTGATTTCTATTACAAGGCATGTTTACATTTGAACAAATCTGTCTGCTCGTGTGTACGAGGCCTAACAATAAAAAAATTTATTAAGTAAAATAAAAATAAAATGTTTATTTTTATTTTTAAAACGCCCCTATCCCCGGACGCTTGCGCTCAGAAACGAACATGCATGCAAGTCCCGCCCACACATGTAAACAGCGTTAAAACCCCACATGTGAGGTATCATCGTGTGCGATGTAACTCGAAAATAACAACCTGTAAAAAAAATTAAAGAGTCGCCTAAGGAGATTGTTGAGTACCGAAGTTTGGCGCCATTCCATGAGTGTGCGAAATTTTAAAGCAGTATCTATTTACTCGGCGTAACATCATCTTTCACATAATACAAAAAATTGGGCTAACTTTACTGTTTTGTTATTTTTTAATTCATGAAACCGTTTTTTTCCCCCAAAAGGAGGTGTTTGAAAAATGATTGCGCAAATACCGTGCGAGAAAAAAAGTTGCAGTTATAGGATGTCTGCTAAAAAAAATATATAATGTTTGGGGGTTCTGATTAATTTTCTAGCAAAAAAAATTTGATTTTTACATGAAGGAGAGAAGTGCCAAAATAGGCATGGTGGTAAAGTGGTTAATTGGAACTTCTCTAAATCCACCAGCATATTTAAAGGATACTTTACCTGTACGTGCTTCTGCCAAATCTGTTTTGTACAGATAAGCTGCATAGTCCATTTTGTAAACCTTCACTTTGTGGGTGGAGCCTACTGTATTCATGCACGTGGAAGTACTTGTCCTCTGTTCTCGTGTATGCACTCATCAATGCCTAGGACCAGACGGGGTTGTGTTCACTGACAGTCAGCGTTAAGGTGGAGCCCCTGCTTAGAGATGAGCCATAAACTGTGTGCAGTATTGAGGTGAACAGATTCTCTCTTTAAAATGTACTGCCCCATGTTACCACACACCTTTACTCAATGTATATTGCATTTGGGCTCCGCTGCGCTTGTGCCCTCTCCACCAGTCCAGCGTAACTCTGCCACCTCACTCCTAGTGACAGAATAGGGTCCCAGACCTCATGCATGCACAAAAGTTTAACTCCTTCTACTCTCCCGTACAATGTTTTCTAGGTACATGGGGCCTCCGTACTTCAGTTTCGGCCCCAGTTACTTTTGGATGAAACGACCGCTAGGAAGAAAGCCAGAACACTGACCCCCTTGCTACCAGAGAACCTGTCATCTATGCCAAGTACCATGCTTTCTTGACTGGCTGCTATACATTCCCACCAGTCTATGGCTACCCATAGCAATTATTCTTCTGCTCTGACTCTGCTGAGTCGACCCCTTGTAATGGCCTTACCCTACGTGTGCTTTACTGGCCCTGCTCTTCTGATACACCATGTACCATTATGCACCTCTTTGAACAACTTTATAACAGGCTTAGAACAGTTAAAATGCTTTATTAAAGCTCTTGTAGTGCTAACATTAACATCTCATAAATAACATTTACAGATTCCTCCTAACTAGACATGTGCAGACTGGAATATTTTGTCTCGTTTTTTCGTTTTCGTTTGGAAAATAAATTTATTTAGTTACTCCCGAAAATCGTTTTGATTTATTTAGTTTTTCGTTGGGGAATAGCTTTCATCCGAAAATCCAATAATACTTGGTTTCTGTCAAATGGTCAAAAGAATATTCGACGGAACGTCAAATCTTTTTGGTTGCTGGGGAATGATCATAAGAATATTCGACGGAACGTCGAATCTTTACATCTCATAAATCGAAATCTATTCTCTGTAATGTCGAATCTATTATTTCTATAGTGTCGAAACTTTTCTCTATAATATTGAATCTTTTCTCTATGATGTCAAATCTTTTCCCTATAATGTCGAAAAAAAAAAAAGATTTTCGGACGAAAATGCATTCTAACGAAAACGAATGCACATGTCTACTCCTAACTATCTGGCTGCCCAGGCATATCTTTGCAGGTAGAGATCCATACTTAATAAAGTCCTTGCAGGTGAATTGCTGTGATTTTGTCACAATTTTGATGCAATTTCAGGGAATGTTTGTTCTAAAATTGAGGTCTATGGACCTCAACTTGCATCAATGTCGGACCAAAGTAGTACAGATAGTATGGCTGAATTTGCATTCGGACCAAACTCGCACAGGGCCCTTTTTTTTGTTCACACCCATGTGATCTGATTCCTGTTCGAATTTGCAGAACACACAGTGATATTAAAACTGATTTGGAGGCATCACTTTTATGCAACACTCCCAGCAGTTTGCATAGGACAGTGTGAACTGCTGGTGGGAGACATGCGGGAACCCGCAGTGGATTTGCAAGGTTCCCACATCGCTGCAGTGTGAACTGGCCCTTAGGGTAGTAGTTGAACGGTGCTCTGGGCTACATCTTCTCCTTGATACTCTATGAACCTTCTCGTTTCCAATGCAGTACCAATAACAACCACTTGAGCCCAGCCTTATTCCTATTTCTATGAAGACCAGGGTGGAGGGCAGGACCTAAAAAGCCTGGGAAAACACAGATCCCAAATGAACGCTCTCCCTACCTGGGCAGTCTAAAACTAACTGAACAATCACTCAACATTTGTAGGCACCTCCCTACATTTTGTTTTGTGCATACATAGAAAACTGCCACTCAAAGATGGAGAGGCCATCTATTGTTAGGAAGCATAACAGATGACATTTCTAAACAAAAGAATTACCTTTTTATTGTGCATGTGCACACTAATGAGGGGCTAACAAGGAGAGTTTTCAGCCATCGCTATGCTGCTCCCCAGTGGGTGCACTGTGTGGACAACAGTGTAGACTGGAGAGCATAAAACCTTAAGAGGTGACAGGAGGGAAACCTAAAGGATGACTGTGAGAGAGTATAGTTAACCTTTAAGTGAAATGATTGGGAAATAGTAATAATATCTCACCCTTGAACTTCTAGTAAAGTAATTTCCTATTCTACAAGCACTGAGCCAAGCATCTTTAGGTACATCCTTAAAGTGATTGTAAAGTCTTGATTTAAAAAAATAAAAAAATAACAAACATGTCATACACACCTCTTCTGTGCAGTTGTTTTTGCACAGAGCAGCCCAGATCCTCCTCTTTTCAGGTCCCTCTTTGCTGCTCCTGGCCCTTCCCTCCTGACGAGTGTCCCCATAGACCAGCATCTTGCTATGGGGGCACCTGAGCCAAGTCAGAGTTCCATGTATACATTCAGACATGTAAACCCGTCCAGCCCGCCGCCCTCTCCCATGATTGGCTAACTGGCTTTGATTGACAGCTACTGGAGCCAATGACTCCACAGCTGTGCACTAGCGAATCAGGAGGAGAGTCCTGGATGGCTGAGGAAATCGTGGACATCTCTGAATAGAGAAGGGGCTCAGGGTAAGTATTAGGTGGTGCTGGGGGGCCTGCTACACACAGAATATTAAGGCATTAAGATAAAAAAAACTTCAGCCTTTACAACTCCTTTACATTTTGCTGGATTTAAGACATTCAATTAGTTCATATTTATATTTTCAGTATGTCCACAATAATTTGGCTTTGAGAAAAAAAAGATCAGTGTAAGAGGGAAAATATTGTGATGTAAATGAGCAAATGAGTATTAACTAATATTGGAATTTGGCGTCCATCAAATGTCTGGCATAGAAAAGGTGATTAAGGATCCATGCTTGAAATGATCTCCGAAATACTCTGAGTAAATGATATTTCTGTTTACATATGAATTTGCCAAATGCAGAAAACCAACAACAAAAGCTAATACATTGAGTTCAGTAGCTGTAATATTTTCCATGAACGTAGCAAAATATTCACAGTACCTTTAGTCCAATGTACACAATGATTTGGTCCAAGATCAGTATATGCCACGGTTTTCAGTTTAAAAGGCACAACTCGTACATTGCTAGATAAAGGACGTGAAAAATTTACTTATGCTAGTGTTACTTATGGCTTTGGAACAGAAAAGTTCAGTGTAAGAGGAAAACTTTGGTAATAGAATGGTGCTAATGAGTAACTACTTCTATTTTAATGAGTTAAGAGATCTTTATTTTTTTTGGTATATTCCAAAACTAAAAAGTTTTGCAATGTAACTTTAGAGGATTATAGTAAGTCGATCGCAGAAGAGTTACAAAAGTTTAAGTCCCAATTCAAGATTACACTTATTATCTCAATGCAGTTCTTTTTAAGAAACCATGTTTTAGGGCCCTTGTTTCCATCTTTTCACACAAATATCTTATATCCATTGTTTTCTTGTTTTCTTTGCCCCCTAACTCTTGACAAATATACCCCTACGATTAAGCCAATGGGGTAAGACAGGCAGATTCTAGTGGTGAAGAAAGAGTGTTGCTTCATTTGTTTGCCCTGCTTCCTTGCTTACTTTTTCTTGGTGTTGTACTTTCATGAATTTTTTCTACATGTCCCTGTCAATGAAGGACTAAAATTGAAGATTTACGAAACCCAACAGTAAAATCAGTCTGTATATGCTGTAAAGCATGCTTGTTCTACTCACAGTGTAACCTAAGGGGTTAATCCTCTGTATTATGTAAAAAGGCCATTTGATCCTGTCTTCTCTAAAATCCCCCCTACTTTTACTGTCCCCAATCCATCTGCTGATAGTACAGAGCCTTGGAGGTACTCTGCACATTCTCAGCTTGGTGTATATTGCTTTAGAGTTTTTTATTCTTTTTTTGGGGGAGGGTGCATGTGATTAGCACAGCCCAATCAGCACTGTCCAAACAGAGGGTCTGGGGCTATGCAGCCTCATAGGGCAGTCAGACGAGAATGAAAACTCCCCCTACAAGCTTTAACATGTGCTTTGTCGGTCACTGATCAAAGTCACACAACTGCTATATACTGCTGATGAGCAAAGGTATTTAACAGTTTATATTTACTAAAACAATTGCATTTCCATGTTATGTGTACTGTGGGAGACCAAATATAGTAAATTTAGGATCCTGGTTTTAGTAACATTTTAAAAGAGATCAACCCAAGAACATCGAATAAACACATTGCAGTCTGCCAGTCCTTAGCTGCATTTGTTTTATTTTTTAGGCTTTGTGTTCCATTATTTGAATCAGATTTTTGGCCAGTAAGATGACAACCATTGACTGTACATGTATTCAGGAGCAGTGTTGTCATCAGTGGCGGACTGACAACTCATGGGGCCCCCAGGCAATAGGAGATTATGGGGCCCTTGGGAAAGGGTAGATTATGGGGCCCCACAGGCAATAGGAGATTATGGGGCCCCCAGGCAATATGAGATTATGGGGCCCCAGCCAATAGGAGATTATAGGCCCCCCAGACAATAGGAGATTATGGGGCCACACAGTATACACACACATGCAGTATACATACACAGTATACACACACAGACACACAATATACACACACAGTATACACATACAATAAACATACACACAGAATACACATACACACACTAAAACGGTACTGGGGAGGCAGATTTTTACATACTGTCCCTCCCTGGTTTTACTTAGGCTGGCAACCCTGATGGGGCCCCCTAGTGGCATGGGGCCCTCGGGCAGTGCCCTGGGTTGCCATCCAAGGTCATCCACTCCTAAATTGGACTACAAACTGATGTGGTGTTCAACCTGGGTCCATAGCAGGAACTGTCCCCATGGCATCAGTAGGTGATATTCACTTGTACACAGGATGTAAATGCATTAAAATGAAGCAGCCAGAAGGAGAGCCATGAGAAAGGCAAGCTAAACAACTGATGTAAATAGGTTACTAATTATTCCTTATTAAACACTCAGAGAGAAGATTTTGCCTAGGGCACAGGTGTCAAACACAAGGCCCGCGGGCTGAATCCGGCCCTCCAGGCCATTGCATGTGGCCCTCACACCTCTCCTGAAGCTGCAGAAGAGCCTTAGCCCTACCCTGGTCCTCCTCTGGTCCCCTACTTTCTGCTTTCAAGCAATGCATTCAGCTTCTTCCCAGCAGCAGCATAAGGAAAGGGGGGTGCACTGTGATGCTGGACATCTTATCTTACAAATACAATCGGCCCTTTTGAGGACAATCCATAATGCTGATGCGGCCCACAATGAAATTGAGTTTAACACCCCTGGCCTAGGGTTTACAAATAATGTACTTTAAGGTCAGCTTGGAGTCTCTGTTTGGCTTTTAATCCTCAATACAAGTCATTGTATAGCTGCATCCAGGGCTTTTTTTCTGGGGGAACTTGGTGGAACTCAGTTCCACCACCTTTGGCTCAGACCCTTTGGTGCCCGCTCACCACAATCACTTGTGAACACAGAAGTCTGGTTTCTGTGTTTACAAGTGACTGCTTTGTAACCCCCTGAACTCTGCACACTGTATGTAATGCAATTCTGGTATTTAGTGCCCCTTTAAGACCCTTCTACTGTTTGTGAAATCTGAACGGGTCGTGGTTGAGTTCCTGCACCTATTTTCTGAGAAAAAAAAGCTCTGGCTGCATCTCAAACAACCATGGATACTGGTCCCAGTTGCTTCAATTTGATTTCCTTGATAGGGCCAGATTCAGGAAGAGTTAGGCTGGCGGATCCAGTGATCCGCCAGCCTAACTGTGACTTTGAGCCGGCGTTTTTGTTTTCTGTAACCAGAAAACAAGAAACGCCGGGTTGAAGCTCCGATGCGATCAGCGTAACTGAGTTTCGCCATCGCATCGTTACTTCAACTTAAAAATGGCGCCGGGGGCGTTCCCGCCGATTTCCGCTCAAAAAATATGTTAATGAGCGGAAATCGGCAATTCACGAGCGAATTCCGGCGCGACGCAATGACGGTACGACGTTTCCGGACGGGATACGCGGCGCGAAGATATACCTACATGGGGTTGGAGTATCCTATGTTAGGTATAGGCGTCGTCATCGCGTCGGGAAAAAAAAAATCATGTCGCTTGCGTAAAAAGTTCATGAATGGGAATGTGACGTCATTGACGTTCATTCACAGAATTTGGAGCATGCGCACGGGGATGTTTTAACACTCGACGCATGCGCAGTACGTTCGCGGCGGGATCGCGCTTCGTTTAAATACTACACGCCCCGTACCCGCCCAATTTGAATTCCGCCGGCTCATTTGCGATGCGCTGCCGCAACTTTAGGAGCAAGTGCTTCCTGAATAACAGCACTTGCTCCTAAAATTTCTGCAGCGTAACGCAAATGAGAAGCGTTACTCTGGAGCAAAGATGCTCCCATCTACCTGAATCTGGCCCGTAGTATCTAATTATTTGTACACTGCTCTGAGTTCCTCATTAGTTCTCTGTTTTAATTCTCCATTTTCCAGTTTCATTTCATAGAGTCTTATGGTTATAAACATTCTTTCCTGTTCAATGTGAAAAGTTAGGTGCTGAAGTGATTCCCTTTGTTGGCTAACTTAGGTTATTAAAAAGTTTGGGAGGTTTTATCATCTTATATCTTTAATAACTTAACTAGTAAAAGATCTAACTTAAACACCAAGCTTTTCATGCTGATTATTGTCTAACATGGTATAACACTCTATTGTGTTCCTGTTCAAGGGAAGTAACTGTCCAAAAATGTTTCAACTAGTTTTAATGGTCACTGCTTGTCTGTAAATTCTTAGGTGTCTCTCTATAGGCAGTCTCTTGTATCCCTCATATCTGTATACTTAAAACCCTTATTTTATCATATGGCAGCTATTTATCTGGGCACATATTTTTGTGCAGTCTAAACACTACCCTGCCAGTCAAAAGCACATCTAATATAAGGTTGTCAGAGCTGTAGATAGAAAAGACTATGATTATGACAATAAGAGATTGACTCCTGCACCGCACCTTCTGTCCTCCTGCTGCCTGATCAGTCATTATGATTTTAGATTTCAGCTGGTGTCTGTGGAATAAAGAAAACCTAAATGTCTCTAATTTATTGCATTCGTATTTTCAAACACTAAAGAAGAGAAAAAAGATCAGTAAAAACATTATGGTTAACTGATCATTGCCCAATAATTATTCTTGATCAAACTGACTGGAGATAAGGCAAGTGTTGTATTTGTCTAAATATTTTTTTTAAAAGTGTCCTATTTCCTTTTAGAGAAGGTCAGAAGGTTTGGCAATGTGCTGTTTTGTCAGGTGGCCATTGGCAGAATATATTATTTATAGCCGATACACACATGTTTTTTTGAAGCTTAAACCATACAAAATTGTACATAAATAGTCAAAAGTTAAGTATGAAACTATGATACATCAGAAAATATTATCATAACAATATTTTTTTACTTTTTGCTTCTACATATTTTTGGTAAAAAAAAAATCGCAATAAGCGTTTATTGATTAGTTTGCGCAGAAGTTATAGCGCCTACAAAATAGGGGATCGATTTATCACATACATTTTTATATATTTTTTTTTTACTAGTAATGGCGGCGATCTGCGATTTTTTGTCAGGACTGCGATATTGTGGCGGACAGATCAGACACTTTTGACTCTATTTTGGGACCATTCACATTTATACAGCAAACAGTGCTATAAATATGCACTGATTACTGTGTAAATATGACTGGCAGGGAAGGGGTTAACCATTAGGGGGCGATCAAGGGGTTAATGTGTTCCCTAGGGAGTGATTCCTACTGTGGGGGGAAGGGAATGACTGGCAAGGTGACTAATCTGTGTCTCTATGTACAAGGGACACACCATTGGTCTTCTCTCCCTGACAGGACGTGGATCTCTGTGTATACACACAGATATCCACATCCCTGGCTCTGTGACGAGCAATTGCAGGTGCCCGGCAGACATCGCAGATGTCGGGCATGCACATCGGTTCCCCAGTGATGCAGCGATTGTTGCGCGATGCACACTGTGGGAATCCTAGGACGTCATATGATGACCACCCGGAAGGAATAATGGTTCCTCATATGACTATAGGCCGGCCGGGAAGCGGTTAAGATAAGTGGCAATAAGGAAACCCCCTCAAATACAAATAGTGCTTAACCAACAGAAACCCACAGACAACAGATAATTATATACAGCCAAAGGAAAGTACCAAGATCATACACATTAGCCAGGCCAGGGTCATACATAGCAGATCAGTAAATAACAAAGGGCAATTCCAGAATCACAAATGTTAGTGAGGCCAGTGTCATACACAGCAGATCAGCAGATGAACAAAGGGAGAAGGTGAATGGGATCAGGCTATAAGGGACAGGAACACAGGGGGGACAGGATTGGGTACAAGTTCAGGTATAGATGCAGGTCACAAGATGCAGATCTCAAGATACAGGACAACAAGTCTGGGCGCAAGGACGATACTAAGGCAAGCATATGAGTGCTTGCCGGGTATTTATATGCACACCTGCAATTAGCCTCAGGTGACACCTGACTGCAGGAGGTGCTGTCTGCTCCACACTGCCAGGATACACCAGCTGGTGGACACCTGTACTATGGCCCAAGGATCCAACAGTGCCACCAGCAGGTGAGTTCTTTCACCACAGTTCCTGAGTGTTAGAGAACACCTGCTGGTGGACACCGGTACTGCGATCCACAGGACCGACAGCACCACCAACGGGTGAGCCCTTTCCTGACAACTCTATATATTACCTCATCAAATCTATTTTTCAAACAACATCCACATACCCTATTCAGCCAATGTTTAAAGTGATTGTGTCTTGTTTTTTTTTTTTTTTTAGTTAAAAATAACAAACATGTTATACTTACCTGCCCTGTGTAATGATTTTGCACAGAGCAGCCTGGTTCCTCCTCTTCTCGGGTCCCTCTTCGGTGCTCCTGGTCCCTCCCACTTGTTGAGTGCCCCCACAGCAAGCAGCTTGAGACACAGAGCCGCGGCACGGCCCCACCCCCTTTCTCTCCTCATTGGCTGACTGACTTTGGTTGACAGCAACGGGAGTCATGCTGCTGTCTCTGCCAATGAGGAGGAATTCCTGGGGAGCCAAGACAATCCTACAACATTGCTGGAGCTAGAGAGACCTCAGGTAAGTATTAGAGGGGCTGAGGGGGGCTGCTGTAAACGGAAGGCTTTTTTATTTGAATGCATTAAGATAAAAAAAACTTCTGCCTTAACAATCACTTTAAGAATTTCCCCATTACTATGTACAGTAGGGAGCTGATGTTACTCTAGGATCCCCTGCTACAAAAGCTGAATACAAGTTTGTTTAAAAAAATTAAACTTGTCCATTCCCTAGGGATTCTGATGCCTGTCTGCCAAAGCCTACCAATACTTGAGTTAGAATGGTCACAGAAGAGTTACAATATAATACTGCTCACCAAACTTCCTGATTGCTGATCATTGATCAAACTGCAGGACCAAACAACTTGAATGGGTATACCTGTATTTATAGGGTCACAAGTGGCAATCAGGAAGATTGGCATGGAGTCCAATTACCTCATTCACATAATTTTTTTAACAGTAAACTATGGGGTACTTGCATGAAACATCTGATTATTTAAAATCTGAATCAAACATTACCGTTCGTTTTGAATAAATAGGCAAATATTCTTTATTCTGTTTTGTTCCCTATGACCAGTATAGAGAGTATGCTGTCTGCATTACTCGATGTAAGAATGATACATCTCAAAGTTGCCTAAAACTCTTTACTGGTTGTATCTTTATTAATAGGATCCCATAACAATTACTGACCTCCAATTATTTTTATTAAAGTTTTTTTCAGTCATGGTTCTAAAATAAAGCTGGTTTGTAGTAAAGCTGAAAGTAAATGATCTAGTCTTTTAATACCAGACAAGCACACTATTTAATAAACCATATCCAAAGCCAAAAAGTTATTTGGCATTCCTCATGTTTGTTCATCTGTAACTAAAATATTCAGAATACTGTAGGTTCCCTGGGGTGTTAATAAAGTTTTGAAGGAACACACAAAGCTGTGGAAGCAAGAAAAAAAGTTTTTATGAATGTGATGTGCTGCAATCCAAAATCATTGTAGGATATTGTACAGAACTAATGTTCTTGGCCTTGGCACTACACCTTTAAGGCAGGTGCTTGAGGATGCTTTGTCTCAGGAACGTTAGCATAGTGAAATTGATTCTGTGGATGAATAAACAATTGGAAATGGGCCACTTGAATGTCTGACATGGTAGAAGGATTAAGGTCTATGCCTGGGATGATCTCTGAAATACAATGAGTAAATGATATTACTGTTTACAGTGTGCATTGGGAAAATATAAAGAAATGCAACAGCAAAACGAATACATTTATATCAGTGGCTGTAACCCTTTCCGTGAGCTTAACATGAATATTCACATTACAATCAGTCCAGAGTTTTAAGGCACAGTTGGCTGCAAAGAAATTGGTAGTTCCAGCTATACAAAGAGCTAGCAATAAGTAATCTGGTTGGAAAACAAGGTGAATTGATAAATCAGTGAAATGCAAAGATGTTTATTTTCCTTAGCATTTAGATGTAGATTTTTGTAAACTACATGAAGTCATGCATTTCAGGGATTATGACTGTCTCATTTCCTAAATGTGAACATACTGGGCCAGATTCACGAACACTTGCGCTGGAGTATTTGGATATGCGCCGCGTAACTGTGATGATGCGCCGTCGTTTCTATGTGCCCGTACCCACCAAACTAGATGCGCCCAATAACGGGTCATTTGCGACCGGCGGAACGTTCCGACGCCAGAGTATCGTCAGCGCTTAATTTCGCTGGGCGCATCAGTCGCGCCTATTGATTTCCCCTGCAAATATGCAAATGAGGGATTTTTCCCAATTCACGAACGGATTAGCACCATACGCTGGCTACATGCGCCGCGCGTATCTCGTCCGTCCGGCGCAAAGTTATTTCTACAAAAGGCTGCTTTATCTTTACTCCAGATGGCCACAGGTCAGCAGGAGAGCAGCTACAGCAGCGTTACCGACGATAAGAGCTAGCTGAGCACCCCCACTTGCAGGACAACACCTCTGTCCATGCTTGTCTGTCAAATTTTACAGCCATGGAGGAAGACATCATAGGTCTCCATAGCCGAGATTATGGCTAACAGCTCCTGGCCATTAAAGTTCAGCTTTCTCCTGTGTGTTTGCGGGGAACGGGAGCAGCCATCTCAAAACAAAAGTAACATCACTGCGGGGAGGGGGAACAGGATATACTTTAGTGCCGAAATGGCGCTTCTACGGGCGCATTTAAACGCCCAATGGATGGCATTGCGCTGACGTTTCCCGTGAAGTGGTGCCGACGGAAGTTGTGAGCATGCGCACAAGGGGGCGAGTGGAGCCGCACTCACCGCGCATGCTCCGTGGATGATGCGCTGAACGTAAGCCTCTGCGCTGGGCTCCGCCCATCATTTACATATGATCACACCCACTTCCACTTGCGTCGGGTTACGCCAGCGCATTCTCGTTACTCTGGCGCAAGTTTACGCGCAACTGCTATGTGAATTACAGGACTTGCGCTGAAAGGGTCTTCAGAGTAACGTAAATGAGAAGCGTTACTCCAGAGGAAAGATACTCTCATCTACCTGAATCTGGCCCACTGTCTAGATCAGACAACTCTACATGCAGATATTGAGAATAATTGAAATGTAAAGAATTTGAATTCTTCTTTTCTTGTCGTCCCTTTAAATCATCCCAAAGACCATCCTTAACTGAACAACTCACATTTTAATTGCTTGAAGCAAAGAACTGTGAAGCAGTAGTGTAAAACATCTAATTAGATGTAATATGATTTTAAAGGGACACTAAAGGTTCCTTTTTTTATTTTTTTATTTCAAACATGTTATACTTACCTCCACTGTGCAGCTCGTTTTGCACAGAGTATCCCCAATGCTGGTCTTCTGGGGTCCCGCGGCTGCTGTCTCAGCTCCTCCCCAGGAGAAATAACCTCCTTCATGGGAGCTCTCTGCCATGGGGGTTAGTTGTTGCGGGCACACTCCTGTGATACAGCCTGCGGCCATAGCACCGATTGTATCACTCGGCCCCGCCCCCTGGCGTGCCGCATCATTGATTTGATTGACAGTAGTGGGAGCCAATGGCTGTGCTACTATCCGTCAACCAATGAATGAGCCAAGAAGCGGAGAAGCCACCACGTCCACAGGGAAGGACTTTCGAGGGGTCGGGTAAGTAAACGGGGGCTCAGGGGGAGGGCATTCAATTCTCGGAGTGCATAGAATGCATTAAGGTGAAAAACATGAACATTTACAACCCCTTTAAAGGAACATTTTAACTGCAAATATATGGGCTAAAAAAATTTAAATGCCGAACAGATTCTCCTATCTAACCCTGGCTCTGTTTTGGATGCTAGGAGCCAAGAGAGCTTTGGATATGGTAACAAAGCCTATGGTTTCCAACATCTTTGGAAAATCCCAGCACTATTTCAGTTATATCCTAGAGGATAAAGAAGGATTACTAGTTAATTTAAGAATAGTTCTGTTCCTTGGTTGCATAACCAGGACAGTGGAATTAAGGAGCAACAGAAGAAATGAAAGTGTCTGACACTTTTCACAAGAGAGTTAAGGGTAATGTAGGAGATCCTGAAAGTTAAAGTTAGATATAAATAGCTGCTTAATTTTCTTCTAAAGAGTCACTGTCTGATTGTGAGTTGTCACTGCCTTGAACATTACACTTTAAATTTACAATAAGGGCTCATTTCCACTGGCGTTTTTACAGCCACTTTTCTGAGCGTTTTTTTGCAGCTTAAAAACAGCTCTCCATGTTAGTCTATAGCCTCATGCCCACCATGATGTTTTTGAGCTGTAGATGGCTGAGACGTTTTTAAGCTGCAAAAAAAATGCGGGACCAGTGCGTTCTGAAGCTCCAGCAATAGAGCTGTAAAAACGCCAGACATTAAAAAACGCTCAAAAATGTGCAAAAACGCTCAAAAACGCTTTTTTCTAAAATAAACAAGGACAGGCGTTTTTAAGCTGTTAAAAGGCTAAAAAAAGTGGCTGTAAAAACGTCCATGGAAATGAAGCCTAAGGCTTTAACTCTCCACAATATTCCACATGGTTTTAAAGATTACAAAGTAGGGGTGGCTCAACCTCGATAGACTAAATAGAAAGGTGCCCATAATTAAAAATGGACCAATCAAACAACCCCTAAGTGTTGATTGGAAAGATTAAAAAACATGTACTAACTACAGTTGATCCAATTGGATACACTTGTTTTGGTCCCCTGTTTCTGAAGTCCTCTTCATGGTCTTTAACATCTAAGGTTGGCAGAACCCTCTTAGATCTGTATCAGCCTTATTGAAACTGTTATCGTATTCTCACCATTATCTTCTTTATTTTCATATCTCTTAAAGTGCCTTGACTACAAGCATAATAACATTCTGCATTAAAAACATAATATGGTATAAAGGGGCAGGGTTAATATGTTGGACACCAACCAAGCTCATGGCTTAGATGGATAGTGGACTCATTTTGTATATGTAAATGCAAGTTATGTAGATAAATGATACAGATAATCTCTGCAGATAAAAGATTAAGATATACACAGCCGCTTAAGAGAGCATTTTAATTTTTGTTCACCCTTAAGACATTACTAATACACTGTTTATTCTCTTCTGCCGAAAACCATTTCCTGACTCTAAAAGGATAATTATCCCTGTAGGTGAATCTCTTCCACCCGAGGAGAGGAGAATAAACAGAATGTGTAATGAAGCAGACTGTTTTATCATTAGAGCAAGTCCTTCTGTGGATTTGTGCACCCAGCGCTGCTTCTGAAGCCTGTTGTACAAAACTGGCATCGAGTCTATGAGTAGAATGCATGGTGCTGTACTACCCATCTGTTTTTCAAGCAGCCACCTCTAAGGTGCAATCTTGGCAGTAGTGATTAAAACCTTGAATATGTTCAAATTACACACCAGTCAGGGTGTAAAGTAATCTGCTTTTCTACTGACCATTATTTATAACTTATAGATGTCTCTTATTTATTTCATTCATAAATAATGCATACCAGTATATATATATATATATATATATATATATATATATATATATATATATATATATATATATATATATTTATTTTTTATTTACAGTTTATGCAATATTACATTATTCTGAAGTAACTGCCTGAAATGTGTTTGTAACATAATCAGTTAGCATATGTTCAATCATTTTCAATCAGGTGCAATCTTGGCAGTAGTGATTAAAACCTTGAATATGTTCAAATTACACACCAGTCAGGGTGTAAAGTAATCTGCTTTTCTACTGACCATTATTTATAACTTATAGATGTCTCTTATTTATTTCATTCATAAATAATGCATACCAGTATATATATATATATATATATATATATATATATATATATATATATATATATATATATATTAGTTTGAATCAGGGATAGTAGAAGTCAATAAGTATAAGTGCCGGTTCACACAGCAGTCCGGCAGTCCCGATTTTGGCCTGCGATTTCAGAGACATCTGTGCAGGTTTCTGCACAGATGTCAATGTAAATCGCGGCTCCAAATCGCAAAAAGTAGTACAGGAACTACTTTTTGAAATCAGTGCAGCGCCGCAGATGCGGCGTCGCACCCATTAGGACAGTGCCATTGCCGACAATTGCCGGCAAATGCCGCCGTTTTAAGATGCGATTTGACGTGTCAAATTCCATCTCAAATCGTACCCAGTGTGAACCAGGGCTAAAAGTTGCCTCCAGGACAGGTGACTTTGGCTGTGGCCAATCACATAATAATAAGCTCTGTGGTAAGGAGGGGTTTGCCTGAGTAAACTTATTTTCCTGTAAAGTTGCTTCAGTAAAGACAGAGATCTGACTTTGGAGGCAACTTCCATTGAAATCAATGGGTACAAGTTGCCTAGAAGTCGCCTTGCAGTAGTACAAGAACCTTTTCTGACGTCGGAGCGACTTCGGTAGTGTACATTAAGACGGCTCTCATTGACTTCAGTGGAATTTCTCATGTCGCGTGACTTGGGGCGACACAAGTCGGATCCCAAGTCGCTGTAGTGTGAACCGGCACTTAAAGTTCTTTAATTAGCAACAAGGTCTTCTAATCATGTCCCTTATAGGTTAACAGAGGACTTCTGGTTATTCACCCTATAAGTCTAATTTTTTTTTCATTGCTATAAAAAAAAATTGCTGGAAGGGGGCAGGGTTAAAACTTTGACATCTCTTTTTTTGTTTTCTGTGTCTTTATATGGGCATGACAGGCACAGGAAGCAAGGGGAAATCTCTACAATGGAGTCATAGAAAAAAATAAAAACTGGACAGAAATCTTAACACATTCCCACACTGTTCAAAATTCTGTCATGGAATATATGTAAATCATATGTGTTTTTAATTAAAGCCTTAGGCCCCTTTCACACTGGGGCGTGAGGCGCGGTGGCGGTATAGCTAAAAAATAAAAAAATAGCGGCGCTATACCGTCGGATTTGCAGCGGGATTCGGCCGCTAGCAGTGCGGTATTAACCCCCGCTAGCGGCCGATAAAGGGTTAATCCCGCCCACAATGCGCCTCTGCAAAGGCACATTGCGGGTGGTATTGCTGTGGTTTCCCATTGTTTTAAATGAGAAGGAGCGGTGAAGGAACGGTATACACGCTCCTTTCACCGCTCCCAAGATGCTGCTGGAGATTTTTTTCTCTCCCGCCAGCGCATCGCCTCAGTGTGAAAGCCCTCGGGCTTTCACATTGAGTATGCAGTAAAGGAGTTTTTCAGGCAGTATAGCAGCGCTATTTTTAGCGCTGTACACACCTGAAAAACTCCTCAGTGTGAAAGGGGTCTTAGTCCAGCCAAAATTGTTTTTTATTGGTTGGAGTTAGGATCCAATAAGAAACACATTATTTACAAAGATTTTGGGCTGGCTTTCTGACCTCCTGGCATTATTATGTAGATAATGTAACCCATTTTTTCCAGCTATTCCATTAATGCTCATGCTTATAGTAATCAGCCTGCCTTAGGTAGGTCAAAGTGCAATTTCCTAACCCTGAGGCCCCGTACACACAAGCAAATGAATCTGATCAAATCGGTCTGACAGACCGATTTGGTCAGATTTGTCTGCTGGCTGTTTTGGTTTGATCGCTGTACACACGATCAAACCAAAATCCCCGCCGGCAGACAGCGCGGTGACGTGGCGGTGACGTTGACGCCGCCACGTCACCGCACCAGGAAGTAAAACACTTCCGCGCATGCGTCAAATCCATTAGACGCATGTGCAGGCAGATATGTCCGCTGGTTAGTGTACTAACCAGCAGACATACCGGTCCGACGGGTTCCCAGCAGACAGATTTTAAAGCAGGCTTTAAAATCTGTCTGCTGGCCAAATCCGTCGGCTCGCCCGTACACACGATCGAATCTGTCTGCTGAGACGGTCTGTCAGACCGTTTTCAGCAGATAGATTTGATCGTGTGTACGCGGCCAGGGATTTTTTTTCTAGCCTAGCGATTTTCTTTTAAAGCAAGGGATGCCCCTGTTTATGAAAGAATGTCCCCAACCCTTGTAGATTGCAGCAGTGCAAGAGTTATATCTGGCCACTGTTTGGATTCTATAGATAAGTGTGTCAAGCAGCGCAAGGATTAGCTACAGCTAAATGCGTTGTAGTCCTCTAGAGGACCAACTTATAGTTTGCAAAACCATTAGCATTTTACAGCTAAAATCTAGTTATAGATTCAGTAATCTGCATTAAGTCCAGATGATAAATGAGACCAAATTTTCTGGTGTAATAAAGGTAAATCAAACCTATTTGTAATTAAATCTGGCTTACCCCTAGATAAAGCATTCTTTGTCACTTCTGTAGCAAACCCAAATGAATGATGACGTGTCAGAGAGGGTCATCTAGATTTACAATAACATATTAGAAAATTCTTATGAAAAAGGTTGTTTATAATCAGAATTACTGGGGAAATGAGAAATTAAAAGTGTAGTGCTTAGTGTACAGTTCTCCTGAGGTAGGGAGATGTTACTTTTTTCTTTATGCCTCCGGCTAGCAATAGATGGTAAGCTCCTGCATGCCTGTATTTTTTACTGCTGGTGCGATAGATTGTGCCTGCCATACAGCAGCTGTTTTAAAGGCCGCAATGTGTTAGAATTTGTTTTCACTGCCCCAGCAAACATCACCCAGAATTTCCAGTGTTCCATTTCAAGCCTTGGGAAGTAGAAGCCCAGATGGTGGGAACATAGACGAATCGTGTCTATCTATGTCCTATTGACATACTCAGTGGAGCTCTGCTATGTAACTATCCTGGGGGGGCATAGAACAAGAACTGGCAGATGGTACAGGTGACAGGCCCAACTTCATAATAATGGGACAATGCCTTAGTGGCACAAGGCTTCCTAATGATTGTAATTCATCTTTATATTGTACTACTGAGCATACGCTGGCCAATTTACAGGTATTACTAGCAGAGGGTGAGGGGAGTAAATCAATAGATTTCAACAACGGATCTTAACCTCCCTGGCGGTATGATTCTGTCTGGAATTACGTACCAAAAGCGGTACAATTATTTGCATGGAAATTTGGCGTTTTATACTGTAGGCCTGCAATTTTTAGGAATAACTTGCTTAAATCTGTCCAAACAAGACATCCCGGGTATGATAAAGTTTGAAAAACAAAATCATAATTTTTTATATAATAAAAAACTATAAATAATTATAACAAATTATAATGTAATTATAATAAAAAATATTCAATAATGTAATCAACTCAAAAACACTGAAATTTGCTCAGTTGCAGAATTGTCGCTGTCATTATTTTTTTTTTTTATGACGAATTTCCCCACAAATCGCTATCACTCAATTCTGCAAGTGATTAAAATTTATTATCGCTGTTTTCTAGCTGATCTAAAACCATTTTTGACATAAAGGGACACTTTTGGTTGTTATGGACAATCTACAGTTTCCAGGCAGAAAGAACACTTTTTATTTTATAAAAGAACATGTAGGGCACTGGACAGACCACTAGGGACAAGGGGGGTGTGTATTTTTTACATACAGTACTGTAATCTATAAGATTACAGTATACTGTATGTAAAGTGTTTGTTTACTTTTTTGAATTTGGCGCCGTTCTCCGCTTCCGTGCGTCGTAACGTCGCAGGAAACGGAGATCGGCGGCACACGGGGACGCTGTGTGAATCGAGCGAGCACTCGCTCGCTCACACAGCGGGGATGCATCGCTGGATCCAGGAAGAAGGTAAGCCAGCGCGCGCTGCAGGCTCTGCATGGCTACCCCGAGCGTGACTCGGGGATACCGTTCTTAGCAGAAAAAACCCACCCCGAGTCACGCTCGGGGATACCGCCAGGGAGGTTAAGGCAAGATGATTCCAACGATGATCCTTTTTTTTGTTTACAATGCAATAAATCATTGATGCTTAACACAAAAAAGAAAACTTTCTTCAAATATTTTTTTTTTTCTAGAAATGAATGATACCAGAACTGTGATGCTAAAACAAACTTGCCCCTAAGTCAAAGCTGCAGCTTTCCAGTCAGTAGGGAACATCAACTGTACTGATTGATAGGTCTGACTTAGCAGTGGGGATGTCAGATCTCTGCAGAGGGACCATTACTTCCACATGGACAGCAAGGGTCCTTTTCTGCAGCATGCTGACTGGAAAAACTTTGTTGTTAAGCTGTGAATTCTTTCTAAAGAAAACAAACTCTAAGGCCACGTACACACGATCAGACCGGTCCGATGAGACTGGTCCGACGGACCGTTTTTATCAGGCCACGCTGAAGTGGTCTGATGTGCGTACACATCATCAGTGCAAAATCCCATCGGGCCAGAACGCGGTGACGTAGAACACAACGACGTGCTGAAAAAATGAAGTTCAATGCTTCCAAGCATGCGTCGACTTGATTCTAAGCATGCGCTGGTTTTTGGTCAGATGCTTTTGTGTACCAACGATTGTTTTGGTCCGACGGACAGGTGTCCGTCGGACAGATTTTAAAGCAAGTTTTAAAACTTTGGTCTGACGGAAAACGGTCCGATGGGCCGTACACGCGATCAATTTGGTCCGATGAAACTGGTCTTCAGACCAGTTTCATTGGACCGGTCTGATCGTGTTTACGCGGCCTAAAGCCCCGTACACACGGTCAGACCTTTGTCTGACCAAAATCACATTGGAATTGGACGAAATTCCATCGGAGTAAAAGAGAATATGTTCTCTATCTAGACTCTGACGGAATTCATCAGAATTTCCGATGGAAATAATCCGATGGGGGCATACACACGGTCGGAATTTCCGATGGAAAAAGTCAGTTGACTTTGCACACCTTTTATTTTTATGGACCTGGAATGAATTTAACCATACCTCCCAACAGTCCCGGATTCTGCGGGACTGCCCTGGACTTTATTCAGATCTGTGGGATTTGTATCACTGTCCTGCAATTCTCCTGCCCAGAGCCATATTTTTGCACAGTGGTACAAGGCAGGAGAAATGGCAGCAGACATGATAATTTTCATCCACAGTAGATTGCTAGGGCAATGCGTTCCAGCATGTTACGCGAAACACACACAAAACGTACCTTTCCTGCATTACAATCTAGCATGAACCAGCCCTGTATCTTAGTATCTTAGATGTGTTACTTTCCCCCCACCTATTTCTCGCCCCACCCCTTTAAAAAAAGTGTCCCTCATTGTCAAGATCAAACGTTGGCAGGTATGATTTAATTGATTTAAACTATAGAATTTGGAATTGGGCTTTAAGTCACATATGCAGCACAGTTACATATATAGGTTAAAAAAATATATAAAAAACAAGCCCACTGAATTTAATCCGTATAAAAATGAATAAATGAACTAAAAACCTCCACATTGAGAACCCTATACCCACAGTTGATCCAGAAGAAGGCAAAAACCCCTTATAGAATCATATCTAGTCTTCTCCAACAGGGAAAAAACAACTTCCAGAGCCTCTAAGCAATTTAGACATTCCTTTAATTAACAATCTCTGGTGTTATTACATAACAATAATAACCAGGGTTCAAAAAACTTTACTGCATTTCAGGTTCTAAATCCAAACCCATTAAAGTCAATGGTAGCCAACTGTTAAAAAACAGTAAAGGTCCTTTGCACCCTTCAGGTTTGGTATGAGTTTTAAGGTGGAACCCATCGCAAAAAAAAAAAAGTGTGAGCCTCTCCTTTCCCAAATGCATTCCTGACCCCTATCCACCCCTATGAGCATGCAGTCTTGCTGGCCAGGTTAGGGGGTTACCACATGCACCACCTTTACTGAACCATACCATGCCACAAGCCCTCAACCTAGCGTAAATAGCTTGCCAGGGGGAGAAACCCATGTTGATGAGGACAAGGGCCTCTTTCCCACAACCCTGACTTGGTAGTTGTGGGGGTCTGTGATGGAGTGTTTATCAGAATCTGGGGGACCCCCAGATACAAAACCCCATGTAAATTAGTAAGAGGTACATTGTACTCCTACTTATTCACAAAAAAGTAATCAGTAATTAATGACACCATACTTTTCCACCACACAGTTTCACCATAAACCTCCTGTCTTTGATTAAATATTGCCATGGTCAGAACTTGTGTTGCAACCAAGCCTGGAACTCATGCTTAAGTCTTTACAAGTTTTCACAGCACCTACGGTGAAGAAGCCTTATGTCCCGTACACACGACAGGGTTTTCCAACAGGAAAACTGCGAGGAGAGCTTTTGGCCGGGAATCCCAGCTGTGTGTGTGCTCCCTCGCAGTTTTTCGGATGGGAAAACTGCCAAACCCGCCGGACAAAACTTGCTCTCTTTTTTCCTGCCGGGATTCCTGACTGACTTTTTCCCATCAGAAAACCTGCCCGTGTGTAGCAGAAAACTGCCATTTTGGGCCGTTTTCCTGTGGGGAAAAACACAGATGGAGCATAAACATAGTCGGGATTCCCAAGGAAAAGCTCTCATCTGAGTTTTCCCGATCGTCTTTACGGGGGAAAAGTAGAGAGCAGGTTATCGGTTTTCCCCTTTGGATTTCCAACGGATCTTTTCCCATCGGGAAACCCGGTCCTGTGTACTAGGCATAACTGTGTGTGTAGGATAAACACATTGTCCTCCAGATCCAAAGTGCCCCCTTGTCATTTGCACCTTAAACTGAACAATCTTGCGCCAAGTTTAGTATAAGGAGCATTTATGTATTTATACAGGTGTACAAAATACTTCTGACGCCGCATATGCTAGACCCATATATCAGCCCATTATGATAACGCCATATTGCTTCCACAACACGCTTGCATTGCAGTGCACATTATATGCTGTAGTACATTGCAAACAATCTGTACTACGTTTTTAGGCCTTTAGGTTCATTGCAACAATGCGCTTCAACACATAAAAATGTGTGTATTGCCATGTAGGACATCAGGGTGTGAACATGTGTCAGGACTATAAGTAATAGAGCCATATATTTCACCATCACAGCCAATCAAATTGCATTTTCAGAGGGGGTAAGCAATGGCAAACCCTTTAGATTTCTCACGGCAGGTTTTCTTTATCCTAGGATCAAGTTAGAACTACACTACACCCTTATATTCTGAGCAATGAACCTTTTGGGTTCTCCTTACAAACTGGGACAACTACTAAATAAATCAAAGCACATAGCAGAAACCTACATGAATGTAGAGTATACATTGTATGCTAATAGCGCCTTTGCTATACTCAGACTAAGCACTTTCGTGCAGCAATGTCAGCATGGAGTTGTGATGTTATTGTGGTAAAATTATTCATGTTCCGGTATGCAGAGATACTAAACACACAGGGTTAATTTATCATGTCCTGTAGGAACATCCACAGCAGTTTGTAACACAGTCAAGGTCACATACAATCATCTGTATATTTTAAATTAAGGGGCTATGCCCTGACTTCTGCAATCGGTCTCCTTCCTTGTCTGTATTAATGGAGTCCCCTATTAATATCAGGCTGACACTTGCTCTGTTGCAGTTCATTATTTTCTGTTCTATTTCATCCTTGGCAAGGAAGACCATGAAAGCAGAATTTCCATCTTCTCTGCAGGAATTAAGACACTGCTATTTACCTCAATGTATTTCTTTGCTCCCCCGGCAGGAAAACAATTCAAAGTCAGACTTTTGTTTTCTATGCCTTTGTCAAATGGACCTGTTCAGGGACAGTGTGACAAAGTGATGCTGTCTGTCACATCTGGGCCAATCGTCTGATGTTCACTAACGTAAAATTCCGGTTTCCATCTGTTGCTTGATTGTAAACCAATTATATAGCACTTTGTAACATAAACATATAGATAGGCTGAAGCGCAGCGGGATGTTTATCTGCCATTGCTGTGAAGTGGGGAAATATTACAGAACAAATATTGCGCCAATGCGAACAGGATAACAATTTGTTCTGTCGTATTGCATCCTTTCTTTAAGCGATGATGGTCATATGTAAGCCGTACAAAGCAAGTATAATATATATATATTTTTTAAGATGGATCAACAATTACCAGACAAATGCCTGTACTAATATATTGACATAGCATATTGGTACAACTATTATTATAGAGGATATTTATAGCACCAATAGTTTGCATAGCACATTATAAAGTAAAGGGAGGCAATACAGTTACAATACAAATCAAGCCAGAGGATAAGGATAACCCCGCTCATGGGGGCTTACAGTATAAAAGAGAACTAATTAGGTTAGTGGCAAAGAAAAACATTATTAACTATCCTACTGGATGCAGTGGTTATTCTTTAACTTGTATGTAAATGCTAAAGCTGGCCATAGTAGCCGGTTTGTGGCAAACCCTGTCTAAGACCCCTTTCACACTGAAGGTGGTTTTCAGGCGTTTTATCGTGAGGACAATCAAGAGGTGTACCGTGTGCCTGAGGCCACGTACACACGATCGAATTTATCTGCTGAAACTGGTCCGACGGACCATTTCAACAAACATCTCCGATCGTGTGTACGACCTAGCGGACAGGTTTGTCCAGTGGACAAATCTCAAAGCATGGTTTGAAATTTGTCCGCTACAAACCTGTCTGTCCGACATGTCCGCTGGTTAGTACGCCTAACCAGCGGACACAAATCTCCCGCATGCACCGAATGGATTCGACGCACGCATGGAAGTATTTTACTTCCTGGAGTGGTGACGTGGCGGCGTCAACATCACCGCCACGTCACCGCGTCCTCAGCCCGAGGGGAATTTTTGTCCGATGGTGTGTACACGCCATCGGACCAAAATCCGATGAGACATGTCCGCTGGAAACGGTCCGTCGGACATGTTTGAGCAGACATGTCTCATCGTCTGTACGCAGCCTAACAAGTGTATGTGTGCTGCTTGTACTCACTAATCTTGCTGGGTTTCTCTCCTTGCTTTTATTTCTAAACGGCAGGGAGAAATCCAGCAAGAACCCATGTTTACAAACAGATACGTTGAGGTGTGCCACCAGCCCACAGTAATGTGGGGGGGTACACAGTATAAGAAAATCGGGCGAATGATCATCCGATTTTTCCTCATTGTTTAACCGAATGAACCGATGAATGATAATGTGTACGAAAATCCTCGTACGAAAAAGGCTTTTTTTTTGTTGTTTCTGATAATGCGCAGTCTTTCTTTTCTGATTTTCCTTGTGCAAAAATCGTACGAAAACAGTACACATCAAATGAGAATGGTTCGTTCTGTTGTTGTACGAGAAAAAAAATTGATGTTTGTCCCTTCGAGCATTTACATCTGAAAAGTCTTAATCAGCTGACGAAAGTTGTGTACACACTATCCAAAAATCGTACCGAAGTTGCTTGGATGAAAATGTTCGCCCGATTTTCTTATAGTGTGTACGAGCTGGTTGATGCTTCCCTGGGGAATATACTAAATCCTACTCTATCCATGCCTGTCCTACAGACTCTTGGACTATATATAGCCGCACCTTTCTGTGACAGAGACGGGTCTGGCTGTTACCCATTGTAACAAGACCTATATTTGTCTAAATGGGTGAATTTTCAAGTCTCTGATACTACGGACCAAACACAGTTTTGAAAGGCCTTGTATATACCCCCCCCCCCCTCTTTTTCTATTTCTTTCTTTTTAATCATCTGGGTATTTACCATGCAATTTTGATATACGTTACTCTGCAATAAACCTTATAGGAAGACATTTTTTTGTTCTTTTGCTGCACAATATTTGGCCGCTAGCAACGGTAGAATACCTTTTTTCTCTTTCCTCTTCAAATGATAAGGTCCAATCTGGAGTCTCCCATATGGGTTTATTGTGTGCTGATAAGATAGTAAGACATGTTCTTTTCGATCATCCCCAAATGTCCTGTCCTGACGAAGTTAAATAGTAAAATGTGTTGACTCACAGGGGCTCACTGCTGTCCATTTGGTGTCAACCTTCTGTTCACATCATAGTTTTATGTATCTTTCTGTGTTTAATTTATGTTTTTTTAACTCTTTCTATACTTGATCTGTTTGTGAGTGATTCATTAATAATAAAACATTTTTTTTTTATTATACTCTTGTCCATCTTGTCTTTAAAGTCTGACCCAGTCTTCATTTTTTTCACAAACTCAATCCTATATGGATGTGACTTTAGGAGTGTTGTTCTATTTTTTGCAGTGTGTGCGAGCCTTAAATGTACTGTGGGCTGGGCGGCAAGTGGGTAATGTAAATAAAAAGCTGCAAAATCTGAAAAACTAAGAAACAAACTTGTGCTGTGTCCAATCACAGCACATGTCAGCAAGGGGGTACATGCATGAAACCAGCGATGTTACAATCAAGCATTTACACGTATTGCTTGTTCTAATGCTGCGTACACACAACCGTTTTTCATGAAGAGAAAAATGCAATTTTTTTTAATTGATCGTGAAAAATGGTCATGTGTAGGCTCCAGAGCATTTTTCTCGAAGAAAAATGGCCATTAAAAATTTAGAACCTGCTCTATTTTTTCTCGTTATTTTACGTCGTCGTTTTTCTCATGTCTTGTGTAGGCTTTAACGACGGGAAAAAAAAACGTGCATGCTCAGAAGCAAGTTAATGGAAGGGAAATTTGCATAATCAGCCCAAATGGTGGCGCCTTTCGAATGGAACTTCCCCTTTAAAGTGCCATTGTACGTGTTGTACCTTTCCGCGCTTTGCTTGAGCATTTATCACGATCGTGTGTATGCAAGGCAGGCTTGGGAAGAATCACGTAGAGAAAAAACGTATGGCCAGATTCAGGTAGAGTTACGCCGGCGTATTAGTAGATATGCCGTCGTAACTCAGAATCTGCACCGTCGTACCTTTAAGCGTATTCTCAAAGTGAGATACGCTTAAATGTTGCTAAGATACGACCGGCGTAAGTCTCCTACGCCGTCGTATCTTAGCTTCCTATTTACACTGGCCGCTAGGGGCGTTTACGCTGATTTATGCCTAGAATATGTAAATCAGTGAGATACGCCTATTCACGAACGTACGCTTGGCCGTCGCAGTACAGATACGCCGTTTACGTAAGGCGTTTTCAGGCGTAAAGATAAAGCTACAACAAGATGGCGCAGCCAATGTTAAGTATGGACCGCGTCAAATTTTACGTCGTTTACGTAACTTGTCCGTGAATGGGGCTGGACATAAATTACGTTCACGTCGAAACCAATGAGTCTTAGCGGCATAATTTGGAGCATGCGCACTGGGATACATCCACGGACGGCGCATACGCGGTTTGAAAAAAAGCGTCAATTACGTGGGGTCACGGCTAATTTCCATAAAAAACGGGCACCTCTTACACATTTGAATTAGGCGGGCTTACGCCGGCCAATTTACGCTACGCCGCCGCAACTTACGGAGCAAGTGCTTTGTGAATACAGCACTTGCCTGTAAGGCCGCGTACACACGAGGAGACATGTCCTATGAAAATGGTCCACGGACTGGTTTCATCGGACATGTCTCCGGGGATCTTTTGGTCTGATGGTGTGTACACACGATCAAACCAAAATCCCCACGGACAGACAACGCGGTGACGTGGCGGTGACGTTGACACCGCAATGTCCGCAAACCAGGAAGTAAAATGCTTCCACGGATGCGTCAAATCCATTCGACGCATGCGGGGGATTGCGGTCCGCTGGTTAGGCGTACTAACCAGCGGACATGTCTGACGGACGGGTTTCCAGCGGACAAGTTTCAAAGCATGTTTTAAAACTTTTATCCGCTGGAAACCTGTCCGCTAGGCCGTACACACGATCGGATATGTCGGCTGAAACTGGTCTGCGGACCAGTTTCAGCGGACATGTTCGATCGTGTGTACGCGGCATCAAAGTTGCGGAGGCGTGGTGTAAATAGGATACGCTACGCCCGCACAAATTTACGCTCATCTACATGAATCTATGTGGAAAAGTGTAGCGCTAATAATGACACAAATAATGATAATACAATAAAGATTAAATCATGCAACACCACATGTGAATGAATGGTATTCAAAAGTCCATAAATGTTTTGAATGAATCGGTGAGTCGGTTTCTTTGAGTAAAACAGATACACAAAATCCAGTGCATAAAGAAGTGAAAAATCCACCACCGCTTATGACAAGGGGCTTACCGGACCGATTGGACCTAGACAGGCATATACCCACTAGGCCAATCAAGCTTTGTTAAAGTTGATATACTGAAGCGGGTACACCATACACGTCATGCGATTCGGTATCAATGAAGGCAAACCTCAGACAGATGATTCAAAAATACTTCCCAGCAAGCAGCAACTCTCAACAGATCACTCAGAGGGCATATCAGTACTCCAACCGATAAGCATGAAAAAGAGAAGGCAAGGCGTACATAGCGTAATTCCGTAATAAAAATCGATATTTATTATAAAGAGAAAAACTCACATTTTGCAATGGTCAATGGAGCTTATAGAAAAAGGGTAGCAGGAACAACAGTAGTCCATCCCGACATGTTTCGTTACAAAAAGAACATCATCTGGGGTGCTGTCATCATGCTACACTTACCCTTATATACAGCAAAAGGTCCCCACACTCATAATGAGTGTGGGGACCTTTTGCTGTATATAAGGGTAAGTGTAGCATGATGACAGCACCCCAGATGATGTTCTTTTTGTAACGAAACATGTCGGGATGGACTACTGTTGTTCCTGCTACCCTTTTTCTATAAGCTCTATTGACCATTGCAAAATGTGAGTTTTTCTCTTTATAATAAATATCGATTTTTATTACGGAATTACGCTATGTACGCCTTGCCTTCTCTTTTTCATGCTTATCGGTTGGAGTACTGATATGCCCTCTGAGTGATCTGTTGAGAGTTGCTGCTTGCTGGGAAGTATTTTTGAATCATCTGTCTGAGGTTTGCCTTCATTGATACCGAATCGCATGACGTGTATGGTGTACCCGCTTCAGTATATCAACTTTAACAAAGCTTGATTGGCCTAGTGGGTATATGCCGGTCTAGGTCCAATCGGTCCGGTAAGCCCCTTGTCATAAGCGGTGGTGGATTTTTCACTTCTTTATGCACTGGATTTTGTGTATCTGTTTTACTCAAAGAAACCGACTCACCGATTCATTCAAAACATTTATGGACTTTTGAATACCATTCATTCACATGTGGTGTTGCATGATTTAATCTTTATTGTATTATCATTATTTGTGTCATTATTAGCGCTACACTTTTCCACACATTTTCTATTAGCAATTTTTTGATCTCTCTTGCTGTGTTAGCGGCTTTTTGTATTTTAAGATAGCGCAGTATTTTTTCTTTATCTACATGAATCTAGCCATTCGTTTTTTTCCATGGCATTAAAAACGGTCGTGTGTACGCAGCTTTAGGACAGGCTGGACCATCACCTTCTGTGCTCTCCTGCCCATGTGGTTCATACATTTGTTAGCTTAAATACTTGAAGCTAGTTTTGAAGCATAGATTAGTGTGTATGTGTCCTTATTTACTGCTATATTGTCTAATTGTTGACATCTCCCGCCATTGTTACACCTTTTTTTAAGCCTTTTAATAAATCTGATGTTTTATGTGACCTGTAGAAGTATCTTCTTCTGTCCCCCAATTTATGGTTATTTGGCAGCTGAAAAGAGGACTAAAAAAACCTCCATATCTGTAGCATTCTGCAAGATCTGGATATGGATGTGTAAATATCACTAAACCCAGATGTCGCCTGAGATATTTCTCCCATTACGACTGCCTTCCAGCTAATGGTCCACGTAATTCTAGCTCCAAATTTTCAGGCGGGTTTGAAGCTTCTAATACCTTGAAATGCGGCTTCCGCTTCCATGCGCTTTGCAGTGTGGTCACTGAGCTGAAATATAGAAGGTTAAATCCCTCATTTTGATTATTTCAGCACGCTGCCCTCCCTGTCCTCTCCTAATACAAACCTGACATTTCAGATCTGCGCAGCCTGGCTTCTCAGAAATCAGCAGTGCAGAGAAATGAGGAAGGTTCAAAGGCTGGCTGGTCATGAATAGCCCGTTGTATCTCAGCAGGCTGATGTTCAGGAGGTCCTGGGGTTATAACTGGTTAACCAGTGGTCAGTGTAAGTGTTGCTGCCTGCATTATCTACTTCTGTAGACATGCATGTGAGAATTACTATATATTAGAGAGGATCATTTCGCTTCTTCATCTTTTCAATCCACAAGCACAAGGTTATCCACAGAGAAAAATCCATTGTTAACGTTCATAGCTAAGCTTATTAAATAAGCGATCATTGTGTGCAGTAGCTTGCAACTGCCAGCTAAAGTTCATCTTCCAATGATGTGACTTCAACAAAACAAAATTTTATTGGATGCTATATATGTATTTCGCTCTTCCTTTACGTTATACTCGTGTAGAGTATATGAAAACATCCTTGTTTTTAGGAAGCCAGTAACAAACCTTTTGCATTCATTATGTGGCTGTTCATAACTGCTTATTCTCACTTCAATAGATTCAATTCAAATTAATGAGAGGTTAGCGCCTCTTTATTAACTGCTATTAAGCATTTAGAAAGCAGTTCACTAATAATTATTTGCAGCTTTGTGAGCATTACGTCATTTAAAGTGTTTTTATTAACCACTTAAGACCCCGACCATTATGCAGCTAAAGGACCTTGCCCCTTTTTGCGATCCAGCACTGTGTCGCTTTAATTGACAATTGCGCGGTCGTGCAACGTGGCTCCCAAACAAAATTGGCGTCCTTTTTTTCCCACAAATAGAGCTTTCTTTTAGGGGTTTTTGATCACCTCTGTGGTTTTTATTTTTTGATCTATAAACAAAAATATAGCGACATTTTTGAAAAAAATGCTATCTTTTTTACTTTTTGCTATAATAAATATCCCCAAAAAATATATAAAAAACGTTTTTTTTTCCTCAGTTTAGGCCGATACGTATTCTTCTACCTATTTTTGGTAAAAAAAATCGCAATAAGCGTTTAACGATTGGTTTGCGCAAAATGTATAGCGTTTACAAAATAGGGGATAGTTTTATGGCATTTTTATTAAAAATTATTTTTTTACTACTAATGGCGGCGATCAGCAATTTCTTCATGACTGCGACATTATGGCGGACACATCGGGCAATTTTGAAACTTTTTTTGGACCATTGTCATTTTCACAGCAAAAAGTGCTATAAAAATGCATTGATTACTGTGAAAATGACAGTTGCAGTTTAGGAGTTAACCACTAGGGGGTGCTGTAGGGGTTAAGTGTGACCTCATATGTGTTTCTAACTGTGGGGGGGCGGGGCATGGCTGTACATGTGACGTCATTGATAGTCTTTCCCTATATCAGGGAACAGACGATCAGTGACACTGCCACTGTGAAGAACGGGGAAGGTGTGTTTACACACACCTCTCCCCGTTCTTCAGCTCCTGTGACCAATCGCGGGACACCGGCGACTGGACACTTAAAGGGGACGTACCCTTACGTGATTGTGCCCAGCCGTGCCATTCTGCAGACGTATATCGACGTTAGGCGGTCCTTAAGTGGTTAAACATAACTCAAAGTTGTGGCCTGCTTTTCTACGGCTATAGTAACTTTGGTGAGCTTCCTGTCTGTTTTGACGGTATTGCTGGGAAGTAGGGGCCAGTATAGTAGCCCCAGCATGAATACTTGATGTAGAATCATTGACATTTTGAAGACCACACCAAAACATAGCAGGCTGGAGGAGCTGAACATTTTTTTGCCTGTATAGGGCATGGGTGTCAAACTCAATTTTATCTTGGGCCACATCAGCATTATGGTTGCCCTCAAAGGGCCAATTGCATTTGTAAGACTGGATGTTCAAAGCAACCCAATCCGCCATACATCAGATGTCAAGAGTCCCCACACCGTTATAAGTCAAAAGTCACCCACACCCCCTTACATCACATTCCACCCCCTTACCTTGTGCTGCTGCTGGGAAGAAGCTGGGGGTGGAGCTGGGAGGCAAAAAGTGCAAGGTTTGGAGGAGGATCAGAGGAGGGCTAGAGATAGCTGTCGAAGGCTGCTGAATGCAGAGATGAGGGGTGCTGCGTGTGTACAAAGAGGCCCAAGATCTGAAGGAGGAGTTTGGTCCTCCTCTGTCACGTACCTGATGGTACGAGCCCGGCGTGCAGGGAGCGGCAGCCCTTGCTTCTCTGGTCCCGGAACCCCTGATAGTGCAGACAGGAGGTTCGGGACTACAGAGTCGCACAAGCGCCTGGTACTGGCGAGTGCTGGGCCCGTGAGCTGAGTCGGTAGTTCCTGGAAACACGTTGCAGGACTGGTGCAGGCTGATGATTCAAGGCTCACTGTCGGGCAGCTGGAAGCAGGAGTTACAGCAGAAGCGGGGGAGGTGTCCCGTAGTACAGACTGGAACAAGTCCCAGCAGGTAAGTCCTCCGGCAGGCTAGGGGTTCAGGAGTAGGTAGAGTTGGTACAGGCAGGGTCAGATTCAGTCCGGGTCAATCAGCAGGCGGGCAGCAGAAGTACAGAGGATCAAGCCAAAGGGGTAGTCAAACAAGCCGAGGTCAGGGCAGGCAGCAGACAGGTTAACAGGTACAAGCCGGGTAGTCAGGATCAGGTTCAATCAGGGTAACAGACGCTGGTAGCTCACAGAGACGCTGTAGACAGGACAGCAAGAAGCACAGGGATCAGATCCCTTTTAAAGCTGGATTTGGCGCCAGAACGGCGTCCCCACGTGCACGCGCGCTGCCGCCGCTGGTGCTCGCTCCCGTGCGCGCTATGGTGCCGCGAATGCGCGCGCCTGTGCGCGCCGATGTGCCGCTCCCGCGCATGCGCGCGCCGCTACCGCGCATGCGCGCGCCCGTGCGCGCCGATGTGCCCACCGATGGGCCAGACTGTCCATGACATCCTCTCTGCTGTCGACTGCAGAGATTGGGGAGAGGGGGGCAGAGACAAGCCTCTTCATGACGGCAAGGAGAAGCACAGGATCTGGCAGAGGTGTTCTGTCCTCCTCTCTGCTGTCGACTGCTGAAACAAGGTTTGAGTGGAGATGAGGAGGGTGCCGAAGCTGCAGGAAAGGTGTGAGGGCAACAAAAAAATGGCCTGGAGGGCCAGATTCGGCCCACAAGTCTTGTGATTGAAACATGTGGTATACAGTATTCAAGGTTCCAAATATATATAGACACACTCTTGTATCATGAGATTGGGAGCAATTGAGCAGACCAGAACCCCAGTAGAGCAGGGGAGTTTTGGTGCCAAGCATATTGTACTGCTCCCTTGTCCTCTAGCAGTTTCTTTTGCTTCAATGGCCCAGCAAACAAGTATAAAGAACACAAACAGCTCACAGTTTTGTGCTTTACTGAAAAGTAATTAATTTCAGGCTGGGGACAGTCACTCAATATACAGAAGAAAGTCAGTCAACCTCACATCCATACAAAAGTAAATGTTCTCATTTTTTTATTTTTTCAACCAGTAGATAATGTTATTTTCAGTGATGAATAGGACATAAACACAAGTTGAGCTGAATTTGCAATGTGTTAGTGGCTTTTTTGTTTAGGCGGTTGAGAGATGGATGGATGTGGTAGGTCTACTACAAGGGAGTGGATCCCCAAAAGGAATAGAGTTGTGCATTCACAGGGCCATTACCTCCCAGTAGGACTTCAATATGACCATACAGAACTTTTTCAAAAGAAGAACTCTAAAGTTATTTCTTCCTTCCACTACCCGGAGCTAAGGCTGCAACCTTGCACAGTCACTGCCCGGCCACACCTTCCCCTTGATGCACATACAAGTTATTTGTAGTCAGAACTACTAAAATGCAAACTTGTGTGATGACAGTTACAAAGTGTTGAAGACATTCGATCAGTATGATAGCGGGGGAACTAATATTTTCAGAATGGCAGCCCCCATACTTTATCAGGAAAAATTTCCTGTGAATCTGATGCCCTGTACACACGATCGGTGTGTCTGATGAAAATGGACCGATGGACTGTTTTCATCAGACAAACCGATCGTATGAATAGAACATGTTTTACATTTTTCTTATGGTTAAAAAATCAAGTCGACGCATGCTCGGAAGCATTGAACTTCATTTTTCTCAGCACGTCGTTGTGTTTTACGTCACCGCGTTGGACACGATCAGATTTTTAGGTGTGAGGTGTGTGGGCAAGACTGATGAAAGTCAGCTGATGAAAAAATCCATCGGTTTGGATTCCATTAGATATCCGATTGTGTGTACAGGGCATCAATGTCCTTCAGTCTCTGGTGTTAGCTTTGGTCATTTGAACTTTGGTCCTCAGCCTCAGGGCCGCCATCAGGAATTATGGGGCCCCTAACACAGCTTCAGGCATGGGCTCCCTGGAAGAGAAGAGAACCGGGGGGGGGGGGGGTGCTGCCACTGCAAATAGATAGATAGATAGATAGATAGATAGATAGATAGATATACTGTATATATAGATATCTCTCTACACACACACACACACATATATATATATATATATATATATATATATAAGGGGGTAGCTATCCGGGGCCCTGGGGACCTCTGGGACCTTTAATAAAAAATAAATAAAAAAGTGTATATATATAAAATAAAATATATATAATATATATAAAAATGTTATTAAAAAAAAATGGAGGGTTGCCATCCGGGCCCCTTACAAAAATAAATAAAATAAATAAATAAATAATTATTTAAAAAAAAGGGGGTTGCCATCCGGGCCCCTTATATGTGTACTGCCTGTACCCCCCTGATGGTGGCCCTGCTCTAGGCCAGCCTTTTTCAACCTCTTTAAGGAACCCTTGAAATAAATTTACGTTCTCAGGTAATGCCTGCCAATAATAACTATGGGCCAGATTCAGCAAGACTTGCGCTGGAGTATTTCGATATGCGCCGCGTAACTGTGAAGATGCGCCGTTGTATCTATGTGGCCGTACCCACCAAACTAGATGCGACAGAAAACGGGCTTTCCCCGACCGGCTTAACTTTCCGACGCCAGAGTATCATCAGCGCATAGTTTAGCTTGGCGCATCAGTCGCGCCTATTGATTTCCCCTGCAAATATGCAAATGAGGGAGATTTCCCGATTCACGAACGGATTAGCACCATACGCTGGCTACATGCGCCACGCGTATCTCGTCCGTCCGGCGCAAAGTTATTTCTACAAATAGCTGCTTTATCTTTACTCCAGACGGCCACAGGTCAGCAGGAGAGCAGCTACAGCAGCGTTACCGACGATAAGAGCTAGCTGAGCACCCCCACTTGCAGGACAACACCTCTGTCCATGCTTGTCTGTCAACTTTTACAGCCATGGAGGAAGACATCATAGGTCTCCATAGCCGAGATGACGGCTGACAGCTCCTGGCCGTTAAAGTTCAGCTTTCTCCTGTGTTTGGGGGGAATGAAAAAAACAAAAGTAACTTCACTGCGGGGAGGGGGAACAGGATATACTTTAGTGCCGGAATGGCGCATCTACGGGCGCATTTAAACGTCCAACGGAACACATTGCGCTGACGTTTCCCGTGAAGTGGTGCCGACGGAAGTTGTGAGCATGCGCACAAGGGGGCGAGTGGAGCCTCACTCACTGCGCATGCTCCGTGGTTGATGCGCTGAACGTAAGCCTCTGCGCTGGGCTCCGCCCATCATTTACATATGATCACACCCACTTCCACTTGCGTCGGTTTACGCCAGCGCATTTCCGTTACTCCGGCGCAAGTTTAGGAGCAAGTGCTATGTGAATAACAGTACTTGCGCCGAAAGTGTCGGCGGAGTAACGTAAATGAGAAACGTTACTCCAAAGTAAAGAAGCGCCCATCTACCTGAATCTGGCCCTATATCTACAGCTTAGTGATCCAGCCAGTAAGCCTGCTGTTTATCAAGAGCACAAACTCTCCAGCAGAATGTATCAGTTACAGAGATGTGACATACCATTTACCACTGACAGAGGTACTTAAAATTATCAGCTTTTATTTATTCATGTAAAACCTTTATCCCAAAAAGGGAAAATCCATTTGCTGTAACTGCTTTTACAGTATGAGCTAGGATTTGGCCTCAATTTGTTAGTGCATTTAAAGGAGAAGTACAGCCAAAGTTCATTTGGCTGTACTTTTCCTGTATATCAAAGTTAGTTCTGCAGTGATCTGTTTTCAGCTGACAGCAGACTTCAGCTTGCTGTTGGCTGATTTTACAGAGCTGGTCCAGGCTGGGGAAAGATTGCGACCATATGGTTGGTATCCACCCACACACCTGGATCAGCACCTGACTCAGCCTTTCAGCAAGCCGCTGAGAGCCCGAGTCAGCTGCTCTCACCCCTCCATAACCCAGCGCTCCAGTAACTAATAGTCACCAGCTCTCTGCTCACAGAGCACTAAGAAACGAGTGATGAGCAGGGTTTGATTGCTCAGTTCTCAGCCCTAGAGCCAGTGGAGGACAGATGCAGCATTGAATCAATGCTGCGTCCACCTAGGTAAAAATAAAACGTTGAAAGTGCTAATACATTTTTTTTTCTTCAATAGTTTTTATTTATTTCCAAAACAAGTAAAACAGCAAAGTACAATACAAGTCGGTATGGAATAATATATAGAGCAGTATATACACCAGTTCTTCGTCAAGAAAACTTAACCAATGTACAAAAGAGTAAACAAATTGTTATCAAACAAAAACAGGCTGGCAAAAGAGCATAGTAGATGCATGAGAAAGAGAGTAACATTTACTGACAGGGTAACTAGTGGCAGTGTCAACAGCTATTTTTCATTCCAGGGCGCCACTGCTATCAAGTTAATCACAGGAACTTTGCTGCTCCAGACCATCGTGTCCAGGCTAGCCATTTTCTATGAACCTCCGCAAGGCGGCCACTACTTGAAGTGAATGTTAGTTCATAATTGAGGTGCAGATTTACCAAATCTATTGTAGGGGGTTTCGTAGATTTCCATAGCCTGGTTATACTTAGTCTGGCTGCAAGGAGAATATTGGTGACTACTAGTCTCATATCCGCAGGAATGGCATCTAGATTAACATTAAGGAGTGCCAGGGTCGGAGTAGGAGGGAGGGAGAGACTAGTTAAGTCAGACAGTACGCGGAAGAGAGCTGACCAGTAAGGGCTTATAACTGGACAAGACCAGAGTATATGGAAGATGTCACCCTTGGAGTTTGCACATCTCCAGCATGTGTCAGGAATGTCTTTGCCAAATTTTGCTACTTTGGCTGAAGTGTTGTACCAGCGCAAGGAAATTTTTAGGGTCATTTCCCACAGTGCTGCATTTTGAGTGGCTTTATGAATAGATCTAAGAGCGGAGTGCCATTGGTCTTCTGTCAGTGTTTGTCCCATGTCAATGTCCCAACGAGCATGGTGTTTGGATTTAGTAAACGTCCGTTTTAGATTGAAGGTGTTATAGAAAAGTGAGATTCCTTTTACTTTCGAGGAGTCGGCGGTCAGAAAAGACCACACTCTCGGAGGGATGGAGTAGAACGGATTAGGCAGCCGGGCTAGGCAGTGTCTGATTCGAATATACGTGTACAGTTCCGTCTGTTTGAGCTGGAATTTCATTTGCAGCTGAGGAAAGGTGAGGAGTGTGTTACTGCAAGTAATGTCCTGTAAGTAAAGTATGCCATTGGCTTTCCAATGCGATAGCATGATGTCTTCAGTGCAGTGTTTCAGGCTGGATAGAGGGAGGGGTGGAGTAAATGAGTGAGGGTGCATTTCTCCTTGTTGAGCGAGATATTTCCAAGCTGAGGCCGAAGCTCTCATCGTGGGAGGTAGTGAGTTGGAAATAGGGATGCCAACGGGGATCCCCATAATCCAATCTCGTAGGTTTGTGTGTTTGACCATGTTGTATTCCAATTGTCCCCATAGGGTAAGAGGATGTGGTTGGAACCAATCTTTAAGTTGGGTAAGAATGGACGCCCAGTAGTATTCCTTAAAGTCTATGGACCCAGCCCCCCCAACTGAATTGTGCTTGGTGAGAATTTGTTTCGCGCAACAAGGTTTTTTTACCTTGCCATAACAATTTATTTAAGGTCGTTTGTAGGGAGTGGAAGTAAGACGCCGGGATAGGTATTTGGATCGTCCGGAACAGGTACAGTAACTGAGGAAGGTGGAGCATTTTGAAAGCCGCAAGTCTCCCTGACCATGAGAGTTCCTGTTTGGCCAAATTACTGGCATCTTTTTGGAGCAGTTCGAGGAAGGGTACAAAATTGCTCTTAAATACGTTTTTAGTGAGCCTCGTCAGTTGAATTCCTAAGTAGGAAATCTCGCGTTCCGCCCATACATAGGGGAATTGTGACTGTAGCAGAATTCTGGTGGTGACATCAAGACCTAGATCAAGTATAAATGATTTGTTGGCGTTAACCTTATAATAAAACACTTTACTAAACCATCCTAGTGTCTTTTGAATTTCCGGAAGTGAGGTGGTCGGGTTTGTTATCATAAGGATAACATCGTCTGCAAAGAGAATGATCTTGTGATTAGTAGGGCTTATTTGGAAACCGGATATGCGTGGGTTTTGTCTGATATGTTCCGCAAGAGGTTCTATGAGCAAATTAAAGATTAGTAAGACAGTGGGCATCCCTGTCTAGTGCCATTTGATATGTGCAATGGTTTTGAAAGCATGTCTGCGGAAAATACTTGTGCCGACGGGGACGTATAGAGTGCCAGAATAGCCTCAAGTATATGACCCTGAAAACCAAACTTCCGGAGAACTTGCCGAAGGAAGCCCCAATGAACTCTGTCGAACGCCTTCTCTGCATCCAAAGCTAGGAGCAGAGAAGGCGTTCCACTGGTCTCAGCATGATGTAGAACATCAATTACTCGCCTTGTGGCATCAGACGCTTGGCGGCCGGTCATGAAGCCGGATTGATCTCTATGTATCAGCGTGGGCATTACATTTATGAGCCGTGTAGCAATCGTTTTCGCGTACATTTTTAAATCTAGGTTGAGGAGTGAGATTGGACGGAAATTTTGGGGTATCGTCGGATCTTTACCCGGTTTGGGTAAGGTTACTACAAGCGCTCGTAGGGATTCATTTGGGAATTTGGAAGAGGCAGCTGCAGTGTTAAATAGTTCCGTTAGGGTAGGTGCCAATTGATGGGCAAACTGTTTGTAATATTCTCCCGTCAGTCCATCCGGACCGGGGGACTTGCCTGGTGGTAAAGCGGAGATAGTTGATAGTATTTCTTGTGTAGTGAAGGGTTCGTTAAGGCGGGACAGTTGTGCCGTCTTGAGTGAAGGCAAGTTAATGAGAGAAAGGAAATGGTCAATTTCTGTCGGGGAGGGTTGATGCGTGTCTTGGTCATTGTAGAGATTATACAAGTCACCATAATATACGCTGAGCGCGTCCGCAATCTCCTGGGGGTTTTTAAGTTTTTCCTTGGTGTGTGGGTGGAATATATGGTCAATCCTACTTTTAAATCTTCTACCTTTTATACGTTGGGCTAGGGCTTTACCCGCTTTGTTGGAGGTGGAGTAAGAGCAAGCTTTAAATTTTCTCTGGGCATGTTCAAAGGAGTGCAATAGGAGGAGTCTAAGTTCTTGTCGGATAGAGAGTATACGGGCGGCTCCAGATGGATCAGGACTGGATTTGTTAAGGCGTTCTAATGCTGCTATTTGCTGTGTCAGATTGTCTATTTTACTCCACCTATTTTTTTTATATGTAGAACTCATTTTGAGTAGGATGCCTCTAATAAACGGTTTATGAGCGTTCCACACCACTGCCGGATCGGACACAGATCCCACATTTACATCGAAATATTCCGACAGATGATCGGAAATTTGGGGAGAGAAGGAAGGATGTTGCAGAATGTAGTTGTTGGCTCTCCAAACACGGGCAGGTCTTTTGTTTAGAGAATCAGAAATGGTGATAGAGATAGGGGCGTGGTCCGACCAGGTCGCGGTGTGGATATCTGAAGCACTGATCGATTGCATTAACCATTTATCGGTGAGGAATAAGTCGATGCGTGAGTATGACTTATGCATCGCGGAGAAGAACGTATAATCGCGTTCAGAGCCATGTTGGCATCTCCAAACGTCAAACAGATCTTGCATAGCAACAAAGCGATTTAGAGGGGATTCTCTCCGCTTGGTAGCGGCGGTAGAGTCTAGAAGGACTTCCGCAACTAAATTGAAATCTCCACATATAATGATGCGCCCTCAATTAAATGGATGCACAATTTTCATCACTTTCCTGAGAAAGCTGATCTGTCTGACGTTGGGAGCGTATATGTTAACTAAAGTGTAGTCATAACCATTTATATTACATACAAGTACAACAAAGCGGCCATCTGGGTCTGTCTCTGTACAAATTAGCCGGAATTGTACAGTGTCTCTGATTGCTATGAGCACTCCCCGTTTTTTGGAGACGAAGGGGGCCGAAAAAGTATGAGGAAAGTGTTTGTTGGTACAGGAAGGGGCACCAGTGATAGTGAAGTGCGTTTCCTGGACACACAGTATGTCACATTTCAAGTCTATCGCAGATTTCCATAACGAATGTCTTTTAGCTGGATGGTTTAAACCATTGGCATTGATGGATAAGATTTTCACTGCCATTTGGAATGAAAGGCTGAGCAAGAATGTAGAGGAGAATGACACTTATGCCGCGTACACACGATCATTTTTTGTGATTAAAAAAACGACGTTTTCTGTGAAGTAAAAAACGACGTTTTTGAAACGTCACTTTTCAAAGACGATGTTGCATACACACCATCGTTTTTTTCACAAAAAGAGAGGTTACGTTCACCACTTTTTTCCATTGAAGCTCGCTTCATAACCAGCTTCTGGGCATGCGCGGGTTGAAAAACTTCGTTTTAACGACGTTTTTGCTACACACGGTGACTTTTTGTGAAACAAAAAACGACGTTTTGAAAAACGACACAAAAAATTCAAGCATGTTGGAATTTTTTTTTGGTGTTTTTTTTTATGACAAAAAACGACGTTTTGCCCACACACGATCAATTTAAATGACGTTTTAAAAAACAACGTTTTTTTTTCATCGCAAAAAACGACCGTGTGTACGCGGCATTAGGCCTCGTACACACGATTGGACATATCCGATGAAAACGGTCCGCGGACCATTTCCATCGGATATGTCCGATCAGGAGTTTGATCCGATGCCGTGTACACACCATCGGATCAAATTCCCCGTCGGCGGACGGCGCGGTGACGTGGCGGTGACGTTGACGCCGCCACGTCACCGCACCAGGAAGTAAAACACTTCCGTGCATGCGCCGAATCCATTCGGCGGCGGCGCGGCGGCGGTGCGGGACGACATGTCTGCTGGTAAGTGTACTAACCAGCAGACATGTCGGGCGGATGGATTCCACCCGATAGATTTCAAAGCATGCTTTGAAATCTGTCGGGTGGACAAATCTGTCCGCTAGCCCATACACACGATCGGAGATGTCTGCTGAAACGGTCCATCGGACCGTTTTCAGCGGACATATCCCCTCGTGTGTACGAGGCCTTACAGTTCGAGGTAGAGGATGAGTCTGTGGGCGCAAGATGGACACAATCGACGCTGAGGGTCCTGTCTGGGGAAGATCTCCGCTATGAGGTTTCCTGTGTCAGAGCCGCTTGTGCTGCAAGTATACCCTTGTAACTTTTAAACAGTACAAACAAGAAAAACTGGTTAGTATGAAAACAAAACTATATCCACAAGTAACGCCCGGTGGCGATGCCACCAGCAGATTCAGAAAATGGAGTAGAGGAACTAAATGCCCAACTAAACCACTGGATAGGAGGAACAAATGTCAGTCGTCTGCCACAGCAAATGAAGATAAACCAAAAAAAAAAAAGGGGGATAAAAACATATACAAGCGGAGATCAGAATGCCAGGGAGAGCATTTCATAGGTAGATGTAGGTGCCCAGGAGTATTCAGGCCATTTGATCTGAAATGTCCTCGCAGTTCCCAGGAGCATGTCGGGGGATACGGGACCCGCGTTGTTCCTTTGGGGGTGCAGGATTTTGCGGTGGTTCCACAAGGATCCCCCATTTGTGGAGAAGGCGCATGCCTTTCTGTAGGTCTTGTATCACATGTGTGGTGCCATCCTTCGGTATTAGCAATGTGGCAGGGTAACGCCATTTGTATTGGATCTTGTGGTTGAATAGCCCCTTGGTGATCGGGTTAAGCTGTCGTCTAAGCTGCAGCGTATGTTTTGATAGATCCGGGAAAAACAGTACTCCCTCAAACGGGCCCTGCAACGGTGGGCTTGACCTTGCGGCTACCAGAAGTTTCTCTTTAATATGGAAGAAATGGACCCTCATCAAAATGTCCCTAGGGACTGACGCAGCAAGATTTGCAGGTTTGGCGATCCTATGGATCCGATCTACTATCAGGTCTCTAGGAGATGCATCTGGGAGCATTAAGTGCATGAGTTCCTTAGCGTATTTAGGGAGCTCTGTGGGCAAGATGGATTCCGGGACTCCCCGCAATTTTAAGTTATTTCGTCTGGAACGGTCCTCGAGGCCAGCTAATTTGGCTCTGACCCAGTCCTGCTCTGATTTCAACTCCCCATACGAGTCAACCAAGTCATTAACTGTATTAGTGCATTCCTCCATACTAGTTTCTAGGTGCGACACCCTATCTCCCATAGCATGCATGTCCACGGTGAATTTATTAAAGATGAGGGACAGATCAGACATTAGGGAGCACTGGAGGGAGAGAAACATGTCCTTTAAAGTTGTATCCAGCACTGGCTGGCCAGACGTGGGGAAAGCAGCCATTGAGGAGTTCAGGGCCTGGTTCGCCGGGAGTAGGCCCGAAGCCGGGGACTCGATTTGCGGGGAGGCGTGGACCGGTCCCGAGCCTGTGCACAGCCACGCCTTAGCCGGGCTCCCTGTAATCGGGTTTGCTCCCGTTTTGGGTGTATGTGGCATTGTGAGGCTCACAGGGGCCAGTGACTCTGAGTTATCCCCTTCTAAGACGGAGTCAGGTCCTGTCATCACGGAGCCGGCGGCGCCATTTTGAAGGCAGTCAGCTTTTGGGGTTGGTGGTCGGGCTGCCGCTTCCTCGACATGGTCCACTGGGGTTCCCTGAGGGTATGGGTAGAGGTTATGTCGCTGGATGGTGGCTACAACGGGCGGTAGATGTTCCGGTGTTCTCCCTGGCAGACGAGCTCCTGAATTAAGCAGCCATCACGGACGCTGGCAGACCACGCCCCCAGTGCTAATACATTTAACACTACCCCCATACCCAGACTGACTATGATGCCGTCCAAAGGTGCCCTCTGTGCTCATTCACCCAGACTGGGGGCACTCTAACACTGGAGGTGTGTTACTGGCCACATCATCAGGTGTAAAAAGAGGGGGGAAAGCCTACAAAAATAAAATGAATGTAGCAACCACATCTAATGATTGGTAAGCTGCATCATATTAAATTTTTGATTTTGGGTTTAATACCACTTTAATACTTGGCACTATCATATCATGGTATGCATTTATTTTCATAATTATAAGTCAGATAAAATTATCATTAAGATTTGCCTGCAAAATTTCAGTTGATATTGTGATGATTGAGACATGTTTTTAAATTTGTTTAAAATACATGAGGGTGGACTTTCATCTATTTATTCTTTTATTTGTACTTTTGTTTATTATTATTCATTTTTTTACATATATTTGTATATCATGTTGTAGACCCGATAAAGGGGCCACAATTTAGCCTTTGAAACGCGTTGGACATAAAACTTACTACATGTTTGAAATAAAACCTTCAATATCGTCATCCAATCTTCTTATCTTATTCTCATATCTTTCAACTATTACATTTACACCCCAAGGTTTCTGGGGGAGTTCCTCAGTGTATGGAAGCAGCCCATATATCACACAGATACCCCATCGGGATAGTATTTGATAAAACCAATCACATACAGTCTACTAAGTAACATCCATCTAAGGTTCCAGCATCATTAAATCCAGTACCTCAAGCATTATATCACACTCAATCAGAGTATTTGCAGCTTTTACCCCTGAATCATTTCTATTTTACTCATAAAGCAGATCTGGTGATTTAAGTGGCACTTAAACTAGAAGTGGATACAAGAGGTGTAGGTCAAACAGATGTAAATAATTTTTCATATAATGAAGTGTTATTACTGTTATTTAACAATGTTGAAAATTTTAAATATCTTAGGGGCATATTAAGTAAACTGTATGCAGTCAATGCATAAACATGCTGACAATTTTAAAGCGAAACTCAAGTCCCTCTGAGCAGGCAGGCTTTTACTGAGATGTTTCTCTTCTGCAATAAAAAAACCCTACCTGCGTGTCCGCTGTCTTCTCTGGCTCTATAAACTGGGCTGTGCATATGCAGCTCAGTTTACAGTGCTAGGTCAGTCTCTCAGGCCGCGTACACACGATCGAACATGTCCGCTGAAACTGTGTACGGCCTATCGGACAGTTTTCCAGCGGACAAAAGTTTCTAAACATGCTTAAAAACTTGTCCGCTGGAGACCTGTCCATCGGACAGGTTCGATGGTTAGTACGCCCAACCATCGGACCAAAATCCTGCGCATGCGTCAAATTGATTCGACGTATGCTTGGAAGCATTGAACTTACTTTTTTCAGCACGTCGGTGTGTTCTACGTCACCGCGTTCTGGTCCGAGGGGATTTTGGTCCAATGGTGTGTACGCACATCAGATCAAAAGACCACTTCAGACATGTCCGATGAAAACGGTCCGTCGGACCTGTTTCATCGGACATGTCTGATCTTCTGTACGCGGCCTCAGAGCTAGGATGACTGGGTCTTGTGCATGTGCAGGACAGGTGTCATCCCCCAACAGCCAGCGAAGAGGCATTTAGGAGAAGAAGTATGTGCCAGTGAAGGACTATTGGACAGATAAGTATTCACCCATTAGTTCTGCTTTTTTAAGCTAATAAAACAGTTTAACCAGTTTAACAATGGCCACCCCTGCATTTATAAATAAATAAAACAGAGTTAAAATAACAGTAATGTAACATTGTATTTCTGAATCAGTTATCAGAACAATATTTACAAACACCGTTCATCAAATCTGTTTTTGACAGCAGTTGTTGCAGCCGCTGCTGTATTACTCAGTAAGTCCTGACAGTCAGGAGGGGCAGGAGTGGGAGGGAGATGTTACATACACCCTGTGTACTTTGATTACATTTTTTGGGGGCTAACGTAGCATGCCTGATGTTGAGTAGTTCTAAACCCAAACCGGATGCCATTTAGTTTTTAAAGCATTGTATATCATAAACAATTACCATGTTTTTTGGGGGATTTTTTACGGTTTTATCATCTCTTTTTTAGTATCCAACCTTTTTCATCCAGTTACTGTCTCTACACATTCTGGCGTCTATTGCTTATCTTTTTTTTTAGGTGTAGCTTCCCTGTAATGGTGAACCATACAGTATGTGCATGTTGTCTTTCTCTATGGCTTGTACTCTCTATCAAGAATCAGTTGACATTCTCCAACCAGTCTGTTAGCTTGGAGAAGGAGGGGGGGGTGGATGGGGGTGCATTGCAATCTTTGGCTATGGGACTATGTGTTTCTATTGATGCACACAGGGTACAGAGACACAACTCTAGTCCCTGCATGCAAGTGTGGCTCCATAGCTCCATAGGATGCTGCAAGAGAAAAGAGCCACCCTGAAACAGTAAAACCTGGGCAGAGGTCATGGCACCAGTTTAAACTGGGACATAGGCGAGGATTAAGAAGTTTAATACTCAGTCAGTAAGTGATTAAATCCGGTGCTGAAAGTGCTTAAAATGATAGTTTAATAGCACTGTAAGACTTTTTGACCAGATCAGTAAGTCAATAGATTACTTGTTTCTAAACTTGCAAATGTCACTGAAAACAAAAGGTGCCATAAACAGGGTATTAGTTAGCTAGTGCTTCAAAACATTTGATTGGATAAGTTCTGTCGTATTCATGAACCCTAGACAATAAATGCATTGATTTTAAGAAGTAGCAAGCATATAGGTCAATTGTTAAATTAAGTGATTGATTTTCCTGTTTATTCTTTGCTTGGAATCCCAATACTTCCAAGGAAAGCTATGTCTATGTCTCCATCTCTGGGGCTGTCCTGGCGGGCCCATGAGTATTACAGCAGGAGAGGTCAGCAAGAGGGAGAGGCGCCACACAGCTGGTAGTATCATGTGTGTCCCAGTTATCAGCCATGGAGTGGGAAGAGAAAAAAGTGCAGTATTATTAGTCAACATTACAGGTTATTGTTTATGAACTGATTTACTCATTTATTTAGCACTGACAGCAGTGGCGGCTGGCGCTGATTTTTAATTTTTTTTTGGGGGGGGGGGGGGGGGGGGGGGGGCGCAAACAAACTGAAAAATTCAGAAAAAATAACCCCATTAATTGCAGCCTCACTGTGCCCATCAAATGCAACCACTATACCAAACGCAGCCACTGTTCCTATCAAACGCTGCCAATGTGCCCATCAAAGGCAGCCACTGTGCCCCAAATGCTGCCACTCTGCCCATCAAATGCTGCCACTGTGCCCCAATTGCTGCCCACTGTGCCCATTAAACGCTGCCACTGTGCCCCAAATGCTGCCACTGTGCCCCAATTGCTGCCACTGTGCCCATTAAAAGCTGCCACTGTGCCCCAAATGCTGCCACTGTGCCCCAAATGCTGCCACTGTGTTTTAAATCACAGCGCCTTCAGCCAATCCGGTGACAGGTAACAGACCCGAGCACCTGATTGGCAGAGAGGCGGTTCAGTGTTAAGAAAGCGAATATTCATTCACTTTCCTAACACACAACTGAGTGAACTGCGAGCGCCCAGCATAAGCCTATAGCTCTAATCAGGTGATTCAAAAAAAAGTCCTTGCCGAAAAGGGGACAGGCGCCTGAATAGAGGGTGTCGGCGTTGGCCATAGATAGATTAATGCAATGCATGTGGATATTACAGTGGGGAGATGTCTGTGGATATTACAATGGGAGAGATGTCTGTGGATATTACAGTGGGGAGATGTCTGTGGATATTACAATGGGGGAGATGTCTGTGGATATTACAGTGGGGGAGATGTCTGTGGATATTACAGTGGGGAGATGTCTGTGGATATTACAATGGGGGAGATGTCTGCGGATATTACAGTGGGGGAGATGTCTGTGGATATTACAGTGGGGGAGATGTCTGTGGATATTACAGTGGGGGAGATGTCTGTGGATATTACAGTGGGGGTAATTGTGTATATTACAGTGGGGAGATGTCTGTGGATATTACAATGGGGAGATGTCTGTGGATATTACAGTGGGGACTATATATGGTGGTGATCCGAAAAATGGATGTGCATTATAATTAATTAATTAATTTAAAAACAAATCGATTAATTGAACACAAAAATTGTAATCATTAACAGCCCTAATATATATATATATATATATAGCTATATATATAGATAGATAGATAGATAGATAGATAGATAGATAGATAGATAGATAGATAGATAGATAGATGAAAAAAACAAGTCTTTAGCCCAGGTTCACACTGGGTACGATTTAGTTCGATTTGAGATGCGATTTCACATGTGAAATCGCATCTCAAATCGGCGGCAATTGCCGGCAATGGCACCGTCCTAATCGGTGCGACGCTGCATCTGCGGCGCTGCACCGATTTCAAAAAGTAGTTCCTGTACTACTTTTTGCGATTTTAGGACGCGATTTACATTGACATCTGTGCAGAACCCTGCACAGATGTCTCCTAAATCGCGCCGAAATCGGGACTGCCAGAGGGAGTGAAATCGCGCGAGTTCAGCTGAAATCGCGCGATTTCACTCCCGCAGCCCAGTATGAACCAGGGCTCAATATTACTTTAAGACCAATGACCACAAATCAGCATCCACTTGTCAATTTGTAATCAAAGAAAAAAAAAGAAACCTAATTGTTTTGCGAATTGGAGCAACTAAATTTTTCAATCTCATTGAGCATACTGCACATTAACCCCATATGTCCATACCTCAAAATATACTTTCTGTACATTTTTCCCCGCAGTACCCTTGAGGAGTAAGTAGTGCAGCGATCGGTTACATAGGTCATTTAGTGGCGTGTCACTCAACAGATAAAACCACAGCCGGTAATCTGTATTAAACTCAGTGCCAGATGAGACTTCCAATAACCTACGGGCCATAATCTTCTTTACAAAGGAAAAGTATTAGTATTCCCTTTCATATGTTTCTTAGAACTTGTGGGGATCCCTGATTAAATTAATACAACCAGACTGGAAAACAGCTTAAACGTGATCTGCTATGCAATAAAAATAACCCGATTTTTTTAATTAATATTTAGCTACAGCAGTTTTAATTTACCTTACACTGAAAGTAAGATGGCTTTGTAGCTATTGGAATATTAATACAGTTGATTAAATATAAAACTGTTTATTGGAGCAAGGAGGGATTTCAACCACTTGTTTTATATAATGCTGGCTGATGAGAGAGGATTTTAGCAGACAAATTGATTCAGAGTCTATGTATTAAATATTAACTGCAATTTGCCATTAATGTCATGTTTAGAGAGGCATTCAGAGCGTGTTTGAAGTTATTTTGTGTTCATTGTCACTGTTTTATATTTTATGAGACAAGTGTAGAGTATAAAATCTATATAGGTTAATAAAATGTTTACAGTCCTGCATGCGCAGCTCATTCCAATTCATTTCTCTGTTTGCAAATAGCACTGCAGCCTGTTTACTCCTAATAGATTTTGCATCATGTTTTGTTAGGAGTACTTTGTGGACATGTACAATGTGGGTTAGCAAGAGTTCACCGGCCTGCCTAGTTAGAAAGTGAAGCTGCGCAGCGTGCTGAACAGACACATAATATAACCAAAATGAAATAGTGATAAGCGCTACAAAACAAGAAATGTGCAAACACCAAATAATTATAAAACTGATAACAAACCATAAAAAGCCTCTATTAAGCTTAAAATGGTCAAGAACACAGTGTAGATAGTGTTAAATGATCAAACAGACAGTCCCATGTAACAAGTGCATCTGTGTGTCAATAAATTAACTAATCATTGACCAATGGAAATAGCACTAAGTGTCAAGTATAAACACTAATAGACAGTCTGTGTAAAGTGATGGAGGAATGGGCTGGGTAGGATGTGATTGGAGTCTTCACTTGAGATGCTGTGCAGAATCTTTTAAATCCTTAAGGAGTATTGTAGTCCCCTTACCTTAGGGTTGCTATATATGGGCATATAGTGATGTATCCTGCTACATTCGAGGCCTCGGTCTCTCAGTGAGGTTCCCTCTTCCTTTTTCCTTCTATCTGGGATGGTCCGGGTTCAGTACTCCATAGATAGAATGTGGGGAATGTGGAGTGAGAGAGAGAAAGAAAATGCCTCCAATGGTGAAGTACATCGATGCCAAAAAAGGGGGTTTTATTAAAAATAGGTGAAGGATAACAATATAGGGTCCAAAATAGGTTGGACTGGACACAAAATCAATAGGATAAAATTCAAATAAAAAAGAGACGAAGCGGAGCGATCGTTATGCCACTACCGCTATGTCTGTTGGCCTCCGGCTTGCGCGGGTGTCACGTGATCTCAGTATCCCCATTGGATACTCCAGGGAGCTTCGGACCGGGTCGCGGGCGCGCGAGCCCGCGGGCGCGCGCCCGCGACCCACGGCTGGGTACTAAAATCAACGTATATATATACGTTGATGTGCCCAGCTGTGCCATTCTGCCGACGTAAATGTGCAGTAGGCGGTCCTTATTAATAATTATTTTTTTACTACTAATGGCGGCGATCAGCAATTTCTTTGTGACTGCGACATTATGGCGGACACATCGGGCAATTTTGACAAATTTTTGGACCATTGTCGTTTTCACAGCAAAAAGTGCTATAAAAATGCATTGATTACTGTGAAAATGACAGTTGCAGTTTAGGAGTTAACCACTAGGGGGCACTGTATGGGTTACGTGTGACCTCATATGTGTTTCTTACTGAAGGGGGGCGGGGCAGGGCTTCATTGGTTTGCGCAAAAGTTATAGCGTTTACAAATTAGGGGATAGTTTTATGGCATTTTTATTAATTTTTTTTTTTTTTACTAGTAATGGAGGTGATCAGTGATTTTTATCGTGACTGCGACATTATGGGAGACACATCAGACACGTTTGATGCATTTTTGGGACCATTGTCATTAATACAGCGATCAGTGCTCTAAAAATGCACTGATTACTGTGAAAATGACACTGGCAGTGAAGGGGTTAATCACTAGCTGGTGATGTAGGAGTTAGGTGTACCCTAGTGAGAGAGACTTACTGGGGGGGTGGGCTACATGTAACAAGACAGTCATCACCGCTTCCGATCACAGGAAGCGGTAATCACTGTCATTGTCACTAGGGGCGATGCTTGTTTACATCAGCATCTCCCTGTTCTAACTCACCGTGAGACGATTGCGGGTATCTCCGTGGCAATCCAGTCCATGGGACCTGCGGTTGGGCTCACGGGAACTTGCGTCCACAATGCTGCGATCTTAAGGGGGACGTACAGGTACGTCCTTCTGCCTGTCCGAGCCATGCTGTTGGCGTATATGGTCCTGCGCTGGTCAGCAAGCAGTTAATTTATCCTCTTCAGCCCCGGAAGGTTTACCCCCCATTTTTTGCGATACAGCACTTTGACTGACAATTGCGCGATCATGCTTCGATTTACCTAAATAAAATTGATGTCCTTTTTTTCCCCACAAATAGAGCTTTTTTTGTTGGTATTTGATCACCTCTGCCGTTTTTATTTTTTGCGCTATAAACAAAAAAAGAGAATTTTAAAAATAAAATATATTTTTTTACTATGCTATAAAACACACTCAATAAAAAAAAAAATTAAAAAATTAAATGTATTCATCAATTTAAGCCAATGTGTATTCTGCTACATATTTTTGGTAAAAAAAAAATCCCAATAAGCGTATATTGATTGGTTTGCACACAAGTTATAGTGTCTACAAACTATGGGATATATTCATGGATTTTTTAATTTTTTTTGTGCTGGTAATGGCGGCGATCAGCAATTTTGAGTGGGACTGCGCAGCGGACATTGCAGCGGACTCACACTACTGCGATGTGATTTGATCTGTTTTTTTTTTTTTGTCCTGTGTGAGGTGAGAATTTGCCTTGCATTTTAAGGTGGACAGGTGTGAATTTACCGTGATTTTACCGCAAATTTCAGCAGGTAGACAGTGAACAATTCGCAGAGATGTGAACTGTGTGCTGGGAGTTTATTGCAAGTTCAATTGAAGCCTATGAAGATAAAACTTGCACTGCACCATAGGAATTTGCATCGCACCCCCAGTCAACATGCACAGGACACTTTTTTTTTTCTCGCACCAAATTCGCAATGCATAGTTGTGAACCAAAGCCATGGAATACAATGCTTTTTAAATGACCTGCGAATCTGTGTGCATCAAACCCGCTGTATATTCACATCAGTGTGAACCAAGGCTGAGGGGCGGTTTACACTGCTGCAATGCGGGAACCCTGCAAATCCACCGCGGGTTCCTGCATTGCATGTGTCAGTTAAAAGTAAATGACACCCCCAAATCAGTTTGCATATCGCAGTGTGATCTGCAAAATCGGACAGGAATTGGATCGCATGGGTGTGAACAACCATGCAATCTGATTCTGCTGTGGACCAAAAAAAGGGTCCTGTGTGAGTTTAATGCAAAATCAGCCATACTATCTGTATGGCTGAAATCACATTGCCCAGAGATCGCATGTGATTCGCACTGCGGTGCAGTGCGAATCACATCCAATCTCAGACATTGCACCAGTGGGAACCACCCCTAAGTGACACTTTTTGAGGACCTTTGACAATATTACAGTGATCAGTGCAGTTCACTCCAAGGTGCACTCCTGTGACCCATTTACAGCCGACAGCGGGCTAAAGCATGCTTTACAGTGTGGATCCACCCAGATGCCTGGACCAGCAGCTGGCTCAGCCTCTCAGCATGCAGCTGAGAGACTGAGCCAATTCCTTCCACCCCCTCCACAGCCTAGTGCTCCAGTAAGCGCTGTATTTCCTCTTTGAGGCTCGATTCACATCTATACATGTTGCTCTTGAGCATTTCTGCAGTGCTTTTTGCAGTGATTGCCGTGTTTTGGACACACGTTTTTACCACGATTTTGCCACGATATCAGTGTTGCGTTTTTATTTCCTTTTAACACTGTATCTAGCTGGTGTGCTAAGGAGGGGGCTGGAAAGCTGGCCACCACGGCTCTGTCCTGGGAAACAGATAGTGTGGATCTGTGAGAGCAAGGAGGCTGCTGGAAAACTGTAGGACAATTCCCATGAAGATGTTTGTGAAACGAAACGCGTCGGGAACCGATTGACCCTACTGCCTGTATACTTATATGCCCATGATTGTTCATACCAAATGTGAGTGTATTACTTTCTTTTATCTTAGTAAACTTGTTTATCAGAGTTACGCTATGTTTGCTTTATTTTTTCCTTCCTCGCCATTGGGCCTTCTGAGTCACCTTGTCGGCTGAATATATTGAGAAGAGAAAGGAAAATAATTTTTTGGGTTTGATCTTTCATCCGATCTGATACTGTTACCACTCCTCTTCCTACCGGAGTCGTCTTGTGAGCAGTTCTTGGTATAAGTTTAAGCTTTAGCTGACCAAATAGGTGTATACTTATTGTGGTCGCTATCCATCTGGTAAGCCTCCTCAGCTTCATCTATGGTGGTGGACCTTTCAGACCTCACTTGCACCCAGTCACTATATATTGAATTTTTGGACTATATCACTATTTCAGAGACACTTCAATGTGCACCTATGGTGTCTAATGTTCAGTTTATGTTATTATTTGCCATTTATTTTTATTTAAGCGCTACATATTTTCTTTGTATTTTCTATGTTTGCTAAATTGATCATTTAGTTGTGTTAGCTGCTGTTTTATTTAGTAGCGCGGTGAGCGTACATACCTAGGTATATACCATATTTTCCCCACCACGTCCTTAATAACCGACGAGTCATCAGCTGTCAGCGGGCTTCCAGCTAAATGTAAAAATAAATAATTGCAGGCAAAAAAAAACAAGAAAAAAAAACACCCCTATGTGAATGAGTATGGGGCACCCATTCACAAAAAAAGTAGTGTAGTGTTAAAAACAACAGTAGACAGTTTTTGACAAGTGTCTTATTAATATCTTCTTCTTCTCTGGTCTTCCTCCATCTTCTCCCACATCTTCTTCCTCCATTCTTCTCTTTCTCCCCCTGCTTCTTCCTCCGCTGTTCTTCTTTCTTCTGTGTCCTTCTTCCTCTGCTGCCACTCCCGCCGACGACCCTCCTCTGATGCTACATTCTGCTGATCTGTCGGCGCAGATGTCCTGCATTTCTTAAATAATGATGGGGGCGTATGAATCGGATTACATCACACGGAGGCCCCGCCCCCTTGTGACATCACCGCCCAGGGCTTCCCGGCCCCCTCCTTAGCAACCAGCTAGATACAGTGTAAAATAAAGGAATAAAAAAATGCAAACGCAAATCACGGGAAATTCACAGCAAAATGCGGTACTTGTGTTTTGGATGCAGGTCTATTGAATTCTATTACATGAAAAACGCTGCAATTTACAGGAAAAAAGTCTCTGACCCTTTTCAAAAACGCAGAGGCACAAACATGCATTGATGTGAACATGTTCCATAGGAACCCATGTTAAAAGATTTCCATGCATTTCTGCAAAATGCATCAAAAAACGCATTTGTGTGAATCGAGCCTGAAGGTGCTGCAGGTATGGATGTCTCCACATAATGCCTGTAGAACTTCTTTTTGTTTGAGGCCGAGTCTATTTAAGGTATATCTGCATATTTATCAGGAACCATATAAAGCAAAACAAAAAATACTGCAGACGCCCTATTGCTTTTAAGGAAAAATGTAACTATACAGTACATTCATGCAGTCGAATTTTCAGGTCTGGATTAAAGTATATGTTGAGCTCCATTTTTTTTTTAGAGTATCAGCAGGAAGTGAGGGAAATTCCACGCTCAGGCAGTCACCATCCCCAATAATTATTTTCACTGGAAGATTTCCTGTCCCGGGGACAACTTTAACATTTTGGATTCTCCATAATTTTCTGTCTGTTACAACAGTCACTAGTACAAATAAAGCGGGTGAAACTTCCTAGTGGGGACATCAAAATCAATAAAAACCTGGCAGAAACACTTATCTGCGTATCTAAACCTAGAAAAAAAAATAATAATATAATTTACCCAATTTGCACTTTGTAAAATAAATGCTTTTTTGAGTATAACTGAATTTTCTATAAACATTATGCTTTTGGACTTGTCCCAGCAGCCTCTGAAAAATGCCAATTTGATGGGATACTTTTACTAAAGAGAAGTTATGTCTTTAGCAACACTGTGGGCAGCCTCCTGCATCTAAGTACATCCCGCTGTGCTCCTAAAAATCTGATCATTGAAAATGTGTTTCTCATACAACTTTGTGCGCAGCAGAATGCCTGTCTTCACACAGCACCCTTTACTGGTGGCCAGAAATTGTTTGACTACAGCTGAGGTGGAGGCAAACATTGAGGAAGACTTACTAAAACTGGAGAGTGCAAAATCTGCTGCAGCTCTACATAGAAACCAATCAGCTCACAGGTTTAATTGTCAAAGCTTAACCAGTTAAGCCCCAGACCATTTTGTAGCTAAAGGACCTTGCCACTTTTTGTGATTCAGCACTGCGTCAATTTAACTGACAATTGCAAGGTCGTGTGACGTGGCTCCCAAACAAAATTAACGTCCTTTTATTCCCACAAATAGAGCTTTTTTTGGTAGTATTTGATCACCTCTGCATTTTTTTTTGCGCTATAAACAAAAATACAGCGACGATTTTGAATAAAAATCTATATTTTTTACTTTTTGCTATAATAAATATCCCCCAAAAATATAAAAAAAACATATTTTTTCCTCAGTTTAGGCCGATACGTATTCTTCTACAAAAAAAATTAGCAATAAGCATTTATTGATCGGTTTGCGCAAAAGTTATTGGGCCAGATTCAGATACAATTACATTGGCGCAGAGTATCAGAGACGCCGTATTTTACCAGGCTATACGCCAAATTCTGGTAGATTTTGTCCCTTACGGTACGGCGGCGTAGTGTATTTCTCGCCGCGTAATCGAAATACGCGATTAGGGGGCGTGAAGCATTTAAATTAAATTAAATAAAAAAATAAAAAAAGACGTTGACATTCGACGCGGGGGAACGACGGCCATACTTAACATGGGCTGTCTAATATTAGACCAGCAAAAAGCTGTTATAATTTTACGCAGCAAAAAGATGACTAAAGATGCCATAAGAGATTGCGATTGACGTTCGTAACTTTGTGGATGGTCGGCAAAAGCTCATTTGCATACCCCGACGCGGGAAAACGACGGGGAACTCCACCCAGCGGCCGCAAATTTATTGCAGCGTAGATCCGAAGGCGTACGAACACGTAATCCAGTCGGATTGAAGCCCGCAGCCGTATTTTCATGGTTTGAGGTTTCAGAGTAGTGAAAAAACGTGCGCAATTCGAAAGTACTCCAGTCTAACGCAAGTTAGACAGGAGTAAGGGCTCTGTGAATCTGGCCCATAGTGTCTAGAAAATAGGGGATCGTTTTATGGCATTTTTATTAATATTTTTTTTTATAGTAATGGCAGTGATGAGTGATTTTTATCATGACTGTGACATTATGGCGGACACTTTTGACAAATTTTTGGGACCATTGTCATTTTTACAGCCACCAGTGCTATACAAATGCACTGATTACTGTGAAAATGACACTGGCAGTGCAGGGGTTAACCACTAGGTGGCGCTGTAGGGGTTAAGTGTGCCCTAGTGTGTGATTCTTACTGTACGTATGACACGTCACTGATCGTCATTCCCTATGACAGAGAACAGACGATAACTGACACTACCACTAGGAAGAACGGGGAAAGGTTTATTTACACTCACCTCTCCCCGTTCTTCAGCTATGTGACCCGGCAGGGACACATGCAGCGATTGTGTCCGTGGGTCCCGAGGGCGTGGTCATGTAGCTCAGGACCGGGTCACGAGCGCCGCCGGTGGCGCGCGCCCGACCCACAGCTGGGATCTTAAAGGGGATGTACCTGTACGCCCTTGTGCCCAGCCATGCCATTCTTCTGACATACATCGGCGTACATCGGTGATTGATTGAGTGATTTCAAGTGATTGAGTGCACTTGAAATTGCACTGAAAGTGCACTTGGAAGTGGAGTCACTGTAAATCTGAGGGTAGATCAACAATGAGGGGAAGCTCTGCTGATTTTATTATCCAATCATGTGCAAGCTAAAATGCTGATTTTTTTTTCCTTGCATGTCCCCCTCAGATCTACAGCAACTGCACTTCCAAGTGCACTTTCAGTGCAATTTCAAGTGCACTTTGCACTTGTAGTGCAAAGTGGATTTGCTTTTTTGCAAATACCGTATTTTTCGCTCTATAAGAGACCACCTGACCATAAGACGCACATAGGTTTTAGAGGAGGAAAACAGAAAAAAAAATATTCTGAACCAAATGGTCCACTAAACTATTTACCATGCCAATGAAATGCAGCCTGACCTGTGCCAAAGAAATCCCTCCCAGCATAAATCCTCACTCTCAGAAAAAAATCCTCCCCCATCTCAAACTTGTCCGTCTTCTCTCCCTTCCCAGTACAAACTGCCCTACTCCCAGCTGCTTCTCCTGTTCTGTAAAAAGCAGCCCGCTCTGCTGGGACTTGTAGTGCCTCTGTGGGGGCTGAGATATGGCAACCTGCTATGCTGGGACTTGTAGTGCCTCTGTGGGGGCTGAGATATGGCAACCTAATCTGCTGGGACTTGTAGTGTCCTATACTGTGGGGAAACTGAGGAATCCTCAGTCCCCCCCACAGAGGCACTACAAGTCTCAGCAGAGCATTGCCATATCTCAGCCCCCCACAGAGGCACTACAAGTCCCAGCAGAGCAGGTTGCCATATCTCACCCCTCCACAGAGCACTACAAGTCCCAGCAGAGCAGGCTGTCACCTGTCCTCCAAACACAGCACAGCCTTCCATTCACTCACTCCTTGGCTGCCATAAATTCCTCCCCCACTCTCCTCTCACAATAGTGTCCTACCTGAGCCTTGCATGACGAGCTGCATAGTGGGGTTCTGTATTACGAGGCTTCACAAGGCTTTGTCACTGACCAGGCACCTCCGTGGCTGCAGCCGAGCTGGGCATCGGCGGGGAAGCGACAACTGTGCGGGAGGAGGCCGCGGGAACCAGGACTTTGAAGTTCAGGTCAGGGGATTATCGTGCGGGGGGGCGGGGAATTGACGGCGGCGGCGGGGGGCAGTGCCAGATGTTCATTCGGACTATAAGACGCACAGACATTTTCCTCTATATTTTGAGGAAAAAAAGTGCGTCTAATGGTCCGGAAAAATACGGTAACTCCCATTGTCATTACATATAATTCACAACATTTGCAATATTTTCGGCTTAGGGGACAAGTATAAAAGCAAAGTGTTTATCAAAAGTGCTTTTTACATTTCAAAAAAGGTTTATTTCCAAAAAGAAAAAAAAATGTTTGATGTAGACCCACAGTCAATGTCTAGTTACATTTTAGCCTAAGCATACATAGGTGTTGTACAGTGCTTTGCTTTCAGCTCCGGTTGACACAGGGCCAGTAGAGCAGAACTGATTCTGCTAGGTTCATTGAACTCTAAAACAATCTCAGCTGCTGCACAGATGAGCACCTGGCTTCCAGACACAGGGACCTGTCCTATTCACTTGCATCTGGAACAGGAGCCAGGTGCTTGTCTAAACAGCAGACACATTCTGTAGACATTTTCTGTAGATCTGAACTCTACAAGTGGTGTCAGTTAGGCGCCAATTTACGCTTTTCCACTTGTATACTAAAGATAGCCAACATCAAAGTGAGACTGCAAGAAACTTTTTGCCATTTATTTTTTCCTTGTATGTGCACAATGTTCCTTCATTTAGGAGGAGAAAAATGTTCACCATTGCTTGTCATGTGAACATCTAGATTATCAGTAGAATGTGGATAGATTCACAGAATATAAAGCACCCCTTTTCAGCGTTATTAAAGCAAATAGAACAATGGATGGGACTATAACAATGCAATAAACAAACCGATGAAAAATATGTTGCGATAACATTTTTAAATGTTTTTTATATTTAAAAGACATAAGCTTAAACCTAAGAATATCGTTTAAAGTGGCATAGTGTTGAGACCCGGCATGTTTCGCCCTATGCATTGGGCTTCCTCAGGGGATGCTATCCGCATGGGGTATCAGCCTTCCTGTAGTTCTGAAATAGCACTTAGAATGAGGACATACATTTATTCAAAAAACTTGATGAAGTGCTAAATCCACTGAAGAGCCTACAGATGGCCACAGGAGGTAGATACAGACCAAATTAGGTTAAGCTGACAGCGGGGGAAGGATCACAAAGCAGGTTGGTTCAGATATTATACTGCAACAGATTCCATAAGCTGCATGTCTCTGGCAAATCTAGATTATCAATAAATGATCGTATCTTGCTCTAAAATGTCTTCCACAATAGAATAAAAAAGGTCAGTTCGCTAAACTGCATGGGTTATTGTAATTACATTTTTTTATCACTTTATAATTTTCGTATTCAAAATCCACTTGCATTGGTGTTGAATATTTTATTCTGTGGAAAATTGTTTCTTTAACCAGTAAACGGCTTTATTTATAACGAATTGTTATTTTATCTCACAGAGTATTATTTTACTGCTACCAAAAATGTATATTTCTTTTTCAATCTGAAGCACCGTAATTTTCTGTAAAATGCAATGCAATATGGCTACCTGGAGGTGGTCTGTACACAGAATGCCCCCCAGAAACATATTTTCCTGCTGGTGTTATTGGCTCACTGATTTTCCCAGAAATCTTGCACTAAGATTCAAGTCAGATCCCCTGCAACAAAAATGTCATTTTTGGTGAGATACTCCCAATAAGATATAGACCCTGCAATTTCCTCATTAGAGCTCTGCAATTACAGCAGCTGATTTATAATTATTAAACCACTCCAAATAGACACATTTTCCACATGGACACAGCGAAACACAAAGTGATTTCTTCAAAATAACAAAAGGTAGGAATCTGCTTCAAAGTTTGTTGAAATCCTCGTAATGTACATAAATCACCCAGAGGAGAATGTTTTTTTTTCTCAACACAAAAATGGAGTAAGGGCTCTATCACACATGCAGAACGTATGTCCGCTTTTTTCATCCATCCGTTTACGGATGAAAAAGGGACATACATTGATCCCTATGAGATTGCGGGTGTCAGAGGATGAACATCCGCTGACACCCGATCTCATCGGTGTCCGCAATCCTCCGATTCTGCAGACGGAGGAAAACACTATTTTTCCATCTGTCTGCGGATCGGATCGGGGTGAATACGGACAGATGGTCCGTGTTCATCCGATCCCCCCATAGGGGAGAGCGGAGATCTGACAGGGCGGTCCCGCACAGTGTGCGGGGACCACCCTGTCACCGCCGGCGGCAAAGCAGGGATCAGCAGAGTGATCCCCGCTGAGCAAGCGGAGGTTCACGGGGCAGATCATCATGGATCCGTCCCATGTGAAAGAGCCCTATCTTTTTAAACTTTCAACCAAATTTCACTTTTGTCTGTGACCCCCACTAGACAGCTTTTCCCTCATACTTCACCAGCAGATTTAAAGGGAGAAGTGATTGTCACTAAAACAAGAGTGCCAAGACAGCAATAAAACAAGTGCCTACCTTTGGCCAGTCCATCATTTCTATTTTTGTCTTTGTAACTGTTGAAGCGATTCCTTTATCCCCATGACACACCACATTGGATTCAACCTTTATTAATAGGATGCTGCAACAACCAAGGAATGTCATTGTAATCAGTATAAATAGAATATGTTGACAACACACCTTTATTTTAAGTGAAGTTTATAGTTTCATAATTCAAATGACATCAGTTTGTAGAATTTTGGAGCTGCAGGGCTTCTTCATCAAGGCAAGTGTGAAAGACAGTTGAAGAACAGATTTTAATGACTTCCTGTTCTGTAAGAGAAAATCTCACCAATGAGGACACAAATAACACATAAAAAAACACAATAAAGATGATCTATCTAAAACAAAATAAAAAGTTTTGGCAAATAGTTAGATGTACATGTGGTCAATACAGCAGATCTAATAATAAAACCTCGAAGTGTATGTTACCCCACACATTAAAGGTAATGAAAACCCTCTCATATATCCAGTGAAGAAAACCTCAGCTGATACACAGGGATGAAACAAACCTTAGTACATATGTTTTACTTGTTTATCTGGAGTATTCTCTTCCCCCACGTCCCTTCAAAAGGGCAAAATTGTCTTAAAACCCATCTTCATATATCAGGAAAACAGAGAGGGGTTGGAGAGCTGCAGTTACGGTGTGTAAGAGCTGATTGAAGGAAAGTCACAAACCACCTTTTACACAATACACAGAAGTGAAGGAAGGGTACAGAGTGTGTTGTGAATAGACACACTGTGTGCTGAGCTCTTCCCCCCCATCACAAATATATCTCATGTGTCAGAAAACCTCTCAGATGTGAGACATGCTGATAACAGAGGAACGAAGCACTAGAGAGAAATTACACTTCAAGCTTTGTGGAGAGATAAGTAAACACTACAGATATACATGCTTTGTTCAGATGTCATGAGTGAGGTTTTACAACCATTTTAAGATTAAATACACTGCTCAAAAAAAATTAATGGAACTATTTGAAAACACAGATCAGATCTCAGGGGGGAAAATATCATGCTTAATATTTATAGTGATATGGACTGGGTAATGTGTTAGAAATGAAAGACTGCCATATCGTTTGATGGCTGAGTCAGTGTCACTACTGGTAGCATGATGGCTAGGGTCAGTGTCACTACTGGTAGCATGAGGCGATACCTGGACCCTATAGAGGTTGCACAGGCAGTCCCACTCATCCAGAATGGCACATCAATACGTTGTCATTTCCAGAAGGCTTTCTGTATCTCCCAGCACAGTCTCAAGAGCATGGAGGAGATTCCAGGAGACAGGCAATTACTCGAGGAGAGCTGGACAGTGCAGTAGAAGGTCCTTAACCATCAGCAGGACGGGTATCTGCTCCTTTGTGCAAGGAGGAACAGGATGAGCACTGCCAGAGCCTTACAAAATGACCTCCAGCAGGCCACTGGTGTAAATGTTTTGACCAAACAATCAGAAACAAACATCATGGGGTGGCCAGGGGCCCGACATCCTCTAGTGGGCCCTGTGCTTACTGCCCAGCACTGTGGAGCTCAATTGGCATTTGCCATTGAACACCAGAATTGGCAGGTCCACCACTGACGCCATGTGTTTTTTTCACAGATGAGAGCAGGTTAACCATAAACACATGTGACAGATGTGAAAGGGTCTGGAAAAGCGGTGTGGCTATGTGTTACGAGGGAGGTTGATGATAAAGCTGTGCTGTCATGCACCATCCAAATAAAAGATTAAAAAAGATAACACATATATTTTAAGAAATAAAAATAAATTTTGAGCTAATTCATTCCATTTGCTGTATTACAATGGCCTTTTGAAGCAGCAAGTGTGACATTATGGTGTAGTTGAAGGAGGTAGAAAAAAACATCTCCAAGTGAGAAATGTCATCACTTGAGTCTTTGAAGATGTAAGAATGTTGCAGGTTATTCAACTTACAGCAACTCACCCAAACTTGCTTGTTGAACACATTTTTTTCTTTTAAGTAAACTGATCAGATGAGTCAAATTATAGCCAAGGGATTGTGATAATGTTGAAATTCACGCATTGTTATAATTTTTTTTCATGTGTATTATGCAAAATGCAAAACACATTAAAAAATGTTAATTTACAAACAACTCAATTTCTATTGTCAGTGATATGTTCTGAATCCAGCATCTTTGGGCACAGATCATGTTTGACAGCACTCATGGGATTATGAGCATTGTCTCTAGTTACGGAACAATATCAAATGTGTCACTTAATGTCAATGGAGACAAAAGCTACAAAAAATAGAAAGTGTACAGGACTTTTTTTGACCATGATTTTAAAAGCTTTTTTGGCACTAAAATCCCCATCTTATTTCCTATGCATGTTTTTAACTGAAAAGAAAACACAAAAAATGTAGAAACTTTCATGAATCCAATAGTCAAACTCAGCAATGAATAAACGCAGTGTGCCAAAGCAAAAAGTGCTGTAAACAATCTACTATCTTCATTGTCCTGACTTGGCAAAAGCTTCAATGCTAGACATTCTTTATACCCATTAATTAACTGCTTCCTTCCTGTCAATTTGCAAGAATATGTTTTATGAAGAGCAAACCAGTACGCATTCACAATTATGAATATGTTGATTGAGAAGACAATAAAAGCTGATTATGACATGAAGTTAGTCCTGTATGACTTAGGAAGAGGTTAATTAACTTGTCATGTAATTGAATGTTCAGCAGGTGAGCCAGGAAACTTAGACAACAAGTATCACTGAAATTACAGTTGCATAGGAACAATATTAGCACATAAACATATCATTCTTTTGTTTTCTTATATTTTGTTTACTTTGTTTTATTTTTCACTGTAGAGATTCTAAATGGAGGAGTGTATCTGGACCGCAATGACTTCCTGTGCTATGCAGACACCATAAACTGGCAGGACATTGTTCGCAATCCGAATGCTACCGTGTTCCCGATGAGCAGGAATCCAAATTGTAAGTGTACATTTGCTGTATCTTTCTATCAAAGTCACTGGTGTTTGCCGCTGCATGACAAGTTTTAGGCCACGTACACGCGACCGTTTTTTCATGACGAGAATTTTTTTTTTTAAATTGGTCATTAAAAACGGTCGTGTGTGGGTTCCAGAGCATTTTTCACGATGGGGAAAAATGGCCATTAAAAATTTAAAACATGCTCTATTTTTTATCAACGTTTTTCACGTCGTGAAAAATGGTCATGTGTAGGCTTTAACTATGGGGGAAAAAAACGTGCATGCTCAGAAGCACGTTATGAGAAGGGAAATTTGCATAATCAAGCCCAAAGCGTGGCGCCATTTGAATGGAACTTCCCCTTTATAGTGCCGTCGTACGTGTTGTATGTCACCGCGCTTTGCTCGAGCATTTTTTCACGATCGCGTGTATGCAAGGCAGGCTTGATAAGATTTACATAGAGAAAGCGTTGTTTTTTTTTTCCATGACATTAAAACCGGTTAGCCATAGGACTGAGCAGCCACTTTAACTGCTGCCCCCAACATGTATGAAGCCTAGTTCATCGGGGCCTAGCCCTGGCAATTCACATCACAGAGTTACTGTCCGTATACATAGCAGCAGGTCCTGCTACGCATTTATCCATGTATAGTTGGCATCTTTATATTTATGCACTGCTTCAGCATCTTCTTTTTTTTTTAAACCAAATTTAATATGACAAAAAAGTGCATACATGTTTATTACATACATCCAAAGTGTCAATGATAACATGAGGGTGTACAGTATTCAGAATACAGACAGTTCAAAACCGTTGTGTCATGAATAACAAACATAGGGGGAAAATAACAAAAAGAAAGAGAGCGATATCTGGTGCTGACCATGTAGGTCATCTGGACCTGTAACGATTTGCCAAGCCAGTAGTAAGCCACCCATCTGGCAACACAGACCCAAGGGGCGCCCTACGTACAAGTATCAGAGTCTTGTACCCAACGATCCCATATTTTGTCGTATTTGGTCAGGCATTCCCTGTTAATATACATTACCTTTTTATACGTTAAATTATTATTGGCCTCACACCTTCCACTCCACCAACTGGAATACGGGTCACATTCAATTCCGGGCAATAACCTTCCGCCCCCGAGAACAAGGTCTTGTGCAGGAAAGTCTTCGTATATTTGTCTATAGTATTGGAAGCACCCCAAGTAGGCATTGTTTTGGGTCTTACGTGACTGGAGAGCCCATGTGATTGTGAAGAAAGGTTACAACTTGTGCCCACAGGCCTTGTATTTTGGGACATGACCATAGTAAGTGAAATAATGTACCCACCTCCCTCCCACACATCTGACAAGGGGTAGATTGGGTGCTTCTATATCTGGCAACCCGAAAGGGGGTGAGATATGCCTGATGGATAATATAAATTTAAGTCAATCTGTCAGAGAGCTTGTGTGAGACAGCCTTGCAGGATTCTAAAGCCTCTTTGATTCAGCATCTTTACAAATTTTGGACATGCAGGAAAACTAGATGTGACTTATGTTTGCTTTTTCCTATCCACACAGCTTTTTTAGACCTGGCCTTAAGCTCTTAAGCTTACAGGTAATTTTTGACATAAAACTAAAATGTCTTCTGTTCTACTCTTCTAAAGAGGTTAAAAAAGCAAACAGATTGGTGAATCAATTAATTTTGAACATCATTTATCACCATGAATCATGACTGCTTTGATTCCTAAACTGAAGGATCTTGGCAAATCAGACCACTGTACATGCATTTATTCAGGAGAACGGAAAAGTAATTCAGTTATTACAATTATCTATGGATGAAAAATTACATGTATATAGACAAGGTCACCACTTCTGAAGGTAGTATGAGAGGGCAGGCAGTAAGTATTGACCAACGTTTTTAGGATTACTTTCAGGGAAGTATTTAGAGTTGATCTCGCCTGAGCTGCAAGTGGTTAATGATCGAACCTATAGTTCCCAAGGTTCTTTTACTGAATGGGAAAACATAATTGTTACAGCAAAAATGTTAATTTCGGTTTTTCTCTTGAGAACACCTTACTTTCTGGCTAATATGCAGATCTGCCTTAGGACTGTAGAGTACACCAATCATGAACTTTCAGAAAAAGAGGATAGCTGCATGTTACTGAAACTACAGAACCTCTCTGTGACCTCTCTTATCAGCCCTTGTGGTGTACTTACCAATTTACCAAATAATATCCACACAAAAAAACATAAGGCACAATTAAAGGTAATTGTTGTATGTTTATCCCAACCTACTTTAAATAGTATTAACCTTGACCCTGCATCATTACCTGCTGGTATTTACAGCACCAATTGCCGGTTCTTAAACGTAATTAAAAAATTAGGATGCCAATAGTGACACAAGAATAGGACTTTTTATGCCACTACTTGAAACAGGGAAGGGAGATCAACACTATGATTTCATCTTCCTCTTCCTACACCCTGAAATTCTGCTTTCTGGCCCATCATTTTGAGTAATGCTTTTCCAATACAAAACACCATTCTTAGACACACTTAAAACCAGAGTAGCACTTCTTTCTGGTCATTATTTTGAAACCTTTCAATTTACTGACATCACTAGAGGTGGTACACAACTTTGACAGAGAGACTCAAGCAATTTCTGACCCACATGTTTTCTTCTTCCCAAGTAAAGAACAATAAAATATTAGAATGTTCTTAAGGAACAAGTTTTTTTTTGTAATTGTCAGTACCCAGGCACTATGATGGTTTTCTCGCTATTTGTACTTTTAGGCCGCGTACACACAACTGAGAAAAACGTACCGAACGTCGATCGTTCCGCCCGTCGAGCTCCTAGTTCAGCAGTCAAAAAGATCGTCGAGCCAAATTTTCCCATTGAACAAACGAGGGCATGCTCTCTTTTTGGCTCGACGAGCTTCCCGACGGGACGCTTGGCGAAAAGTGTACACACGACCGGTTTTCTCGGCAGAATACGTCTCCCATCGAGGTTCTCACTGGATTCTGCCGAGAAACTCGGTCGTGTGTACGGGGCCTTAGAGTTAGAACATTTTTCTCTTACTGCAGAAACCCATGATGGACCTGTAGTGGTGGAAAAATTCTGGAGAAAGACTAAATAAACACAGTATGAAGACCACCTCTTAAATGCTATTATGTATGCAAGGAAGGAGATAGATATTAGTTAATAAGCCTGTTACTGCTTAAACTGCAGCATAGTGTTATATACATTCAGTATATGAATAGTGTTCTATACTATCCAAAAGTATGATGGCCCATGGGACAAATGTTCTCCCTTAGAAGAAATGCATAAAAACAACACGCTGGAAGGCTGGTTTAGACCCCTTTCACACTGAGGAGTTTTTCAGGCGGTTTAGCACTAAAAATAGCGCCTAAATACCCACCTGAAAAAACTCCTGCCCTCCAGTCTCAATGTGAGAGGCAATGCGCTGGTGGGACCGCTCCAAAAGTCCTGCCAGCAGCATCTTTGGAGCGGTGAGAGGAGCGGTGTGTTTACCGCTCCTCCATGGCTCCTTCCCATTGAAAACAATGGGACACCTCGGTAATACCGCCGGCAATGCGCCTCTGCAAAGTCACATTGCCGGCGGTATTAACCCTTTTTTGGCTGCTAGCCGCTAGTGGCTGGATACTGCCGCAAATCTACGGAAATTCCGACGGTATAGCGCCGCAAAAAATGACAGCGCTATACCGCACACCGCACCTCCTGCCCTGGGGTGAAAGGGGGCCTTAGTCTAGCAAAGAACACTGTACAAAGACCCTGCAGAAAGCAAAGTTTATCATTCACTCCCCTCACCATTTTTACCTAAATTTGATTGGCTGCTCAGGATGACTGCAGTCTACATAATGTCTTTATGGTTTCACTGCTTTACTGTAGAGAAATTATCTATACAAAAAAAATACAAAGGCATTAGAAGATCTCTCTGGTTGACTGATTTACAAATTTAGTTCTGTGATTGTTTTTAAGATGCTACTATTTGCCACAAATCTTCCCCATACCCTTGGGTTTAATACACATTATGCTCCGTTATGTGGTATGATGCTTACAGGTGAATGAATTGTAAAATATATTCTCGTTTGAAAAGTTTCTTCCCACTGATGATTGTGTCATTATTTTAATATATGATTTTTGTTTGGATATAATTTCTTAATTAGAGGATAAGAGCTCTTGGTGTTAAGCTGAGAAGGCATTATTGTTACTGTCTGCTAACAATGACCCTTATAGCCTGCTGTTATTTCTAATAAGATAGTTTAATGACTCTTCTGCTTGGTTAATATTGCTCTGAGTGGTGCGTTTCTGAAAGTGCCCAGAAAACATTGCTAGTCTGTAGAGTCTCAGGCTGAATTTTAGCAGAGCAGCAAAGTATTGCAGAAAAACTGCTCTACCAGGAACATATTGTACAGTAGCTCTGAGCATCTTCATAATGCTCCATCAAATAGCTTTACAATTACAATAACAGCACAAAGTGCAGGCAAGCACAGAAAGATAGGTCACAATTTGAAATTACCAATGCAATATTTATTCTGGGCAATAGCTACATAGAGTAAAAATGTGAGAGCCTAAAATAATTCTAAAACAGTTACATGCTTTGTAATTATATACAATGTATGAGAATATTGGTGTCCACCACTTAAGTGTCCATTGTTTGCTCTGCTGCTTGAAAAGAAATATGTTGTTTGCCATTGAGGGTCTAATTCTGACCATGCTAGTTGCCTTAACCTCTATTTTCAATATTTTGAATCACACAAATCCTTAACTACTGGAATACAAAGAAGCTTATTATTCATTTGCTGCTTTTAGAAACCGTGTGTCACAGACCAGCTGTAGTAGTCCTACAGACATGTAGGTTATGGCTGCAAAGCTGAATCTGTGGTCCTATTGGACTGACTCTTGTACTGGTCTGGCAGTATCAGGCATCATCTAATGTCACCCCTTGTTGGTTATAAAGGATAGAAGTTCTGCTGTGCACTCTGCTCAACTTTTCTAGAAATCCTGCAAACTGCTTGGTACCCTGTCCCTGGATGTTCTACTATGCACACTGCTCCCTTGTCCCTAGAAATCCTGCACACTGAGCAGAACCCTCTCCTTGGAATTTCCACTGTGCACTCTACTTGCCTTTTCCTTAAAATTTTGAACAATGAGCCATAATTGTTCCTGGAAATTCTGTGCACCGGAAAGCCTCCAGTGCCCTGGGACCCCTTTAAACAATTCTCTACTCAGTCCTCAAAACTTGAGTGTGGAACTGATCAACCCCTTCTCATTCTAGTGGCTGGCACCTGCCGGAGACTTTTGCATTCCTTGCCCTAGCTGGCATTAACTGGGACAGCAACCTGGCACTGGGAATCGGCCAACCCATATCTGGCAACAGAGGCTCTGGAGAAGACCACTTGTTTCTTAAACTTTTTGATCTTCAGGGAATTCAGTCAGGGGGAGGATGGGTTCTTTTTGGCTGTGGTTAGCAAGCCACGGTATCAGACCACTGCGTCCAACACAGGGAGACACAGGGAGGACCCCTGCTTCGCTGCAATCTGGATCTACCCAGCTCCACTACCCTGCTTCTAAGGATCCCTCCTACTATAGTTGGCTTCTGAGGACCAGGAGCTGACACTCTGAAGACCAACATCAGAACCGCAAGTAAACTGTAATATAGGCTGTTAAGAACTGGAACCAGGCTTGGGCTGTGGGATTTCCCATTTCTTTGTATGCTATCGCTCGTGGTTAATTGATTTCCTGATTGATCATTAGATCGTTTAACACACAAGTGTCCCTGTATATGAACTGTCGCTGAAGACTCTCCTTGATACCCAACTATAGATGACCCGGAGCTTGCAGGGTCACTTTAATTTATTGCTAGCTTTGACTCACCAATTTATCTATCCTTATTAAACCTATGTTTGCTTATGTTTTGACTGAGTACGCACACTCAGGGTTGGTTCCCAGATAGAGGTTGTGATGATTTAAACCCTTAACTTTCTGTTCATACAAGAGAGTGCAGTTGTGTTTTATGCTGAGAAACCTCTCTAGCTGGAATTCCATTGAGTTTTATCCAGAGTTTACGTGACTGTAACAGCCTGTGACATCAAGGCCCATATATCGTAAGCTAAAGAATAAAAAAAATGTTAAAGCACTTTGACAGTTAACAGTACATTCATCTATTCAGATTTGTACATCACACCTAAAAGAGGGACGTTTGTGCAGAAATAATATATATAAAAAAAAAACAGTGATGCATTTAAAGGAAAAATGCTGCAGGTACAAAGTTCAGGCCTATTTAAAACCTTAAAATCCATGGTATATCAAATAAATATTAGACAGACAAAGCTCCAGCATTCTCTGATTGTGTCCAAGCTTGTCCATCCTTTGTTGTATCCTGGCAGGGATGGAGGTTTGGAGGTAATGGAAAGCTCCAACACTCCCCGAAAGTGTCAAAGCATTGCCTAATAGAAAGGCCCAACAGTTGCCCTAAGTGGCTTTCTCAGGTGCCTTTAATTTGGAGCTGCCAAAGTTTTTTTTTTTTTTTTCCTGTTAATCATTCTCTTAAAATTGACATAGGATCTAAGTCATACCTATGCTATGGGCACCTACTCTATTGCTAACTTGTGTCTGATTACCCAATGCAAGTATTAAAATCGTTCATTTATTATAAAATGTATAAGGTGTCCATTATACAGTACATGGCCTTATATGAGTACCAATCTGAACATTGCTTTTGAAAATGAATTAATTCACAACCATTGGAAGTACTTATCACAAGAATAAAGAGAGAGAAAATGCCTCCTTAATTGTCTAGAAATCATTTATTTCTTCACCACAGAAAATAGAATAGATTATCAGGAGGCTGTACAGTATAATGTGCAATTGGCAAAGTCAGGGCTAAAGGTCTTCACAGGTCCAACAACTCCTGATTAATGTGTAAAAAATATCTTTCATTATTTCCTCATAAATCATAAAACCATATTTTTCAGTTCAACTAGTGATTTACAGAATTAGAGATAGCAAGAAATATTCATGCATCAGCTGAAAGTGAAAATTAGGTATGCGGTAAGAGCCTTTTGTTTGGCTAGAGTTTTAAATAATTTGAATACATGATCCCTAAGCTAAACCTGACATTAAATGTATCCTGTCAGTTTAAAGCAGAGCTTTTCAACCTACCACTTTAGTAGATCATGTCTACTTTTTCCCTTCCATTCCAGAAGTGCAGCCTCTGTAAGTTACTGGGCATTCAACATTTTTGGGCGTGTCAGATGTCTGTGCCCTGTAGCAACTGGAGGAAGTAACCACAGCAGAGGAAGGGGAATATAGGTTTCCGACACTCCAAGAAGTGACAAATGTTGGAGTGGTTTGCTCCAATGAGGGTCACTTACACTCACCTGAGACTTAGCTGTTCATTTCACCCTAACTCTTTACCTAACAGTTAAAAAAATATTAACCTAGACCAGTGTTGGTGAACCTTGGCACCCCAGATGTTTTGGAACTACATTTCTCATGATGCTCAACTACACTGCAGAGTGCATGAACATCATGGGAAATGTAGTTCCAAAACATCTGGTGTACCAAGGTTCGCCATCACTGACCTAGACCCTTAAACTTTACACAAAAATTAAAAACTCTAGCCTAAGATTAACCCTGAGGCCTCGTACACAGGACTGTTTTCCTCGTCAGAATCCATCAAGAAACTTGGTGGCAGAGCTTTTTTGCAGAGGAAAACGGTCGTGTGTATGTTTTTCATCGAGAAAACTGTTGTGGAACTTGATGAAAAAAAAAGAGAACAAGATCTCAATTTCCTCTTCGTCTTCCTCGTCGGGCTGGTTTTTGACGAGAAACACGTTCGCGTGTATGCCTAGAAACCCATGCATGCTCAGAATAAATTATGAGACGGGAGCGCACCTTCGGTAAAAGTAGTGTTTGTAATGGAGATAGCACATTTGTCACGCTGTAACAGACTGAAAAGTGCAAATCGTCTCTTACCAAACTTTTACTTAACACGCAGTAACATGAGATTAGCAAAAGCAGCCCCAAGGATTGTGCCAGTGGAATCGAACTTCTCCTGCCGTCGTACGTGTTGAACGTCACCGTGTTTGAGAACGACGAGATTTGGTCTTGGCAGTGTGTACGCAAAGAAAGCTTGTCAAGATTCTCGACAAGCCTGACAAGGAACTCGTCGAGGAAAACTATGTTTCATTTACGCTGAATTCCCCTCGTCGTGTGTACTAGGCCTTAGGCCGCGTACACACGAGGGGATATGTCCGCTGAAAACGGTCCGATGGACCGTTTCAGCAGACATCTCCGCTCGTGTGTATGGGCTAGCGGACAGATTTCTCCACCCGACAGATTTCAAAGCATGCTTTGAAATCCATCCGGTGGAATCTGTCCGCCCGACATGTCTGCTGGTTAGTACACTTACCAGCAGACATGTCGTCCCCCACCACCGCCGCGCCGCCGCCGAATGGATTCGGCGCATGCGCGGAAGTGTTTTACTTCCTGGTGCGGTGACGTGGCGGTGATGCGGCGCGCGTCAACGTCACCGCCGCGTCACCGCGCCGTCCGGCGGCGGGGAATTTGATCCGATGGTGTGTACACGCCATCGGATCAAACTCCCGATCGGACATATCCGATGGAAATGGTCCGCGGACCGTTTTCATCGGATATGTCCGATCGTGTGTATGGGGCCTAACACTTAATATAATGTCCTAATCCCACACTAACTGTAAGCTAACAATTAACCCTAGCTTAATTTCTGGAATACTGTTTTTTTTTTTTTCCCTAATAGGATGCTGGAGATATAAGCATCAAAAGCATACAGTCTAACAAAAAGACTTATAGAATCTAGATCTCACAACCAAAAGTTAATGATTCGTAATAATAGTATTAGTGAGAGACATTTGATTACACACAGCTGATTTCTCCTGAAATTATCCCATTTAGGATATTGCAAATAGGCTCCAGTAAGCCGACTTTGGCCTTAAATGAATGGGAACATAGAATATTGTGTTTTGAGTAGCTTCAAAGCAATTGTTAATATCAAATACTCTTTTACTTGTATTATAGGTTTATTGATTCCTTAATGTACTAAGCATACCTAGCTAATGCACTTTCTGCCAAAGTTTATTAAAATGAACACCAATTGTCAAGTCAACTTTATTTTCCTTATTGTACCTTTTCTGTAATGTACATGAGCTGAGCATCTATATGACTCCAGCAGTAAGCAGTCCTACAACATCATGTCATCACATAGTAGCATGTTTTTTCTGCTCAAGCTCTTAGATTTATGATAATCTCAGATGAGATATTGATTGGAAATAATAAAGGAGTTAGTTATTAGCAGCCGGGACATAAACAGCCTAATATATCAATAGATATTGTTCAGTCTAAGAGCAGTTTCAGACCACATTTAATGGAGACATGCACCCTACCAGCCTTTATATTGTGTGGAAAATATATTGAAAACATCAAACTCCCATTTTCGAATAGATGAATTATTTACTTGTGTTTGCTGAATGTGATAGTGATTGTAGCATCACTTATAATATTAGACGTGTGTATGGTATAAGACAATAGATGGGCAACTAAATCTGTGCAAGTGATTGTGCCTGTATGAGCCAAGTAGACAGAGTCTGAATTTATAAATAAATACACATTTGTTTTGACTACTATATTATCCAACAATAAAACTGAACTCTAGGCACAATGGGCCAGATTCAGATACAATTAGATTATCGTAGCGTTTCCCAAATACACTACGCCGCCGTATTTTACCTGGCTCTACGTGGAATCCAGGTAGATTTTGTCCAGTAAACGACGGCGGCGTAGTGTATTTCTCCCGTCGCAAGCCTCTCGGATCGAAGCCCGAAGCCGCCGTATCATGGTTTGAGGATTCAAACTAGTGATACGGCGCGCAAAATTTGAAATGACTCCTGTCTAACACCAGTTAGACAGGCGTAATTGCTTTCTGAATCTGGGCCAAAGTCTTTCATTTAAATATGTTATTCAATAGCCACAAAGTATATCGACTCACCCTTTGTACAGCAAACCCCTTTGCAAACCGAAAATTACCATGTAAAAGCAGCAGTAATATCATCACTGCGCTGCACATACTCTGCGCTGAGAACGGAATTGGGGGAGGGACCAAGCAGGACCTCCCACTACAGGCTGCCTGCAGAAAGCTACAGGAGGGGGCAGGTAGAAGACCAGTCAACCTGCATAAGGAGAGAGGGCAACAGTGACCGGTCTTTATTATAGGGAACGCCTGCAGAGAGGCAAAAAAGCATGCCTCTGTGAGTACTAAAAATTCACAATAGTACCAAGATTAATGTAAGAATACACGTGGCTTTCATAGTTAGACACTATGGGGTTGATTTACTAAAGGCAAATAGGTTGCAAGGGAATTTTCTCCAGAGCCTGGAGAACTGCCCAACTTAGAATCACAGAAACCTAAAAATAGGGTCACCAGAGCCATGATCCATGCCAAAGTGGAAGCAGTTCTGCTGGACATGGTTAAAAAATATGAACACTTATGGAAACCATGGGTGATTCACTATCACCCTCCTGGCTTTTATGAAACATTACTTTCCCCTGAACTCCCTGTAAATTTGTTGCTAGAGACCTCTGGACGAAGATCCCTATCTCTCTCTCTCTCTCACTTCACCCCCTGGGACCGATCCCTACTTCCTTCATCTTCCACACCCTTCTTAGTCTCTTTATTCCTTGCTTCTTCTCACAACCCACCTACTTTTTGCCCCCCCTCCTTTCTTCTCTTTCTGCTTCTTCCCCCCCTCTTTCTTCCCCCTCTACCTTTTCTCTTATTTTTCTGATCGCTTAACCCCTGTTACACACAAACTACCTATACATGGGCAGGCCGTCCAGATGATAGACTGAGCAGGAAGATAGCTGGGCCAAATGGCACACGAGAATCACTTGACTCATTCTACTTAGAGTATCTTACCTAGTTTCCCCAAACTGTCAAGCCCAAAACCCCTACTTGCAAATTCCATCCCATACTATCAGTTGCTTTTAGATTGTTCTCCTGCAAAGTATTTCATAAAGTGTTCAGCTGTCATGTGGGGCAGTCCCCCCCCCCCCCTTCCACCTTCCATACACGATCTAGATGAATAGTTTGGGCCAATCATATTACCCTATAAAGTGTTACTTCATATTGCAAAGAAAATCCAATCATTTATCCCCTTAAGAAGATCTGACGCCCCCTGTATCGACACGCATAGGGGAGGGGACAGGGTGGCAGGAGAGCCTGTGTGAGGCTGTGGATGACTTTTTACCATATCCCGATTTGTACTATTCCACTACGGGCCTGTTGTAGAGTGGTGCACTATCGCACCTTTACAGTAGGGTAGGGGATTTCTTTGATTTAATAAAATATTGCAAATTGTTACTTGCACCATCCAGTTTTTCTTATATTTGATGGTCTGGAGCTACTTACCATGGAACCAGGAACCCAGGAGTATCTATTAGAACACAGGTGTGGTTCAAAAGTGTAACAAACAAAGAAAAGAAAAAGAAAGGCGCACCAGCCTAGTGCATTACCACTTAACACTTTATTCAATAGTAATAGTATTAAAAACTACTACTTTTTTTGAGTAGTTTTAAATACTATTACTATTGAATAAAGTGTTAAGTGGTAATGCACTAGGCTGGTGCCTCTTTCTTTTTCTTTTCTTTGTTTGTGCCAGGACTTCCCCATCCACGAAGGGCAGCAAGGCCACTGCTAGCACCACTCCTTTCTAATTTCTGACTTTAGATGAAGATCCTTTGATCAACTATTGGACAACCTACCCGTGCGCAGGAGTTTGCGTGTTTTCTGTGGTTCAAAAGTGTGCATAGACCAAGCTTAGCTGCAAGTTTGCACGCTCTAAGGTGAGCGTCCATTACCATAGGGGAGCACCTGTGTGACTACACCTTGGCATGATTTTTGGATTACTTACTGGACCGTGGTGTTACTATATGAACTGTACTAAACATCACCCTAGGATCACTGCTATTGATAATTACATGCACTGAAGCACTGTGAAATATTTTTACTAATTTTTATATGCACTGAAGCACCTAAGAATATTTATATATGGACTTGTGTGTCATTATACAAAGATTGTACTGTTTATCACTATGCATATTTATGCACTTATGCACCTTATTGTGAAGCGGATTTAATTGGATTTCATTTGTATTATTTGCTTGCACATACCTACACCACTTACTGGACATTCTCCCCCTTTTTTATATAGTGTTGTGTGCATTTCCTTTTCATTAGCGTTGCGTTTTGTTTATTTTTTATTTAGTCTTTGGCACGATTTATGAGACGTGTTTCACGCTAGCAGCTTTATCTCTATACTTAAGCTGATAGGAGTGGTGGTTCGCAGGACTGCTGCATTTTCAATATCCAATCACATGTAAGAAAAAACAACGTATATGACTGGATGATGAAAGTCAACAGAGCTTCCACTTGTTTACTAAGCTCTGGGAAAAATAGCAAAATGCAACGTCCCTTGCCCTGTAAACATTTTTATTAAATCAGCATGTAATTGTTGAGCCTGTATTTCAACTTTAAAGTCACACTTTTTTTTTTACTTTGGATAGAGTGTTGAGGTGTTGAAATCCCTTTTAAGTTTGTGTAGCTGTTTGTGTTAAGAACTCTTTGTGTTTGTCCTGATGACCATTGTGACAGAGGGATAAGAAAATACAAGAGATTCTCTTGGAGAAAGGGTGATTAATTTTTCCTTCTTGTATGCCTTGATATGACCAAAACTTCTGTATTGCGGTATCACCAGGAAAAAAAAATCTTGGTGTCAGCCATTACATCTGATCTTCTAGAGCACTCTAGGTAATGCTATGGCTGTCTGATCCTTTTACAAGGTCTTCATAGTGCAGACAACCTTGAAGAATGAAATATAATTTATGTGGAAATGTATGTAACTTTCTTCTTAGCGAAGGATTTGCCGATGCGGCAGAGGTGCTCACTATAAGCTTATATATTAGGACGTGCAGATGGCAAACATACTGCACAAAGAAGAGTAAAACATGATATTAAGACTAATTTATTATCTGCAAATGCATGTCATATTATAGCAGGAACATTCTCAGCAAACTGTTCGCTTGTCAAATGGCTGTTTGCAGTTGAGCCCACAGCTTTTCAGATCCAATTAGTCACAGAAAAAGCAATCACAGGCGGAGAACAGAACCTTCACATTTGTCTTGTCTGCGGAAGGTTGATGATGTTGTACAGGAGGGATAATAGGTGATTCACAGCTAGAAAATGTCCACTGATTTGTCTGACACAAGGGTCTAATAATCTGAAAGGTCCCTTGTCTTTTCTAACTACCTCCACCCTCCGGTTTTATGTTTGCTGACTTTTCCTGGGTACAGTGTTGTACCTTGAAATCTCACACTAATATTTATTGCAGAAGACACCAGAGTTTCATCTATTTTATTAGAGAAACATAAAAAAGTGACAGCTGATAAAATCTATACCTAACTACCTAACATGGCCTTTGCTTGCTAGCTATATATTCCCAGGAAAGACTTGACCTCTAGTCTCTGATATTTTCTCAGTTACAGCATCGCTATGATTGTGTTTATTAAAGTGTGCCAAACAGCCATTGTTACAGCACATGCTTACATTCCACTGTGGCCACAAGGTCTTACTGGGGTTTCTGCTTTGTCTCATGGTTGCAGTTATCTTTAAAGGCTTTGGTATATAGTCCTTTGAAATTCTGCATTCAGTCTTATAGAAGATCTAGCAATTCAAGACTTACAACTTAATGACTTTGCTTAAAAGTGGAACTTTACCCAGCTAGGAGAAAGGTCAACAGCTAATGACTTTTAAGGCCCTGTACACACGATCAAACTTATCCGATGAAAAAGGTCCGACGGACCGTTTTCATCGGACATGTCTGCTGGGCTGTTTTGGTCTGATGATTTTACACACCATCAAATCAAATCAAATCCCCCGACAAACAGCGCGGTGACCTGGCGGTGACGTTGACGCCGCCACATCACCAAACCAGGAAGTAAAATACTTCCACGCATGCGTAGAATCCATTTGACGCATGCAGGAGATTTCGGTCCGCTGGTTAGGTGTATTAACCAGCGGGTCGGGACATGTCGGACGGACGGGTTTCCAGCAGACAAGTTTTAAAGCATGCTTTAAAACTTGTCTGCTGATACGAAAAAAGAAAAAAGCAGGAAAAAAAACTGTCTGCTAGCCCGTACACACGGTCGCATATGTCCGCTGAAACTGGTCTGCTGACCAGTTTCAGCAGACAAGTTTGATTGTGTGTACGCAGCCTAAGAAACACATAATTACCATTCCAATATGTCCAGCACTGTCCTGGAGCAAAGTCTAACATGCATTTCAAGTGTATAACAGGAAGGTGATGCTGGAACATGTGAAAATATGTTTCACAATAATCAATGTTCTTTATGCCTCGTACACACGACCGGATGGGCTTTTTTTCTCGGAAAGTCCGACCGTGTGTAGCCTCCATCGGACTTTTTTGGTCAAAAATCTGACGGACCTTAGATAGAGATTCTGTTCTCTTTTTGTCCGTTGAACTTCCACCCGCCTCACGGCGGACTTTTGCACGGTGAAAAGTCTGAACATGTGTACGAGGCATTGAGAAAACATACTGTACCAACCTTTTACCATGCCCATCAATCAATAAGGTCCCCTAGCACACTTTGCATGTTACACTTTCTATAGCTCACAGAAATCTGTCTCTAGCATTAAAAAGCCAGTTGGTTTTCTTTGGTCTTTAAGTCAAAGGTTCCCTATTCTTACTTATCATGTAGTCAAAAGTTTGTGGACATCTGACCATCAAACTTATATGAGCTGTTGATGGTCCCATCCAAAATCATTGACAGTCATGTGCACAGGGGAATGCTGAAAGAGAAAAGCACATGGTGTATACTGTCGCCATAATGTTGGAAGTGTAAAAACATGTAAACATTTGCAAGCTGTAGCATTCATGAACAGTACCCTTTACTGTAAATGCCTAAAGTTCAAAGGGCATCTACCTACTTATGATTTGGCCAAATAGTGTATACTGTATATACAGTGCCTTGCGGAAGTATTCAGCCCCCTTGAACTTTGCGATCTTTTGCCACATTTCAGGCTTCAAACATAAAGATATAAAACTGTATTTTTTTGTGAAGAATCAACAAGTGGGACACAATCATGAATTGGAACGAAATTTATTGCTAGATATTTCAAACTTTTCAACTTAACAAATAAAAAGTGACTGAAAAATTGGGCGTACAAAACACTTATTCAGCCCCCTTAAGTTAATATTTTGTTGTAGTGCCACCTTTTGCTGCGATTACAGCTGTAAGTCGCTTGGGGTATGTCTCTATTAGAGATCTATTCCTCCTTGCAAAACAGCTCGAGCTCAGTGAGGTTGGATGGAAAGCGTTTGAACTGAACTGCAGTTTTCAGTTCTTTCCACAGATTCTCGATTGGATTCAGGTCTGGACTTTGACTTGGCCATTCTTACACCTGGATATGTTTATTTGTGAACCATTCCATTGAAGATTTTGCTTTATGTTTTGGATCATTGTCTTGTTGGAAGACACATCTCCGTCCCAGTCCCATGGCTTTTGCAGACTCCATCAGGTTTTCTTCCAGAATGGTCCTGTATTTGGCCCCATCAATCTTCCCTGTCCCTGCTGAAGAAAAGCAGGCCCAAACCATGATGCTGCCACCACCATGTTTGACAGTGGGGATGGTGGGTTGGGTTCAGGGTGATGAGCTGTGTTGCTTTTACGCTAAACATAACATTTTGCATTGTTGCCAAAAAGTTAGATTTTGGTTTCATCTGACCAGAGCACCTTCTTCCACATGTTTGGTGTGTCTCCCAGGTGGCTTGTGGCAAACTTTAAACAACACTTTTTATGGATATCTTTAAAGTGGAGCTCCACCCTCTTTTTCAACTTTAAAGCATTTGTTTTCATACTGCCCCTTAAATTAAATTGAATTGGTGTGTCTTTTTTTTTTATTTGAAAAACTCACTGTGCTGTGCAGATGAGTTTATTTTTCTCGGCCGCGGCCGCAGCGGCATTGCCCCGTCAATGAGTGCTGCGTTGCCTCCTGGGAGATGTTTGTCATCAACCCCAGGAGGGAGGTCCTGGCCGCGTAGCATCGCGTGATTCCCCCCCCCCCCCCCCCCCCCCCCCCGCGAATGAAAAAAAAAACACCGTCGCCGCGGGTTAAACATTGTGCAGTGACTGACACAGACAGACTACAGTGCCCGAGTGGAGCAGGTAGTGGCTTGGCGGGGGTGGGGGAGAGTGCAAGCTGCTCCCCTGTCAGTCGGCACATCTGGGACCGGCGCGGCGCAATGATCCTCTTCTCTCATGTCATGTCTCTGATAAGTGTAGGGCAGCGGCCGTCAGCCGAGCAGAGAAGCCGCCTCCCCCTTCTCCTTTATGTCTATACAGTGCTGTGCATCCAGGAGAAGGGGGGAGGCGGCTTCTCTGCTCGGCTGACGGCCGCTGCCCTACACTTATCAGAGACATGACATGAGAGAAGAGGATCATTGCGCCGCGCCGGTCCCAGATGTGCCGACTGACAGGGGAGCAGCTTGCACTCTCCCCCACCCCCGCCAAGCCACTAAGTATTGTAGCAAGGGGGGGGGTTCACTGTAGCGGGGGTCTGTATTGTAGTAAGGGGGGTCTGTATTGTAGGAAGGGAGGTCTTCACTGTAGCTGGGGTCTGTATTGTAGGAAGGGGGTCTTCACTGTAGTGGGGGTCTGTATTGTAGGAAGGGGGGGCTGTACTGTAGGAAGGGGGGGGTCTTTACTGTAGCGGGGGTCTGAATTGTAGGAAGGGGGGTCTGAATTGTAGGAAGGGGGGTCATGTATTGTAGGAAGGGGGGTCTTCACTGTAGTGGGGGTCTGTATTGTAGGAAGGGGGTCTGTACTGTAGAGGGGTCTGAGTAACAATTAGGGGGCCCAGAACTGTTAAGGGGGGTGCCTGTGTAACATACAGGCGTCTAGAGGTGCAGGGTGCTGTGTAATGTAAAGGGGTCCAAAGGTGCAGGGTGCTGTGTAATGTAAAGGGGTCAAAGGTGCAGGGTGCTGTGTAATGTAAAGGGGTCCATAGGTGCAGGGTGCTGTGTAATGTAAAGGAGTCCAGAGGTACAAGAGCTGTGTAATGTAAAGGGGTCCAAAGGTGCAGGGTGCTGTGTAATGTAAAGGGGTCCAGTGATGCAGGGTGCAGTGTAATGTAAAGGGGGTCCAGAGGTGCAGGGTGCAGTGTAACGTAAAGGGATCCAGAGTGCTGTGTAATGTAAAGGGGTCCAGAGGTACAAGGGCTGTGTAATGTGCTGGGGCGATGCGATTTGGTGGCAGTGTGATGTGATGTGCTGGGGCGATGTGATGCAATTTGGCAAGGGGGGGGTGCTGGGATGGAGGAGATGTGATTTCGCGGGGGCAATGCGATGTGCTGGCTGGGGCGATGCAATTTTGTGGGTATTGTGATGCAATTGGGCGGGGGGTCTATGCGATGTGGGAATATTTACTAAATGTTGTGCTGCGATCGGTGCGGTGTGCTGTGCTGTGATCGGTGCATTGTGCTGTGCTGTGATCGGTAAGCTGTGATCGGTGCGCTGTGATCGATGCGCTGTGATCGTGCATTGTGATCGGTGTGCTGTGATCGGTGCGTTGTGCTGTGCTGTGATCGGTGTGTTGTGCTGTGCTGTGATCGGTGTGCTGTGATCGGTGCGCTGTGATCGGTGCGCTGTGATCGGTGCGCTGTGATCGGTGTGCTGTGATCGGTGCGCTGTGATCGGTGTGCTGTGCTGTGATCGGTGTGCTGTGCTGTGATCGGTGCGCTGTGATTGGTGCGCTGTGATTGGTGCGCTGTGATCGGTGCATTGTGCGGTGTGCTGTGCTGTGATCGGTGTACTGTGATCGGTGCGTTGTGCTGTGATCGGTGCGCTGTGATCGGTGCGCTGTGATTGGTGCGCTGTGATCGGTGCATTGTGCGGTGTGCTGTGCTGTGATCGGTGTACTGTGATCGGTGCGTTGTGCTGTGCTGTGATCGGTGTGCTGTAATCAGTGCGCTGTGATCGGTGCGCTGTGAGGTGCGCTGTGATCTGTGCATTGTGCGGTGTGCTGTGATCGATGCGCTGTGATCGGTGCATTGTGCGGTGTGCTGTGATCGGTGTGCTGTGATCGGTGCGTTGTGCTGTGCTCGGTGCGCTGTGATCGGTGCACTGTGCTGTGATCATTGTGCTGTGAGGTGTGCTGTGATCGTCGCACTGTGATCGTCGCGCTGTGATCGGTGTGCTGTGATCGGGGCGTTGTGGTGCGCTGTGATCGGTGCGCTGTGATCGGTGTGGTGTGCGGTGCAGATATATCTACATAACAAATTATTTAGTATATTTCCTGGTTCCTGGAAGGAGGAGAGGAGGAGAGATTTTGCTATTGAAACCTGATCTGTAACATATTACATTGCTTGTGCAGCACTGAGCATGTGCGAGATCAGCAAAGCTGAAATCCAGGAAGTCATACAGTCTGGCTTCATGGATTCCCACACTTAAGATGGCCACGGTCAATTCCTGTTTTATAAAGTATCTAAATGCTATAACAACCTAACAAAACGGACCTCAGTTTACAGACTACCTTTACTAGAATACATTAAGCTTGTGTATTACAGGGGTATTTATATTTAAAAAGTGAAATTGTGGCCGGAACTCCACTTTAAGAAATGGCTTTCTTCTTGCCACTCTTCCATAAAGGCCAGATTTGTGCAGTATACGACTGATTGTTGTCCTATGGACAGAGTCTCCCACCTCAGCTGTAGATCTCTGCAGTTCATCCAGAGTGATCATGGGCCTCTTTGCTGCATCTCTGATCAGTCTTCTCCTTGTATGAGCTGCAATTTTAGAGGGACGGCCAGGTCTTCGTAGATTTGCAGTGGTCTGATACTCCTTCCATTTCAATATTATCGCTTGCACAGTGCTCCTTGGGATTTTTAAAGCTTGGGAAATCTTTTTGTTTCCAAATCCAGCTTTAAACTTCTCCACAACAGTATCTCGGACCTGCCTGGTGTGTTCCTTGTTCTTCATGATGCTCTCTGCGCTTTTACCGGACCTCTGAGACTATCACAGTGCAGGTGCATTTATACGGAAGGGCTTGATTACACACAGGTGGATTCTATTTATCATCATTAGTCATTTAGGTCAACATTGGATCATTCAGAGATCCTCACTGAACTTCTGGAGAGAGTTTTCTGCACTGAAAGTTAAGGGCTGAATAATTTTTTTTTTTTATTTGTTAAAAAAGTTTGAAATATCCAATAAATTTCGTTCCACTTCATGATTGTGTCCCACTTGTTGTTGATTCTTCACAAAAAAATTACAGTTTCATATCTTTATGTTTGAAGCCTGAAATGTGGCAAAAGGTCGCAAAGTTCAAGGGGGCCGAATACTTTCGCAAGGCACTGTATATATATATATATATATATATCTATATATATATATATATATATATATATATATATATATAGATATATATATATATATATATATACAGTATATATATATACACACAAACACAGTTATTAATTAAAAAGGGCTACAAAATCACTAGGGTTTTTTCTAAAAAGAGAACACAGTGGTAATCATCTGCTCTAAAATATTCTACCTATGGAGCCTATAGGGTAAGGAAGAGCGAGGGGGTAGTCACTGCTCTGACTTATTTACTTGTTTGTGTAAACTTCAGCATTAGCTACTGAGCTCTGTAACCCCATAAAAAGAAATTAAGGGCACTGCTTCAGGTTCTAGTGGGTCCTTATATGTTGACAACCACTGGGAGAACAGCCAGGGAAAGAGCTTATCTCAGCTTCATAGAAGTTAATGAGGAAGGACAAGAAGTACCAGGATCTGCACATCATGTGTCTGATGTGTGGCTACTGTGACTACTTTTTCTTCCTATTGAGCTCTGTAAACATCAAGCTATTTACGGCAAGAGAGATGGGAAAAAAAATAGAAACATGAAAGGTGCCTAAAGCACCTATTTAAACTACAAAATCATTACAGTGCATGGAATATTTTGTATTTACTTCACTAGAAGAATATTGTTTTTTTTTAGTCCTGCCCATAAAAAATGAAGAACATATATACAAAACCACTACACATTTTTTTATTCATTATATTAGAATATAAGGAGCAAAATCATGTCAACTGAAAAGAGATCAATTACTTACTTTTAAAAATAAAAAATAAAACTAATTTAACCACTTAAGACCCGGACCAATACGCTGGTAAATGACCCAAGGTGTTTTTGCGATTCGGCACTGCGTCGCTTTAACAGACAATTGGGCGGTCGTGGCTCCCCAACAAAATTTGCGTCCTTTTCTTCCCACAAATAGAGCTTTCTTTTGGTGGTATTTGATCACCTCTGCGATTTTTATTTTTTGCGCTATATACAAAAATAGAGCGAGATTTTTGAAAAAAAAAACACTATTTTTTACTTTTTGTTAAAAAAAAATCAAATAAACTAAATTTTAGTCAAACATTTAGGTCAAAATTTATTTAGCCACATGTCTTTAGTAAAAAAAAAAATCGCGATAAAAAAAAATAGCTACCTAGCGGGAACAGCGACACTAATACAGCGATCAGAAAAATGATCGCTTAGTGACGCTGGCAATAGGGAGTGAAAGGGTTGACTAGGGCGGTGATCAGGGGGTTAAAACTTTATTAGGGGGGGTGGGGGGGCTATCCTGAACCTAACACTAACTGATTTTACACTGCCTGTCACACTGACACTAAATGCAGTGATTAGATCACTGCATTCAGTGACACTGTGACAGGGGGGTGGGGGGGCAGATCGCAAGGGGTTAAGTATGCCTATGTGTGTGTATGTCAGTGTAGTGTTGGTGCAAGACTTACTGTGAGGTGTTTCTCCCATCGCAGCGGTTGGAAATACCGCTGCGATGGGAGATTACATCACTTCCCCCTTCCTGTGTTTACACAGGAGGAGGAAGTGACACAAAGGGGGAGCTCGCGCATTGGCTGGGAGCGATCGCGGGGGGGGGCGGGTAAACACTGACATCCGCCCGCTCGTCCCGGATCGCTCCCGGAGCCAGGGGGACCCCCGCACGCCGCGGAGTGGGTCCCGATGGGACCCCGAACCGCACGAAGGCGGGGACGTAAATTTACGCCCTTGTGCCTGTACGAGCCATGTTGTGGCCGTATATGTGCGTGCGGGGGTCCTTAAGTGGTTAAAAACAGACAAGGAAAAATAATTCTAATAATTGCTTCTCATCATAGATCTTGTAGTGTTCATTGTATGGTGACCGTTGTTTTAATGGAAGAGAAACACAAAAGTCTGTCATGTATGACTTTTCCTTCTGTAAACATTTGTTGGTGTCTTGGAAATGTTATAGCTAGACAACACCTATCCTTATATTGATCAGTGATTTCAAATTAATAACTACTGTGATAAGGAATGAACCCAAAAAGATACACCCAACATCTTCTCAAATAACTGTTCTATTTATTTGACATATTTGATTTTTTATTTTTTTTATAAACCCTTATCAGGGTCTTAGGAATGTGAGTAGATGGCAGAAGAGTTAGTATGATGCCAAGGATGTTTGGCTGCAGTGGACAAAGCATACAAAATGAAATACATGCAAATACAGAGTTTCAAACATCTTTCACATTGAGTAGCTGTCATCATGACCTTCTTGGTTCATGTTTTACTGCTTAAAACTGCAATGCAAAATTATGAATTCAGCTTTCTTTATTTTTCTCTAAATAATGGGGTTTATCTGACCTACAAGTGGCTATATACAAGAATTGACAATCCTTATATCTAGTGCTCGACTAACCATCCAATTGATTTTGTGGGTTAGAAAGTACGGTATTTGATTTCTTTTGTTCCCTTTTTGACATAAGCAACTCTAGCGGCATTTGACCACACTCTAGGCGACTATTCAAAACTGCCAAAGCTCTTACTGTTAAGAACTCTTCCCATATGTGGAGGTTACATTTCTATTCTTTAATTCACAGAGAGTTATTTTGTGTCTTTTGCAGTGACCATAAAATTAAAAACTTTTCCAATAAATGTACTATATTGAGGAAACTATACCTAATGCCTCAAACACACGATCAGTTTTCCCAATGGGAAAACTGTGAGGAGAGCTTTTGGCTGGAAATCCCCGCTGTGTGTATGCTTCTCGCAGTTTTTCCAATGGCAAAAACTGTCCAAAAACCGCCGGACAAAAAAAGAGAACCAGTTCTCTTTTTTCCCGCTGTGAAAAACTGGTGGACTTTTGCCCAGTGGTTTTTGGCAGTTTTCCTATGGGAAAAACTGCGATGGAGCATACACACGGCCGGGATTCCCGGCCAAAGCTCCATCACAGTTTTCCTGTCGGGAAAAACCATCCATGTGTAGGGGGAAAGACTGACCGAGCAGGTTCTTGGCTTTCCCCTCGTGATTTCCGACTGGGGACTTTTCCTGTCGGAAATCCCGCACGTGTGTACGGGGCTTAAGAATCTGTAAAGAGACTTTGGATTTCCTTTAATATATAAAAATACTTTTGCTTTATTTTACTTTTCTAAGGTGTGTAGGTCTCCAAGGGGTGTCTGTGTGACTATTTTAATGCCAGAAAGTGATGTTTGGTATCTAATAAATTTAGTACTCAACTGTATGCTGCATTAATGTGGACTGAGCTTATAACTGAAAACACATAACAGCTTTTATTCATATTCTTTTTCAAATCTTTGTTTATTATTTTATTTACTGCAATCAAAGCTGTTCAGAAGAGGAAAAGCAGTTTGGTCATAAGTGGTCAGGGTGGCATCTCTGCAGTTATTCCTATTTCTTAACTGTAACAACCGCATCAAAAACTCAATAAATCCTCATATAAGTAACACGATTACTTTCTACTGTCTAGTCTTAATAACCATTATCAACTATTGAGATGATTCAGTGATTTATTCAAGATGGCAATCTTGCTCTTGTTTATAACTGTTATTTTGGTCTCACCATTGGTGCATGTAGCACTTTTAAAGAGGCAGACCACATAAAAAAAGGGATAATTTACTCTTGAAAGAAGAGACAGACTTGTGGGTGGAAAGATAGAGCTGCACACCCCAATATAGTAGAAAGGAAATTGTCCCGGTGGGGCTTTAAAACAGCAAAGTTGAAAAAATATGGAGAAGCAATGTGTAAAATACAACGTTTTATTGGAAAAAGTTATGACATAAAAATAAGGAATGAGTTGCGACATGATGAACAATATAAAAATATCCATACACAAATCATAATGTAACAATAAAATACATAGCCTGTAAAAGTGACAAGCATTTGCAGTTTCTAACGCGTTTCGACCAAAAGGTCTTCTTCAGAGGATTTTTACTGGTTGCAGCTGAAAAAGAGTAATTTCATAAATACTATTGTACATGAATTGTCTCATCTATCCACTCCCTCAAGAGGAACCCTGCCCTGTCATGGGACATGAGTGGTCCCAGACTGCGGGCGAGGGAAAACATATGAGGGGCGAAGAGGAGAAGGGTTAATTGAAATATTTAAATAAAAAGCAGCACATTTACCAGAATAAAACGGTATGGAAAGTCCCGAACAGAGCTCTCATGTGGTGGTGGAAGGGAGAACATCCCAGCCTGCAAGTCTCCTAACCCGAGTCCTCCATGACTGCTGCATTCCGAGCAGGGCGCCATCTGGGGGTGGCTGTATGTGACCAGATGAGGGAGCACCTGGAAAAGGTACCACACCAAAAAAAAAAAAGGAGGTAAAAACGGAGTGTGTCCTGAAATGCGTAAACTGTACTTGCTTGGAGGGAGCCTATGAAATATAGGAGTATGATATGTGTGCTAGTATGCACACATATAGAGGGTAAAGTGTAGGTTATATTCCAAAAGAAAAGAATGGAAAACCGGGTGGGAGCCCGGAATGAGGCATAGGAAAAGTGGGACGACGAAAGTGGGGGACGCCCGGAGAGTGAGGAAGTGAGGTGGGAATGGGGAAGGGGGGGAAAGTGAGGGACGAAAACAAATAAGAGAAGGGCGAAAGAAAACCGGGAGGAAGGCAGTGTGAGGGAGAGGGAAGAAGGATGGTGGGAAGGGTGTGAGGAAGAAGGAACGGTGGGGAGGTTAATGATGGGGTGAAGAGGGGGGGGGAAGGTGAAAAAGAGGGTGGGGGGGTGTGGAGTGATACAAAAAAGGGGATGAAAAGAACGGGTCACATAGATGGAAAGAAGAAGGTAGCGTGGTTACTGTGGAGGTGACTGAAAAGGAGAAAAGAAATGGGGTAGGTGAGGGGAAAGGAAGCAATGGGGGGGGGAAGGGAAAGGAGGAGGGGGAGGGGGAATAGAGGGGAAAAGAAAACGGGGAACCTGTGGGGGTGAAAGGGAGCGGGAGAATGACTAGGGGGAAAGGAAAGCAGGGGAAAAAAGGGGAAAAAAAAAGGGGGGGAACAGAGTGAAAGTGAGGGAAGGGCAAAGGTGAGAGACCGATGAAGTGTGGGCGGAGTGGGAGAGCGGAGGGAAAAAAAAAAAGGTGAGAAGGGGAAGGGACTGATGGGGGAGGGTGACTGGATAGTGGAGTGGTGTGTGAGAAAGATGAGTGAAATTGAGGGGTGAAGGGGTGTAGGTTGGGGGGAATGAGAGGATGTGAAATGGGGATAAAAGTGAGAGGGAGGGGAGAAAAAGGAGGAAGGAAAGAGAAAATAAGTGGAAAATTAGTGAAGGGTGTGAACTGTAAGGACGCTGGTAAATAGAGGAACAGCCGCCCGGGGTAAAAAAGTGAACCGGAGTGATGGGGAGAGTGAGCAGGTGTGGATGACTGGTGTGGGAGGAGGGGAAAAAAAGGGGGGGTGAACAGGGAGGAATAGGTTACCTAGATTCTTTACTGGGTAGGGATTGAAAAGGATTGGCTGACACGCCGGCTCGGTTGTAGCAATGTCAGACTGGAGTGTTGGCATCTAAAATTGAAAAGAGCAAGGAACACCCTTTGTAAGACAGGCTTCCAAAGTTTCCATATAGGGATGAATGGAGCAGGACCAATGGTATATACAAATAGAGCTTACCAATTGTGATGCTATGACTCGTGGAGACGCAGATAGGCTCCGTGAGTGCTTGCATCCGGAAGCGGAAAAAATATACCGCTGAGTGACCTGGGATAGGTCAGGGGTACTGTGACCCCGCCTCAGGTAGGAGGAGACGAGAGGTATCACCCTCCTCCATCCGGAGGACAGTGTGGACAGATAACCCGGGTGCACCTTCCGGCGTATGCGGAGTCCAAATGGAATCGGACACAGCCGCCACTTCCACATCATGCGAGTAACGTTGGTGCCGTGGCGGCCGCCAAAAATGTCACGCACGCCCGGGCGTCATATGATCGTGGAAGTGGCCGTATATGCCGCCAGCAGGGGAGGACTGGCAACCACCAAGGCAGCGACGCTGCCCGGCGGATGCCAGAATTACAGCGTAGTGACGCATGTATTGCCTCACCCTGCTGGACGGTGACATTGAGCAGACCCAAAACCAGACAGCTGTGTGCCAAGGTGCTAGCAGGCAGAGGACATGGGGGGAGATGGAGGCGGTGGAAAATGTTCCCCAGAACCACACATCGAGAGCCTGTGAGGAAAGGAAACAATATTAATAAAAGACATCATGCATTTGGAATGTACCAAAACATAGGATTAGAATTTTTTAGTGTAACAGCAGCTGATATTAGCTTACATGGGTAATAATGTAGAATACTTTGAGAGAATATTAACCCAAACATTTTGTCATAAACAGTGCTTTCCATATTAATAGTAAAGTATTTATCTAAAAAGGCATGTAATAGTCACTTGAACATATAACAAACAATGTGATTGACAATGATCGTGGGTCACTTGGAGAAGATGCATGTTCATGGAGAGGGAGGGGAGAGGGGTTCGGTGGCACAATGGCAACAATACTGAAAGATAGTAGTTGTAAAAAGTAATAATGAATAATAATATATATAATGGTCGTCAATAAATGTTAGGGGAAGGGTAACATGGATGGACGGACGGAAAGGCCAGATGTAGGAGGAAGTGCCGATTGGAGTTATTATGTCTTTCCAAAAGTAGAACCTTTAAGGAGGGGAGCACATGAACAAGAATCATTCAGACCAGGATATGTATTAGCCTGTAGTCTGGAGATCTATCGCTGTTCATATTGTAGGAGTGTTTGGTTCCAATCGCTGCCTCTATTCGGAATAAAAATCAGATATAGGGCGACGATAGACACAAGGGTACCACGTATTAATGCTTAATGCTACATGTTTTCCGATGGAGAGGTGCCGGTTTCCAATTTCCATGTTATACATGTGTTTGGAAACTCTGCGCCAAAGTACTTACTTGGTCTTTCCACCACAGTCGTATTCCATAATATGTGCTACACCCCTAATTTGACAATCAGTAAAGTGTAAAAATTCAGATATGTTGCCATTTGATAATAAAAAAGTTCTCACCTCCCTCATGAGTAGGCAGTATGAGCAGAGCCCGCAGGGGAAGGTACCAAGAATCGTACAGTGTGCCTCTCCCTTAGAGGCATTTGTGTAATCACTTCGGACAAGTCGATCCTTGATCGACGTGGCCCTTTTGTAGGTAATTGATGGGTAATTAGGTATACAGTTAAGTCAAGTCGTGGAGTTTCGACTTGATCAGCTATTTTGAAAGAGGTTTCATACCCCTGCATGGGACTGTCCCACTCGTGGCCTTGATAAGTACTCATGATGGTGAAGGACGACAACAATTGAAACCAGAATCACAATAAAAACAGAGTAAGTAAATGCCAAGCAACTCGTGCCTTATCTCCACTAAGTCAAAGGGGAGGGGGGTGTTTGAGCACCCCAAAAAAGTATTTTTGAAAGAAGAGACAGACTTGTGGGTGGAGAGATAGAGCTGCACACCCCGATATAGTAGAAAGGAAATTGTCCCGGTGGGGCTTTAAAACAGCAAAATTGAAAAAATATGGAGAAGCAACGTGTAAAATACAACGTTTTATTGGAAAAAGTTATGACATAAAAATAAGTTGCGACATGATGAACAATATAAAAATATCCATACACAAATCATAATGTAACAATAAAATACATAGCCTGTAAAAGTGACAAGCATTTGCAGTTACTAACGCGTTTCGACCAAAAGGTCTTCTTCAGAGGATTTTTACTGGTTGCAGCTGAAAAAGAGTAATTTCATAAATACTATTGTACATGAATTGTCTCATCTATCCACTCCCTCAAGAGGAACCCTGCCCTGTCATGGGACATGAGTGGTCCCAGACTGCGGGCGAGGGAAAACATATGAGGGACGAAGAGGAGAAGGGTTAATTGAAATATTTAAATAAAAAGCAGCACATTTACCAGAATAAAAAGGTATGGAAAGTCCCGAACAGAGCTCTCATGTGGTGGTGGAAGGGAGAACATCCCAGCCTGCAAGTCTCCTAACCCGAGTCCTCCATGACTGCTGCATTCCGAGCAGGGCGCCATCTGGGGGTGGCTGTATGTGACCAGATGAGGGAGCACCTGGAAAAGGTACCACACCAAAAAAAAAAAAAAGGAGGTAAAAACGGAGTGGGTCCTGAAATGCGTAAACTGTACTTGCTTGGAGGGAGCCTATGAAATATAGGAGTATGATATGTGTGCTAGTATGCACACATATAGAGGGTAAAGTGTAGGTTATATTCCAAAAGAAAAGAATGGAAAACCGGGTGGGAGCCCGGAATGAGGCATAGGAAAAGTGGTGGCCTTCCTCCCGGTTTTCTTTCGCCCTTCTCTTTTTTGTTTTCGTCCCTCACTTCCCCCCCTCCTTCCCCATTCCCCATTCCCACCTCACTTCCTCACTCTCCGGGCGTCCCACTACTTTTCCTATGCCTCATTCCGGGCTCCCACCCGGTTTTCCATTCTTTTCTTTTGGAATATAACCTACACTTTACCCTCTATATGTGTGCATACTAGCACACATATCATACTCCTATATTTCATAGGCTCCCTCCAAGCAAGTACAGTTTACGCATTTCAGGACACACTCCGTTTTTACCTCCTTTTTTTTTTTTTGGTGTGGTACCTTTTCCAGGTGCTTCCTCATCTGGTCACATACAGCCACCCCCAGATGGCGCCCTGCTCGTAATGCAGCAGTCATGGAGGACTCGGGTTACGAGACTTGCAGGCTGGGATGTTCTCCCTTCCACCACCACATGAGAGCTCTGTTCGGGACTTTCCATACCTTTTTATTCTGGTAAATGTGCTGCTTTTTATTTAAATATTTCAATTAACCCTTCTCCTCTTCGCCCCTCATATGTTTTCCCTCGCCCGCAGTCTGGGACCACTCATGTCCCATGACAGGGCAGGGTTCCTCTTGAGGGAGTGGATAGATGAGACAATTCATGTACAATAGTATTTATGAAATTACTCTTTTTCAGCTGCAACCAGTAAAAATCCTCTGAAGAAGACCTTTTGGTCGAAATGCGTTAGTAACTGCAAATGCTTGTCACTTTTACAGGCTATGTATTTTATTGTTACATTATGATTTGTGTATGGATATTTTTATATTGTTCATCATGTCGCAACTCATTCCTTATTTTTATGTCATAACTTTTTCCAATAAAACGTTGTATTTTACACGTTGCTTCTCCATATTTTTTCAACTTTGCTGTTTTAAAGCCCCACCGGGACAATTTCCTTTCTTCCAGGGATAATTTACTCTTGTTACGAGATCAGTGTGCTTAAGTTTTCATCTCTGCCCATCGCATTGCAGACATTATATGGGACTTTTAGCCCCACTTGAGCATAGCATACATAAGCTTTTTTTCCACAATTTTTTCACGTATTTTCATGCATCTTTAAATGTGAAGTCACGTACAAGAGCATCTTTGGGGCAGAATTGCATGTTCTTGGCTGAATAGGTTTTTATTATGGGAGCATATGAACTCTTGATATCCTCCTCCATCAGCTTATTTGCAGAGTGGTGGTAGATACAGATTTGGACACTAAAGGGTCCACGCCTTTTTACCCTTGAGGTTCTAAATGTCGCCATCATTAAGCTCATGAGGAAGAGTGCCACCTTTATAACACCTTTATAACACCAGCGTGGAAGCCAGGTCGATCCAGAGCAGTGTGACTTGATTTATTCAGGTCTATATCTGGAGGTGAGCGCTCAGGCACAATGGTGGTGGAAGTTACTAAACACTATTTAAAGGATTGATTTATTATGATTTCTGATTTGTAAGTGTGATGAATTGTGAATAAGAATCACCAAGAGTAACAGTAGAGACTTCATGAAATATGTGTAAAATACACATTTTTGCACTTTCTCATTGAAGTCAGTAGGACCACAACCTTCTCATTCTGTTTCAAAAGTAGCTCATGTACCTTTTTAAGCTTCTGAACTACAAACACCTGAATGCTAAATGTGAACAATGCAATTTAAAAGCATGGGATTTGGCTTGTTAAGAATTTTTGAGCTTTGAGCTTGGAGTTGCAAAATGATGTATTTTCTCTGTTTGCTAATTCCCTTTTGCGTTCTCTAGAATTGTTATATTGTATCCCCTGTTACAATAATTTTTGTATTGTCTATGCTTCTCAGCTTCACTTAGTTGCTATAGCACAGTATTTTATTACTGCCCACAATAAAACCACATTCAATTAGAGGAAAGCCTATAGAACATTGATTTTTTTTTTTTTTTTGCACAATCCACAGAAAACAAATATACATACAGAATCACAAATGGCAATTTCAGTTTTCTTTTTTTTATATATATATATAAACAGAGCATACAGAGCTTAGTTTGTACACTTAATGGCTAAATAAGCAAGCTTTTTTTATATACCGTGTTTCCCCGAAAATAAGACATTGTCTTATATTTAGTTTTCCTCCAGAAAACACACTATGGCTTACTTTCAGGGGATGTCTTATTTTTATTACCGGCAAGTATGGTACAACAATCTACATTTATTCAAATACAGTCGTCTTCTTTTTGCTGAAGCTTTTCCCCCTATACCCTGGTGTTTGTGTGGGGTGAGAGACTGTTGCTGGTCAGTGCTGGGGAGCAACTTTACTTCTTCCCCTGAGGACAGAGCGTCCTGCTCCTCACTTCACTGAGGAGACTTTTTACTTTCACTTTCAACGGGACCTGACAGTGGGAGCCGACCTTATTGATGGGGCTGCCGACACCTCTCCGGTCACCTCCGGTCATACCGTAGCAGCTGTCACGATGGAGCAGATAAGAAGGGCTGCACGACTTCTTTACAGCTCCGCACTAGTACACTACGGTACATACGTCTATGACGTCTTGTTTACCGCTCCGCGCCGCTACGCATAGTCACGCCCATCACTACGTCTTATTTTCGGGGGTATGGCTTATATTTCGGAAATGCTTAGAAATCCTGCTACGGCTTATTTTAGGAGTATGTCTTATTTTCGGGGAAACACGGTATATATATAAAAACTGCATTTGGGTTGGTTTACTAAAATGATTGGTGGCTGTCCATCTAGCAAGGTATATGCTCACCTTGTTAGTGTTCACTTTGTAGGGCCAATCATTTGTCCTTATTGCAGAAGCGATCAGCAGCACAGGCACCAGGAAAGGTGACTATCCAGGCTCTTCTTTGCAAGTGCAGCAGTTTTTTATGTATTAGATTTAACAACATAGTTCCAACATAGGAAATCCTACATGCTCCTACATTATACATAACACAATGGGAGCAACTATAAGAATGTTAATTGCTGTAATTTTCATTATAGGCAACAAAGTGTTAAAGTGTAACTAAAGGCAAAACTTTTTAGAGTGGGATTAGAACACCTGACTTTTTATTGCTGTTTGAGCCACCGTTGGGGAGATTTGCTCTCTTTATTTGTCCAGTATACTGTTATTATCAAAAGTGAAAGTAAAACAAAATCCCAAATTTTGGGTTGACATCAGCGCACTAATGGATGAACATTTTTTTCAATGGGGACACTAGTTCTGGTAGTTCTGGTGACCTTGGTAACGCCCTGAGATTTCCTCACTTTGGAAGGATTTCCTCCTACTTCCTATTGTGGTTATGGGACAGGAAGTGACATTTCCTCAATGGAACAAGGATGACAAAAAAATGTGGTTATACTCACCTTACTCTATCCAAAATGAAAATATTTTTATTTTTTTTGCATTTAGTTACACTTTGAAACACATTTGATGTCTTGTTCCATTTATTCTCTGTACAGTCTGGCACCCCTACAAGTTAGTTTCAATAATGTTTATTAAAGATTTTCAAAAGACAATACAAAAGTATCTCAGCGTGTTTTTGTACAGTATTTAAAGTAGTCAAGGACCCATACATTGATCATTTAGTGTAATGTAGGTCACACCTGCATTGTCAACATTGTCCAATGAGCCTTTAACTCCTTAAGGACCGCTGCATGTACATTTATGTCGGCAGAATGGCACGGACAGGCACATTGGCGTACCTGTACGTCCCTGCCTAGACGTGGGTCGGGCCCCCCCCGGTCCTTTAGGCAGTCCCCGTGGCTGCAGGAGCGATCCGGGATGAGGGGGCGGCTATTCGTTTCTAGCCACCCCCTCGCGATCGCTCCCAGCCAATCCGCGCACTCCCCCGCCCTCTGCCTGTGTAAACAAAGGAAGGGGAAGTGATGTAATCTCTCCTCGTGGCGGTCTTTTCAACCGCCGCTGAGGAGAGAAGACATCACACAGTGAGTTTGCACCAACACTACACTAACACAGTACACATAGGCACATAAACCCCCCCGATCACCCCCCCCAGTCCCCTGTCACTGAATGCACTGATCATATATTTACTGATCACTGCATTTAGTGTCAGTGTGACAGTTAGTGTGACAGGCAGTTAGTGTTAGGTCCAGGGTAGCCCCCTACCCCCCTAATAAAGTTTTAACCCCTTGATCACCGCCCTAGTTAACCCTTTCACCCCCTATTGCCAGTGTCAAGTGATCGGTTTTCTAATCGCTGTATTAGTGTCACTGTTGCCGTTAGGTAGCTATTTTTTTTTTATTGCTATTTTTTTTTACTAAAGATATGTGGCTGAATACATTTTGGCCTAAATGTTTGACTAACATTTAGTTTATTCGATTTTTCTTATAACAAAAAGTAGAAAATATCATTTTTTTTTCAAAAATGTCGGTCTTTTTCCGTTTATATCGCAAAAAATAAATATTGCAGAGACAATCAAATACCAGCAAATGAAAGCTCTATTTGTGGGAAGAAAAGGACGCACATTTTGTTTGGGAGCCACGTCGCACGACCGCGCAATTGTCTGTTAAAGCGACGCATTGCCAAATTGTAAAAACGCCTCTGGGCATTTAGCAGCATATTGGTCCGGGGGTTAAGAGGTTAAGGTGTACCCTTACAAGTTATAAGAAAGTTATTATTGTGATCAGGTTTAATTTTTCATGGAAATGCCATGATGCAATGATGGTTCCTGCTCCCTCACTACAGGGGTCTATGTTTGCATAGCTGTGTAACAGCCACACTCCTAAGTGCAAACTTCTTCACATGAGCATGAACTACAGAAGGAGAGAGGGTATATGTCTGAGCAAATCCGATTGTTGTTAATAACTGAGGTCTAGCTGGGGCCCATTGTCGGCATGGTCATATTAATACACCCTGCAAAACAGCTGAAGCTGGGGTGCAGAAACAAGACTATACAAATTAAGGTTGTTAGTACATTGTCTGACTGCATATCTATTCTGTAACTTTTATTGGGCTTCAAGTGTACCTGTCTAAACCGTGCCATGAAATCTAATACTGCAAACAATAACTGCAAATATTTTGTATTTTATTTTTTATATTTCTATTTATGCAAGCAGATTATCACAATTAAATTAAAAAAAAAGTTACAGTATACTATAAAATAACCCTAATATAATACACAGGAAAAAAAAATATTTTTATTTTCACCTTCTTTAAAAAAAAAAAAAAAAAAAATAGACCGACAGTCTGAAAGGTGTTTATGTTAAAGGAGTGAAGAGTAGGTAGTTTGTTACTTCAGAAAACCTTACTGGAGACGCAGGAGCCATTACATACTGCTAATAGCTGAAAGTGATGTGTGAGATTAAACCCTGTGAATAACTAAAATATCTGGAGAAAGCTTATTTTGAAGCAGAACAAACCCCAACCGCTTGCAAAATTGCAAAGTAACAGCAATAATGCGTACACGTCTGTCACGGCTGGGGAGCCCATTAAATCAAGACTGAATTGTCGGTCAGTCTGGACCTAGTTCTACCTAATTATGTCCTTTGAAGGTAATGTACTATTGTGTGTGAGTGTGGGAGAGTCGGGAATGGTAGATTTCGCTGTGCTACCCCATGCCTTCGCAGAAGTGTGAGCCGGACAAGAATTGTCTGCATCTTAGACAAATTAAATTTGGTGTTCTTGTGAATGACAGCAGTGGTCAAACGTGAAAGGGAGAGGGGGAATCATAACAAAGGCGCCGGAATAAGAAGCAGGATTTTTTTTGTGTGTGTGGTTGACTGTATTGAAGACAGCAGAGCTGAGTCAGTGGAATGAGCTATTACTGCCAGTTGGAACATTGAGGAGAGGGAGCAATACAGTGCCTGGAATCAGAAGAGAGGAGCCAAATTACTGGTGTCAGCACACACCACTTAACAAATTGCCTTTATACTTCAGCTTCATGCCATGCTATCCTGAGATTTCGAAGATTGCGCTCTGTTAAAAGAAATAAAATGTAGAATCCAAATATAGTATAGGGAGTGTATTCATTTTACAATGCTTTATTTAACACTGTAATGGAAGCCTACTATGCCATATATACTGTATGCAACATGAATCAGTACTTATCGATTATCTGTAGGCTTCATTCACATGCCCATAATATAGCGCATTTACAAGCGTTTTTTTTATTTGTGGATCTCAATGTAGCTGCATTGTTTTTAATAGAGACATTCACACAGGTGCATAAACATGCACTATGGCCCGGATTCACGACGGACTTACACCGACGTATCTAAATCTACGCCGTCGTAAGTACAAATGTGCGGCGTCGCATCTGTGCACCAATTCACAAAGCTAGATACGTCGAAAAACAAGGCTTCAGCCGCCTGACGTATCTTGCCTACGCCGGCGTATCATGGGCGCATAGTTACGCTGGACGCATTCGGCCTACCCATGTTAAATATGAAAATTAGTAAGGAATGCCGATTCACGAATGTAGATGCGCCAGGCGGAAAAGATACGCGGTTTGCGTAAGGCTTACGTCCGGCGTAAAGTTATTCCCCATATAGGTGGCGCAACCCATTCAAAGGTATGGACCAGGGAACAGCCGTCGTATGTTACGTCTTTTATGTAGTACTACGTGAATAGGGCTGTGCGTAGGTTGCGTTCACGTCGTAGGCAGTGTATTGACGTATCTTAGGCAGCTATTTCGATGTGACTGTGAGCATGCGCACTGGGATGCGTCAAAGAGACGACGCATGCGCAGTTCGTTTTTTGAAGCTCAGCCCATCATTTGCATGGGGTCACGCTTCATTTTAATATAGCATGCCAACTTCCACCTACTAGACTTACGTCGGCTTACGCCGCCAACTATACGGTACGCTAGCGCAATGTTGAGAGCATTTGCTTTGTGAATACCATGCTTGCCTCGCAACGTTGCACATACGTATACATAAGTCCTTGGATCAGGTCTTTGGATTTTGTGCTACAGATCTGAACACATAGACCCGGATTCACGTACCTCGGCGCATCTTTCTTCTGGCGTAGCGTATCTTCTTTACACTACGCCGGAAGAAAGATGCGCCGAGGTACGTGAATCCAGGCCTATGTGTTCAGATCTGTAGCACAACATCCGAAGACCTGATCCGAGGACTTATGTATATGTATGTATACATATATATATATATATATATATATATATATATATATATATATATATATATATATATATACTGTACATGTATGCCAGAAGCAGGTATTGCAAAAAAAAAAATGCATCTATGGGGGCTGGTGTGAACAGGCCCCTAAACCTAAAGTCCAGGCAGATATTAAAGACAAATAAATGCAGTTCTATATTCCATAATACACATTAGGGTTGCTGATAAGTATTGAGCCTTACTTACCCAGAAAACAATGAGTGAGGAAGCTGTAAATTGCAGGCCAACTTTTCTATATTCAATTGTGCGAAAAATCAACTACCTATGAAAATCATAGGTAGTTGATTTTTTTGCACAATTAAATATAGAAAATAATAATAATAATAAAACAACTTTTCTTTAATTTTTTAGGTCCAAAGTGAACATGACAGCACCTCCAGAAAAATTCAATATGGAAGAGCATAGGACCATAATCATGTTCCTGTTTCTCCAAGGGAAGGGTGCAAAGCAGATCCATGATGAAATGTCACAAACATTGTGTAACAGTGGCCCTTAATATACAACATTGGGTCGTCAATTTTAAAACTACCCATTTCGGTGTTGAAAGTGAGAAACCCAGTGGAAGGCCTGTTTCTGTCTCTGTGCCTGCAAAGGTTTTGGGATTCACTTTGTTTCAAGCTTTCTCATTTCCAAGTTGTTTTGGATAATGGTAACAACTCTCTCATGTGATATTCCCAGATATGTATCAATACTTTTGACTGATATTCGGTGGTCCTCTATGATCATGTCATGGATGGCTTTCATATTTGTAGGCACAGAGACAGAAACATGCATTTCTCACTTTTAATGGCCAGTTTTAAAATTGGCAACCCACTGTTTAACATTGCATATGAAGGGCCTCTGTCACCCAAAGTTTGTGACATTTTGTCATGGATCTGCTTCGCACCCTCCCTTGGAGAAACACAAGAACTTGATTATAGTCCTATGCTCTTCCACTTTGAATTTTTCTGGAGGTGCTGCCATGTTAACTTTGGACCTGAAAAGGAAAGATACGTTAAAATCATAGGTCGTTGATATTTGCACCATTGAATATAGACAAATTGGCCAGTGTACCCTGTAATTTAAAGCTTCTGCGCTCAATTTTTTCTGGGTAAGGCTCAGTACTTATCAGCACCCCCTCGTATTGCAGATGTGCAGCAGTCCTCATGTGCAAAAAAAGAGGCGTCCTAAGAGAGGACAGTGTGACAACAGAAAGATGAGGTCATCATTCTGCTCTGATTCTCATATATACAGTATCTTACCAAAGTGAGTACACCCCTCACATTTTTTAAAATATTTTATTATATCTTTTCATGTGACAACACTGAAGAAATTACACTTTGCTACAAAGTGTACAGCTTGTATAACAGTGTAAATTTGCTGTCCCCTCAAAAAAACTCAACACATGCCATTAACCACTTAAGACCCGGACCAAAATGCAGGTAAAGGACCAGGACCCTTTTTGCGATTCTGCACTGCGTCTCTTTAACTGACAATTGCGCGGTCGTGCGAGGTGGCTCCCAAACAAAATTGCTGTCCTTTTTTCCCACTAATAGAGCTTTCTTTTGGTGGTATTTGCTCACCTTTGCGGTTTTTATTTTTTGCGCTATAAAGAAAAATAGAGCGACAATTTTGAAAAAAAATTGAAAAATTCTATATTTTTTACTTTTTGCTATAATAAATATCCCCCAAAAATATATATAAAAAAACATTTTTTTTTCCTCAGTTTTGGCCGATACGTATTCTTCTACCTATTTTTGATAAAAAAATCGCAATAAGCGTTTATGGATTGGTTTGCGCAAAATTTATAGCGTTTACAAAATAGGGGATGGGGGGGCGTGGTTTGCCTGGTGAGGAGATGGCTGCCTAATCCAAGAGCTCCGTCTCACCCCAGCTCAACGATCAACATATCGCAGGTTTCTCACTACGCTATCTGCTGAAACTATGGGGACATCCTCCCGTGGAAGCTCGGCGTCTAGATCCAGGTCCCCGAGAGAGAGTCTCCGGTCCTAACCAGACCATCCCGGAGCTATTCAGAACACAGAGGCCTGTCATGGCGGCTCCGCTTCCCGCCTCTTCTTCTCCTCAAAGCCATGTCGAGATACTGCTCTCTCCAGCAGTCTCGGCCCCCGCAGCGACACCAGCCCCACCGCTGTGCCTCCAGGACCTCCAGGTGGTGGCGGCGGACATTAAAGATACGCTATACGCGGTGATCTCGGACCTGCGCCAAGAACTACAGGCCATATCGGGACGGGTCCAGAAGGTGGAAAACGCTACAGTGGTACAACACGCCGCCATCAAGAGAGTGGCACACAAATTGGACTCCCACACCCTCCAGCTCCGTGACATTCAGCGCCATGTCGAAGAACTCGACAACAGAGGCAGAAGACATAACTTGCGGATTAGGGGACTCCCAGAAAGCGTTGAAGCAGACCAGATCGCACGGTAGTCACAGGCATATTCAACCAGCTCCTGGACAGACACCGGTAACGAGCATTGCAATGGAGCGCATACACAGAGCTCTCCGTCCCCGGGGCAAGGATTCTGATCCCCAAGGGATGTCATTTGCTACGTGAACGACTTCGAGATTAAAGAGACTGTCCTGAGGAGAGCCCGGGAGAAGGAGCGCCTTGATTATGACGGCCGTCCGATCCAGATCTATCAGGACCTTTCGGCTATAACGCTTAAAAATCGCAAGGATCTCCGCCCCCTCCTGGATATCCTGAGAAACAGGGGGATCCGTTACCGGTGGAAATTCCCTTTTGGCTTATCGGCCACATATCACGGCCGCACAGCTCTCTTGAGGGTTCCAGAGGAATTGGAGGATTTCTGCAAACACCTGGACCTACCGTTAGTCCACCTACCTGACTGGTACGCAGAATTTCAGATCCCGGAGCTCTCACGCCGCAATATGGAAGAGGAACCGATGGAAGCCCAAGATGCCAGAAATCGCAGGAGGAGATCTCCCTCTCCCTCGGATCTGGACCCCACCGCGCAGGGTTACCCGCTGCCAGCCAACCCATTAGCAGCTCCGATGCCACGCAGAGCCCGTCGGGATCAAGCGTTCATCCCCCGTTAACGAGACCTCTGCCGTTCGGCTGTGACCCAGATGCTTCCTCCCTTTCCAGCTTGTATGACGGAGTATCCGCGTTCGTCCACCATCCCAGGTTCCTTGTGTCCCCCCCCCCCCCTTATCGCCCTGTCCTGCTTAGCTGACTGCGTGTGATGGGACCCCGCACGATGCCTGCCATACGGACCGCACACGAAGGGGACATTGGAGGCCACCGACATAGGTAAGACTGCACCGGGTATCCCCCGATCACCAGGACCCGGCCTGGGAGCGGCTGGGAGAGTCTCCCGCCCCCATGACCTCGGCTGCATACCCTGGTATAAAGTCTCGTGTGTGACTGTTGACCCCAGGCGATCTAGCTTGCCTTGCTGCCGGTGCACAACGGGCCCCAGGCTTTCAGGGGGAATTGTTGGATTACCATTGCTGCCTGTTGAAAAGCTCTGCCTAATCCACCTAAGATACTACAGGACTGATCGAATGTTAGTGGCTGAGATAGGTTTCGAATGTTAGTTTGCCTACTGTTTAGTCTGATTGTTTATTAGGTCTGTGCTAAGTCTTAGACATGGACAGGGTCGTATTGCTTCTAGTTTACAGTGTGCAATGGTTCAGCGAGATTTACGCAACTCTGCTCTCCCACGAGATAAGGTCAGGGGGAAAAAAAAAAAAAAAAACTGCCTTTAGTGACACACGGTACTTGCTTAGCCCTCGGCCCTCCGCCCCCCCCTTCAAGACAGGCAAACCTAGAAATCACTGCTCCCCCCATTAAACACGACTAACGCAGCGACCTGCAGAATGGGCGTTCTACCTGGTGCGTGTCCTCTGCGGGTCCCACCAAACCCCTCCCCCCCTTTTAGCAAACTTTCCCAATGATTGTTTGGAGTTGTTCAATACTGCAACCTCCTAGATAATCGTGTCTCCCTACTACGCAAGACAATCCTCACCTGGGTCACAGCCCAAGTAGGAGACTCTGAGAAGTCTCTGATCATACTTTTGCAGGTATACTCGCCCTGGCGTTCTTTTACAGTGGTTCACACGTTTAACGGTTTGATTTGTAGATCTGAAGCGATGGCTACACACACCTTCTTTACATGATACCTGCCCGACCTGGACGAATACATAGAAGAACGTGGTATTCAGTCCCCAACATAGTGGCATACCCTGCATGCATATTATTCTGCTCAAGAGAGGGCTGGGGTAGGGATGGAGGGTTTCTCTTCACAACCCCTTATAGTTTTTGTTCTTCCAATCTTCCAACAGACAGGCCAACCCCCCAACAGTGGTCTTGAGTTTCCTGGACTCAATCACTGACTAATTCTGCCCCCCCCCCGGGCCCACTCTCCTGGGACTGAGAAGGGGAGTGTGTCAGCGACCGGAACCCTATCCCCTGCACCCACCACTCTGCTAGCTACTGGAGTGACCCTTTCCCATAAAACATATCCCACCTTGCCACAGCTCTAATAGTCCAATTCCCACAACTCCCCAAAGCCCACTGGGGACTCCCCCCGTGCTGACCACAATGTCTAGCACCGTGCAGAAAACTGACGGACATACACTGAAGATTATCTCCCTTAACGCGCGCGGACTCAACGTCCCAGAAAAACGAACGCACCTCTTACTCGATATGCACCGGGCTAAAGCCGATATTGTATTTGTTCAGGAAACGCACTTCCGGTCGGACTCTACGCCAAAGCTGTACAACCATAACTTCCCTACGGTTCACCATGCTACTAACCCGTCTAACAAATCCAAAGGGGTTTCGATTTTAATAGCCAAACACTGCCCTTTCCAATTGTCGGAATCTTTGGCGGACCCAGAGGGCCGATACCTATTTCTTAAGGGCTTGTATTTCAACCGTCCCATTACGTTAGCTAACATATATGCCCCAAATTCGAATCGGGTAACGTTCTTTAATTCGGTGTCGGGAGCACTAGCCTCTTTCAAGCTTGGCATACTAGTGCTGGGGGGAGACTTCAACGTCCCCCTCAGCCCCATCCAAGACACGTCCACGGGCACTTCCTCCCTGCCATACGCAGCCCTGAGACGAATAAAAAAACACCTCCAAGACCTCCTCCTACAGGACACGTGGCGCACCCTGAATCCCACGGGCAGGGACTATACTTTCTACTCCACTCCCCACAATAGATACTCTAGGCTAGATTACATATTCATCACTCAAGAGGATCTCCCCATGCTCACGCTTGCTTCTATTGATCCCATGGTTTTCTCGGACCATTGTCCGGTCTCGGCCACGCTGTCCATCCTGGAAACACGCCCACGTTCACATATATGGAAATTGGACCCCTCCCTGCTCACTGACCCATCCATAGCCATGGACTTAGAATCTCGCCTCAACCTGTTTTTTCAGGAAAACAGGCGGGGAGGAGACCGCGCCCATCACCAATTGGGAAGCCCACAAGTGTGTGGTTAGGGGAATCCTGATAGCCGCAGCCGCTAAACGCCATAGAGAGAAACGGAAACAACGTGCGGGACTCATAGAGAGGATTAGGCAACTGGAAACGGTACACAAACACACACTTGCCCTGAAAACACTACAGGACCTCACCCAGGCGCGGGCCGACCTTTTGGAAATTATGGGTAAACAGATCAGGCGTAAGTTCATCTTGGCCAAAAAAACATTTTACGAATATGGTAACAAAGCCAGCAAACTGCTTGCGAGGACCCTACAAGCTAAAAAAAGCCACAACGACCGTCCACTCCCTGACCAACGACAGAGGCCAAAGACTGCTCTCCTCACCTGACATTGCCAAAGATTTTGTCGAATACTACACTAATCTTTACAATCTCCCGTCCCCTGACTCACCTACTGCGCAAGCGGCGAGGCGGCACAGGCTGGAGGAATTTTTAAAGAAATACGCCCCGCCCCAATTATCGGAAGCCGCTAAAGCTGAGCTTGACAGACCACTTAACTCCAAGGAGGTGGAAACTGCTCTAAAACAAATGAAACCAGGCAAGAGCCCAGGTCCAGACGGCCTGACGACGGTGGGGTACTACAAAACCTTTCTTAAGACCCTTACTCCATTCTTCCTATCCGCCTTCAACTCCTTTGCCGACCGCACTGCCCCGCCCCGAGACTTACTGACTGCTCATATCGTAGTTATACCGAAACCTGACAAGGATGCCTCAGTAGTGACTAATTATAGACCCATTTCCCTACTCAATGTCGACCTTAAGTGGTTTGCCAAAACGATAGCGAATAGACTTCTTCCCTACATCCCCAACCTAGTGGATCTGGATCAAGTCGGCTTCGTCCCAGGACGAGAAGCAAGGGACAACACCCTTAAGGCCCTGAATGTCCACCATTGGCTCACTTCTGCCAATAGCCCGGGATTTTTCCTTTCACTCGACGCGGAGAAGGCGTTTGACAGGGTAGCGTGGGATTTTATGCAGGCGACCTTAATAGCCATGGGCATGCCAACCCTGATGCTCCATTACATCTCCACGCTCTATGCCGGCCCCACAGCGAGGGTTCGGGTAAACGGCTGCCTGTCGGACGCCTTCTCCATATCGAACGGTACCCGTCAAGGCTGCCCCCTGTCCCCCCTGATTTTTATTCTGACTTTGGAACCGCTTCTGAGACGACTAAGATCTAACACGTCGATTAAGGGCATCACCATAAGAAATCGCACATACAAGCTCGCGGCGTTCGCGGACGACATTCTACTTTTTCTGACAGACCCAATCACGACGATTCCAAACTTACTGAAAGACTTTGAGGAATTCAGGATTTTATCTAATTTTAAAATCAACTTTGCAAAGTCGTCGGCCCTGAACATCTCCCTACCTGTAGAAACATGTGACCTGTGTAAACTTAACTTTCCATTCAAATGGAATAACCGTGCCATTACTTACTTAGGAATCCAATTGCCCGTATCCCTGGCAGACCTGTACTTACTGAACTACGCCCACTGCTACGAAACATACTAAATGACCTACGGGGTTGGTCCTCGAAATTGCTATCATGGTTCGGCAGGGCCGCGGCTGTTAAGATGAACGTCCTACCGCGGGATCCTCTACATTTTACAGGCGATCCCTATCAAGATTCCCCCGGCTTTCTTCTCCTCCTATAAAAAAGCTTGTACTGACTTTATCTGGCATAATGCCCGCCCGCGTTTAAGCTATATTCGGCTCACGGCACCTAAATTAGCAGGTGGCATAGGTTTACCTGACATTTACAAGTATTACTTGGCCAGTAGTTTGACCAGAATAGTCGACTGGAACGTACATTGTGACCAAAAAGATTGGATAGGACTTGAACAACCTGTTCTCACCCCTCCCTCTCCACCAACTCCCGTGGATCTCACAACGCCATGGTCCCGGTGCAATGCACAGGCCCCTTGATCCAGCCCACCTTACTGGCCTT